>SMDT01001852.1:0-499208 GCA_005392925.1 Aquilaria sinensis
TTTTTGTACTTTTTATAATATAAGATAAGATTAAAAACTGTGTAATACTATTTTTTTAACAGTTAATGAATCATTTAAATTATTAATTTCTCCTTGTTAATTGTGTTATTGTTTCAGTAGCTTCTTTTCAGTAAATGAAAGACTAACTGTGCACTTTGGGCTGTGACTGACCCACAACTTAAGCTCGTGTTCGAGTCCTAGAAAGGAAAAGTTCAACCCATTTGTTTGTCTTTTCTATTCTCGTTTTGTTGCAAACTGTACCTGATAGCCAGATGGATGGCAAAACAAACGCCAAACAAGATCTCTTCTTGGCTGTTGCCAGCTTGAGCAATTCGACAATAATAGATATGGGAAAAATGATTAATTGACATGAGACATATTTGGTGTCGTATTCCATTTAAAACAACACAAAAATACTACCCTTACTTCCTATATAGTAATACTAAATAAGACAGCTCAGGGGAAAAACGATGAAGAATGCCAGCCCAGCCCATACCCAATTAGGATTTCAAACAGGACATTGTAGCCAGCCATGTAATGGCAAACAAACATCACAGGAAACACCAGTAATCCACTTCAACTCAAACCCATGAGATGACATCCTGTCAGAACCTCTACGGATGGTGCCGGATCGGATGTAACAACAATGCGGTGCACAGGTGTGTACATCTAGCACTGCCACAATTCTAAATAACCTCAAATTCAGACAAAATCACTCGCACCAGCAGATCAAAGTTAAACAATGTATGTTGCTCTAAGAGAATCTGTTTCTCATGCAAGACTGTATACCATCTGCAAATGCAGTGACAGTGCTGCACAACAGATAAACTCTATGGTTTTCCAGAACAAGCATGCATGAACAGTATAAGTTGACGACGCTTTTCAGGAGCTAGCAACGGGCACATAAAGTTCCTCAAGAAGCAGATAAACCTATCTTACCAACGTCAAGCCGTTGTATGCAGCAAGGAACACGCAAGTGTGAAATCAGATGCTCTGTTACATTAGTAGAGGCAACAAAGAGTAAAATATGCATTCCCGGCCGTGGTTATGTTACTTGGTCATCAACAAGCAAGCCAGTCAAGGCCTTTCCCTACATATAGAGCAGGGGAACTTTTCATGTACAAATGCATCATAACAAAAAGCGCAGAATCTGTTAAGAAGGCATAGCAGGCTCAAAACTTACACAGAAAAAATCATGTCAAAACCCAGTACTTCCTTTTCCTCGAACACAAGTTTCTATCTGCCATAGACCACACAAGGGAAAAAAACAAAGGAAGAAATGGAGAAAACAATCACCAAGTATGGTATGGCAAAGGCAAACACTACATCTTGAGATTGTACAGCCTTCAGAGCGCCCAGAAGCCAATATCTGATCAAAACAATGCAGCCAAAATACCTCAGGCAGTGACAACCACCATAGAAAGAACGACTACCATGTCACTCGTTCATACTCATGTTACCTTGCCCCTTTCTCAGTCAAAGATAATGCAGACCATTAATTAATTAATTAACCCGACAGGTGAGAGCAGCCCCGCAAAAACAGAGTTCTGGTTATTCATGGTACAACAGCAGAACAAGTAAACACAGATGAAGTAAAAGAGGTATTTTTATTACTGAACTCTTGTATCAATATTCAACTTGGTATGTCTCTCACCAACCTAGAAAACTTATTCTACAAGCAAGAGACTCCAAAAATTGATAAAGCAACAGAGTTCTGGTTATTCATGGTACAACAAATAATCAACACATGAAAGGAAAAAAAAAATCAAGCGCAGGCTTATCACCTCATCATCCCTGACCAAGTGCTACTGTCTCTCTTCCTCTTCAACTCCCAGCTCCAAAAACTATCAATTACAACACAGTCTCCTCATCAAATGATCATTCCCCCATCAGATTCCAGCCATCTGAAGCCCACAGACAGAAGCAATCTCTTGTTGGTTTGCAGATTAGATTATGCGGTCCAGAGGAACACGAAAGACGCAAGCATGCTAGGGCAGAGACTTTTAGTAACATGTACCAAGGAACATGAACATGAGCTGAGCTGTTATTAGCTAAAGCCGATTGAGCTAATTGGACAATTTTGTGATCAAATCCTCCTCCATACTCTACAGAACATCTCTCATGAAACTGTCCTGATCAATTTCATGCCGCAACCTGACATCAAGACTCTGCAAATTGTAACCCAAATTAACACGAAAAATTTTCATCAAAAGAAAATTTCAGAAATAAAGTCCAGATGCAAGACCTTGGCGACCGTTTCAGCTATCAACTTTCCGTCTCTAAGTCGAGCCTCCGCTTCCAGACCCCGAACGGCCACACAGTCCCTCGGTGTTTCAAACAAAGACAAAGAGAACTGCTTAAAAACAACGCCGACATCGAAGTAAATGAGACCCGAACTGGGAACGTCGACCCGAATCCCTTTAACAGGGAACCAGAGGAACAACTCCTGTGCAGAGATCCCCGACAGGGCTCCGATCTGGCCGTAGCGCAAAGTCCCGGAAACGTTGCGATCGTAATGCAATTGGCTCTCAAACTTGGTGTTGCAGGCCTGATCCAGGTGGACCTCGAACCGACCCGTGTCATCGAAGTGGAACTTGGTTATCCCCTTGGGAAGGAGACCCATGGGAAGCCCGTGAGCGTGCAGGATCTCATATATGGTATCCCCGTCGGAACCACCGCATGAGACGGCCGAGATTAAAACGGAATGTATCAATATTGTGAGGATACAACAAACCACGGGCAACATTTTTTTTAAAGAACCGCAGGTTCTACGTCAAGGCGAGAAGCGGCATGGATGATTGGGATTGGGAGGGGAAATTGGAATTAGGGTTTAAGGGGAGGAGGAGGAAGAAGACAGGGGTGCCAGCTTGAAACCAGTCTGGGGTGGAGGAGAATGATGAATTATTGGTGGGGAGACGTAGAACATGGGGCCTTTTCGCCGACTTGCCGTTATTGTTAATGCTAATCTCCGACCTTCTGTTTTCGGTTTTGTCCTTTTTTTTCTTTTTGGTTTGCAGCGCAGCTTGATCCACCGTTTGTTCTAACGTGAGGCAGAGGCGCCGAGTATGTTTCGTATGAACTGGCTACTTACAGTAGCGGTGAGAAATGAACCACCAACTCTGGCTTGACTCGATTGCATTTCTTGGCAATTAACTTGTTTAAATTGTTATTTGGTTTAAACTTAAATAAATTTTGATGTATAATTCAAACCAAGCTTAATTTACCCACTATTTAACACAACTTCATTTAATTTGATTTATTTCATTGATTTAAGTGAACAATTTGAGCTTATTGATTTAAAAACTTGTTTATGGTCTTGTGTGGCTGGTCTAAGTGACAAAAGACATGATGGCGGAAGAGAAATGTTAGAGTTCCGACTACTGCCTTCCTTATTTTCTCCAATTCAATGTTGTTCATGTTTAGGTTCGGGTATTTTCTGGGTCCTAAATATATAGACACTTTTCCTGTTTCTGACATATAAATATTTATCGATTATTACATTTAGTTGTAGCTATTTCTAATTATAAAAAAAACACTCGTTTATTGTTCGTTCATGTCTTTTCAACCAAATTTAGGGGCACAACCATGAAGGGACAAGGGTGGCAGCCCCCCCTCCCATCCCAAGAATTTTAAAAACTTTCAGTGTTATTAAATATGAGATATGGTAAAATTCATATGGGTTACCTAGCTTATTTTCGTGTTGTAAACAGATACTTGATCTTAAAATTGGGTAATTTCTATTAATTTCAGCATTAAATCTAATGGAATTGCTGATGTTGCATAAAAAACATTAAAAATAAATGTTAGAATAACACCATAGTTCTCTAACTTTCCTTATCAATAATTTTAAATCTTAAATTTCTAAGTTTATTATTTTATGCTCTTGTAAGCAACCTCTTTCTCTCTAGCTCATTTTGCCCCTCATTACTCTCACTTCCCCAACACCCATCGGTGAAGGAGCCAACCACACATTGAACCACTACCATGTACCTTGTTCATCCTTTTCTTGCCGCCTACATTACCATGCCTTCTCTTTATTCTTTGTGGGCTTATTTTGCTTTGTAGTGAAAATTTTAAACCCACTATTCCGCAAGTGCACGGTAGTTGTGTAGATGGGTGAGTGGATATCGTTCCCACGAAGATTGATGAAATTGAATGCCAAGTACCACTACTCAAGTTAAACTTTAGCTAAACAATCAAAGTTGGATGACAATATAGGCAACTTAAACAAGTGACTAACCTTAGCTAATTGGAATACTATTAACCTAGAATGCAAGTATGCAATGTAAAAATTGTAGTTTTTATCAAATCATGAAAGAACACTTCCAATGGGTTCACTACTTGTCTTGATTTGTTGGTGAACTTAGGTGAGTGGGTTAATTTCCAATGTATGTTGATAAAGTTATTCAACTAAATTCTTACTTTTCCAAGTGAAAGAATTAATCTCTCTAATATAAACTTAATAAGGATTTCCACCCGATTACAAGTTTAGAAAGAGGCATTAAAGCTCAATTTACCTTTTCCTAATGACTTAGACTAATTTTCCAACAAGTCCATAGCCATTAAATTCTTCTCCTAGGTCCAACAGCTTCTAATCTTTTCCAAGAGTTTATATGCAATTTATAGTGCAACTAATTGTGGCCATCAACTAGCTAACACAACATTAAGCTCAAGAGAAAAATAAACATACATTTAGTAGAAACTTAACATCACATAACCATAAATTCATCCAACATAATCAATCCAAGTAGCTACATCCATAGAAAGTGCAAAAGAAGACTACTCCATAACTAAATAAAACATAATCATGAAAGTAAACATAATAGCATCCATGAAGAACTACAAGGAAGATGAAAGAGTAAACCCAAAATGGCTAGAATCTCTTGAATCCAAAGTCTCCAAGCTAGTCTCCTTGAGCACTCCAAGCAATCTCCAAGTTAGCTCCAATGGTCACCAAGAAGAAACTAAGAAAAGCTAGGAAAACTAACTATGGTGGAAAACCCAAAAACTAGTTCTAGGAAGCTAAAAAATGAAGATGAAGAAGATGAAGCCTCCCTTCTCCTTGCTAGGTTCCAGCTTTTTCCACTCTTGAGGACGTCCCTTTCACTTACCAACCCCATTGGATAAAAATCCTTGACCAATAGCAAGCTTGAGTTCAAATTTGAGGTAGGGGACCACCTTTCCCGGGTGAGGCGCCAGTATGGGCATCTCTGGCGCTGCGGCGCCAAAGCACGATGGTGCCTGGCGCCGCGGCACCAGAAGAGGTGGTTGGGCGCCTAGGCGCCAAATGGCCTTTTTCTTGGCAGAGGACTTTGTACTGTGGCGCCTAGGCCTCGCTCCTAGCGCCACAGTTATAATGTTTGTTGACTTTTACGTTCCCATTTTTCGTGTCGCTTGTCCCGGTGCCATTCCAATGCTATGGTCCGTTTCTCCAACCTACAAAATGAAGGATCAAAGCAAGAATTGGCCAAAAATATTGAGTGATGAAGTAGAAAATTGTGGTCAAAGTTGACAAAAAGTCAACATGTTTGACCACAAAATTAACATTTATCATGCTTCCACTGGGAGAAGGCAATAATTGACATCCCAAACACATGGGAACTGAACTTTGAGCTTTCCAACCTGCTGCAAGACATCAAAAACCATGAGGCAACAGAACCAACTTCATTAAAGTCCATTAATCCTCTATAAGGCATTTCATTAAACACTTCGTATCCATGTAGAATCTGGCACTGTCAATGACGAAATCGGTTGAGATGGGCAATGCCTTCAAATCTTGCTTCCAAATTGAGGAATTGTTTGCAAATTAGCTATGACCATAGAATCATTGTAGAGTACGACAAGGAGGAGGGAAGGAGAGACATGCAAAATGAAAGCGAAGGTGAAAGCGAGGTTGATTATGTGATCTCCGAAACCCCAACAATGGTAGTCGCCAACAACAAGTTGAGGGAGCTTGATTGGATATCACTCAACTCTAAACTCTACACCGAGCTTAACATGCATTTGGGATTCGAGAACAAAATGCTAGTTACTTCATCATTGAGTTGGATAGGAATTATGGCTCCATCGAGGAGTTCATTCAATGTCAAGCTAAAGGAAAACAGCAATGTGCTGCTGGACTCTTCTCATTATTATCAACGACGTTTTCTCGCCCAGTTTCATGTGAAGAACAAATCTAGAAATGAGAAATATCATGGTGACTCTGAGATGGCCAAGTATAAAGTTGAAGAACAATAGGTTGCGATGGTTCTTGAACAATTTTGAATTTAAACAAAAATTTAACCAAACCATGTGAAATTGAGTCTACAAACCATAGAGCTATTGATCTATGACATGTACCTTACAGAATTGAGACATCGATTGGTGATTTTCACGAATAGTGATGCTCGGAGGGTAAAAAGAGGTGGAGATGAAGAGCAATCGGAGAAATGGGGGATGAAGGATACTGTGGGAAAACTTTAAAGGTTTAAAGTTGTTGATAAGAAAAGTTAAACAATTAGAAGTGTTATTTTAACATTTATTTTAATGTTTTTTTATGTTATGTCAACAATTTCCGTCAGGTGTATGAGAAGAAAAAAAAAAGAAAAATTCAAAACTAATACAACTGATAGTTTTGTGATGATTAAATAAAATAAGAATAGTTTAGAGATTAAATAAAATGAGAATAATTTATGGATGACCAATGATATTAACAAAAAAATTTGAATAATATTTGTACAGAAAATATAACTTATGAAAATTATTAATGTATCCATTCATGGGAATATATAATGAAACTATTGGATTGGAGCCGCCCGACGCCCCGTACTCTCTCAAGTGTGAGTGCATGGTTAGAGAAAATGTTTGGGCTTGGCCCATTTTTCTTTCTCTTAGTATCTTTGGCCATAGTCAGTGTTCTCTATATATTCACCTAGCTACTTCCTAACCCTCCTGGTCAACTTTGCGTCCAAAGTCCCAATTTTTGAGAAGCAAAATCAATGAAGCAAGAGAAAAGACCGCACTTTTCTCCAGCTAGTAATAGCATTCCAGGAATTGGTAGGGCCTCGATGCTTGCGGCTTCTACCATCTTGAATGTGCAAGACGTACTCGAATGTTACTTTTACTAGCAAGCAAAGCTTATTCCCATCTCAATCCATTGCCTTGTCCAGAAACCAGATGAGAAGAAGTCAAGTGTGTCGGTACTGTCACTCATGCCATGCCATGGTTGAGTTGCTGAAAAAGCTGCTACCTTCCTATATAAAGGTTCATGAACCAGCTTAGCTATATTCATAGTACTCTACACCGAAATTAATTTTATTAGAACCACAGATTAATTTCTACAGACACATGCTAGACCTCATTTAGCGTATTGCCACCGGACGACTACAGTTTCTTGTTTGCGTTTGTTTTGCGGAGGATCGCATTTTATCCGTGACACAGAATAATGGTGTGCGAAGAATGAGTCTTATTCCTTCGAGAAAAAAAAACACAAAAATTAATTGAACAATGTGGAAATCATGCAGTGAAACAAAAAATAAAGGTGTGTTCCACAGAGATTTAAAAGAAGTGATTAATTGTAGATAATTATTTTTATATTTATGGTAATAATAAGCTACCAAATTGCGTACCAATAAAAATTCTAAATTTTAACAACTAAAAAATCATTTTTGTTTTCAAAAAGCAAGCACTTTTTAATAAATGTTTTTGTTTAAATTAAAGCTGAACATTGGAAAAATTAATAAAAAGGATCATTCACTTTTTGTTTTTTAGGAAATAGCGTAATTACTAGTATTAAGTAAGAACAAAATAATTTATTTTTTTTTACGAAATGAAGTTTTTAAATCTCCCTAACGGAAAATAATTAAAGTAGGATTTCGGTAGTACTCATTTTAATTTAAAATGTATAATAATGCTTTTGATGGTTTCACATGTAGCTTGCACAAACCTAAAATGAAATTTTGATCCAATAATGCTTGACCTACATCCATCATTATGCATGCAGAAAACGCACGACGCACTATTCCACGCTAATTATCATGTAGTAATTATATTTCTTTTGTGATGAATCATGTAGTAGAAGTATATATGAGTGTAGTTAATTATCCAACTCCTGGTTTTTTTTCCACTCATAATTAATTATCACTCCACGAGTTATATATGAGAGGGAAAAACCCCGACTATGGCATGACCGATTTTTGAAATTTAAAAGGGCTTGAACACTATACTTCAGCTAAGAATAATTACAATACACTTGTAAAATTTGTGAATAAGACAAACAGTTCAAAATTGATGGACTTGTTTATGAAATCGTGCACGTAGTGAAGCACACACAACCCAGCAGTGGCCCTTGGAGTTATGAGGCAGTTTTGAAACTAGATATCCGCAAGACCTATGATAAAATTAGATGATTTTTCTTATAAAAGGTTTTTTGAGTTATGCAATTTCCTAATTCCTGGACTAATCTCATAATGCAATGTGTTATCATTGTATCGTGCTTGGTGTTAGTCAACGATATATGGTTCATGTGACGGCTCTCCTAGTTGACTAATCAAGTAAGTGTTTATTTTACTTTGATTAAGTGTTTATTAAATTAAGTGCCTCAAGTTAGCACTTTGGTAAGCAAGTAAGGTAAGCTTAATTAAGTAAGTGAGTTCCTAAATGTGATTTGGGATAGTTAAATCAAGACCATTAGTTATTCTAGCTTTTAGAACCATCCTTGAAAGTTTTGAGAACTTGTGGCACTAAGTGTGTTTTTGGGCCATTTAGAACTTAAGTGGCTAAGGTGTCCAAGAAAATTAAGTTTGAGAAGCTTTAAGCATCCTTTAGAGCAAAGAAATGTAGTTTTGGGTGAGAGTTTAGTGACCTATTGAAGCTTTTGAGAGTATGAGGACTTAAGTGCAAGGGAGGGAAAAGTTGCCTTATATGCTTATAAGCTAAGTTCCTTCATCCTTAGCCATTTGTTTCTAAGTTCCAAAATTCGTAGCTCCCTCTCCTCTCCCAAATTGGCAGCTCAAAGCTTCATTTCCTTGCAAGTTTTCATCAAATTAAGGGTGCCCAAGGTGTTAGAAAGAATCACCAAGCTTCTTTGCTAGTGTTCTTGCTTCATTTGACTCTTGGAAGCTAGTTTGGAACTAAATTCGTGGGTAAGCTTCTTGGGATCATTTGGATTGATTCTAGGTTGTTTCTAGAGCTAGAAATGGTCTTAGTTTGATTGGGTTGGATGCCAAATTGCATTGGTTTTAGGTGTGGAACTCAAGGAAGCTTAATTGAGCTAAGGAGGCTATGTTTCAATGCTTGCTTTTGTGGCTGAATTGAGGTAAGGGTTCAAGTAATTAAGCTCAAATAATTCATGGTTTGGTAGTTTTGTGTGTGGGAATGAGTTAGGAACAAGACCCAAATCATTTGGATTAGAAATGAGAGAGTTTGAGTAGTTTAAGTGCAAGAACGCAGCTGTCGCGCAACGCAGAAAACGGCGTTGGCGCCGCAGCGCCAGAAGTAAGTGTAATGGCACCGCAGCGCCCCGTAGAAAACGGCGTTGGCGCCGCAGCGCCGGAAGTAAGTGACTGGCGCCGCGGCGCCAGGGGGCGATTTTTCACTCAGGAAGTTTTGTTCGTCGGCGCTGTGCTTTTGCTCTATGGCGCCGCAGCGCCAGAGGTGACCTTAAGGAATTTTGGGCCATTTTTCCGGCCATCTTAAGAGCAACTTAGACTCTCGGTTTCTATTCCTAGGCTATTCTAAGACGTTCCATAGCCTCGGTTGGGTCTAGAATTCATTCCTAGAGCGGGAATTGTGCATTATTTAAGAGGTAGTCAAGTTGTGTGGTTAAGAACAAAAGTGTGACTTGGTGGCTAAGTTATTCATAGTGCTTAAGCTTTTAGATGAGCATTAAGGGGATTTAAGTGGGTTTTTAGACTCTTTATTGGCCGTATAGAGCGTCATTTACATATGGTCAATGAAGAGAAAAACCTAAGTCGATCCCAACCGAACCATTTGGTTTGGTAAGCAAGCCACTAGTAGTGTTCTGAGTTAAACCTTGAGGGTTTGGCTAGTTAAACCACATAGGAAGACTACCCTGTACAATAAGTTAAGGGTAAAGGCGGGTAAGTTTGAGATAGGTGACGACCTACTCTAGAACCCGTAAGTGGGACTTAAGTGAGGTAAAGTATCCGGGATACGAGGGCCAGTATCTCAAGTACCTCCGCCGTTTGAGCTCACGGCAAAGTTTTAAGGCACCTAGAGTGCAGAAAGTCCCAAGTGCATATATTGTGTGCATTTCATACCATACATCCATACATTGCATATCTTATATTTTGTTGATTGTTTGAGTTGTTTGTTGATTGAATTGCTTGTTTGGTTGCTTGGTTGCCATATTGCATAGTTTGCTGCATTTTTCCTTGCAGGTATTCAAGGGATCCTTACTGAGTACTTTCAAGTACTCATTCCCTTAAGTTTTATTGTGCAGGTTCTAACTCCGGGCCTAATCACTAGGTGATAGCTAAGGCCTAAGCTTTCTGTTTTGCAGGTATTTCTCTTGAGAATCCTAGTGATTCTAAGTTACTTGTGGTATAAGTTATGTGCTAACCAAGTTGTGCCTTTACAGTGTAGAGGCTAAGAGTACACAAGAACAAGATCTAGTGAAGGGTTTACACTTGGAGCTTGGTATAGCTCAAGGTGGGACTCAAGTAGTTGATCTTAGTTAGTAGTTTTTGTCTCTTGTACATAGTACTTTGTGTACTAAGTAAGTTGCCTCTAATAGGATACATTGTGATGTAAATCCATCTTGTTACTTTTGGGTGCATGCTAGAGGTGTAATGTATGCACAAACTGTTACTTGTAGTTAAAGCAACCAGTATTTTCAAGGTCTTGGCACGTTTTATATATGTTTTAGTGAAATGCTCGAGCAATGTTTTTAATCCACGACTTATAAAATTCGTTTGCATTGCCAGGACAGAAGCATGCATAACTTAAACTGAGTAGGCTAAGAAACTAGTTGCATATAAATTGTTTAATTTATATTGACAAGTAATAGTTAGCCAATAGTAACTAGTGGGATTCATAAATCCCTAAGGCCTACAAGGTTATGGGGCACTGGGGCCCCGTTCCGCGACAGTTTTTGGTATCAGAGCGGGTTAATGTACCTAGTAGAGGCAATAAGTGAACTAAGATCTAAGTGTTCTTGTGTTAAGTGTGGTTAGTACTGCTTATAAGCTGCTCTGGGTATGGTCTTCTGGCTGTGGTTGCAGGTATGGTGAACACACGGGCAGGTACTGCTGCTACTGCTGCTGAGGTTCAGGGTTCTGGTGCAGGCACTAGTGACCCCAATGGGGCAGATATGAGGGAAGTAGTTTCCTTGCTGAGGAGACTTAATGAATCCATGGACCGGATGTTGCATGGCATGGCCATTTTGCTTGAGGAGCGTGCTCAACCTCCAGTTCAGGGGGAGACCTTGGAGGACCCTAATGGGGTAAGGGCCGAAGTGCATCAAGGCCCATCGATGCACCAAGGTTAGGGGAGAAATCCCCCGCCCCAAGGGCAAGTGCAAGGTCAGGAGCCAGTAAATGAGCATGTTCAAGTGGATTCCAGTGAGGACAGTGAGGAGGAAGATGAGGAGGACATCCATCCCAGGAGGAGACGGAGGAGACCCGTCATTCCAGACCATATGGGACTTGTTTCCTTATGCCGAGATATCAATACTCCAAAGTTTAATGGCATAGGAGATCCCGACATGGCTGAGGGATGGTTGTATCAGATTAATGAAATCTTCAAGAACATGAAGTTGGATGATAAAGCCAAGATGGATTTGGTGCCTTTCTTTTTAGAAGGCAAGGCTTCATTATGGTGGAAAGATGTCATGGAGAGGCTTGACTCTTATAATGAAGGTAGGCCCGGGCAAAGACCTAAAGAGCTTGATTGGATCGAATTTGAGAAGGAATTTCGGAATGAATTCAACAGTGAGGCGGCCCAAGATCAAAAGCGGATTGAATTTGATGAGTTGATACAGGGAAGGTTGACGGTCCATGAGTATGAAAGGAAGTTTAGTTCTCTTTTTCGGTATGTACCTCATTTGGCCGGGAAAGATGAACTAAAGGCAAAGAAGTTCATTCGTGGACTTAAGGTGGAATTAAGGAGTTTCTTGACGATGATTGGAGTTCGGACTTATCATGAGGCTGTCCAAAAGGCCTTAGTATTGGAAAGGGAACTAATGGAGGCAAAACCTAAGGATAAGGCCATTGAGCCGAGGGTACCGGTGCACTCAAGGTTGACGGACAAAAGGCCTATTATGGGAGGAGACCAAGGACCCTCCAAGAAAATCAAGAAGGTTGGGAAGGGCCGTTGTCCTAAGTGTCAAAGATTTCATGGTAACAAACCTTGCACCCTTGGAACCGATCTTTGTAATTACTGCCGTCAGCCTGGACATTGGGCTAAGGAGTGCCCAAGGCTTAGGCAATATCAAGGTCGAGGAAGACCGGGAGCCTCAGGAGCTGGTAATGCTTTTGTCAGAGCCCCTGTGCCACCACGAGTTTTTGCTTTGACGGGCCAAGCACCCAGGGAGCCTACAGCTGTGCAAGGTAACTTTAATGTTCAGGATAGTAGTGTTAGAATTCTGTTTGATACTGGTGCTACTATTTCTGTCATTTCCTTGAGCATGGTTGTTAAGTTTGGTTTGCAAAGAACTTTGTTGGATGAGATGAGGCTCATTAAGTCGGTTGGGAGGAATATTGTTTTTACCAATGAGTTGGTCATAGGGTATCCTTTGGAATTAGGAGGTCGTAAGTTTTTGAGTGACCTTTGGGTCTTGACTTCGATTCCTTATGATGTTGTTCTTGGGATGGATTGGTTAAGTAGGTATAAGGCCCATATCGACTGTGCAGGTTATAAGGTCACCCTTGAGGATACCTCAGGGGTAAGTGTGACTTGCACGGGTGGTTTGGCAAGTAGTGCTAAGAGTTTGCACCTCAAGTTAATGGAGTCCATTCCCATTTCGAGTGAGGTGGTGACTTACTCGTTGAATAGGGTGGCAGTCGAGGAGCAACTCAAGGAAATTCAAGTAGCCAATCTATTTCCAGAAGTTTTTCTTGTAGACCTCCCAGGATTACCCCCAAGAAGGGAGATTGAATTCTCCATACACTTACAGCCTGGGGCAGAACCAATTTCTATACCCCCTTATAGAATGTCAGCACCTGAAATGGATGAACTGAAAAAGTAATTAGAAGAATTGCTTGAGAAGGGCTTTATAAGGCCAAGTGTTTCCCCGTGGGGTGCTCAAGTGTTGTTTGTAAAGAAAAAGGATGGAACCTTAAGGTTGTGCATAGATTATAGAAAACTGAATGCAGTGACTGTAAAAAACAAGTACCCATTGCCCAGAATTGATGACCTATTTGATAAATTAAGAGGGGCGAAAGTCTTTTCCAAAATAGACCTAAGGTCTGGATATTTCTAGATAAGAGTAAGGGATGAAGATATCCCAAAGACTGCATTCAGGACTAGGTATGGGCATTATGAGTGTACGGTTATGCCGTTTGGAGTGACTAATGCTCCAGCAGTTTTCATGGATACCATGAATTGGATTTTTAGGCCCTACCTAGATCAGTTTGTTGAGGTGTTTATTGATGATATTTTGGTGTATTCCTAGACTCCCCACGAGCATGAGAAACATTTAGAGATAGCTTTGCAAGTGCTCAAGAATAATCAATTTTATGCAAAACTATCTAAGTGCCAATTTTGGGCAAGTGAGATTCCTTTCCTTGGACATATTATAAATGCTCAGGGACTAAGTGTAGACCCAGAAAAGGTAAAGGCTGTGGTGGAGTGGAAACGCCCAACAACTGTAACTGAAGTTAGAAGTTTCTTGGGGTTGGCGGGCTATTACCGAAGGTTTATTGAGAAATTCTCTATAATAGCTTCGTCATTGACTGCCTTGACAAAGAAGGCACAGAAGTTCATTTGGACTTCTAAGTGTGAGGAGAGTTTCCAGGAGCTTAAGAAGAGGTTAATTTCTGCTCCCATCTTAATCCTACCAGATCCGCATGAAACTTTTGTGGTATACACTGATGCATCTGGGACAGGATTAGGATGTGTGTTGATGCAGGATAAGCAAGTGATTGCATATGGGTCTAGGCAGTTAAGGCCTAACGAGTTGAATTACCCAGTGCATGATCTTGAGTTAGCAGCCGTTGTGTTTGCTTTAAAGCTCTGGAGACACTACCTTATGGGAAGATCCTTTAAGATCTTTACAGACCATAATAAGATCTTTACGGACCATAAAAGTCTGAAGTATTTATTTACCCAAAAGGATCTTAACATGAGGTAGAGAAGGTGGATCGAGTATATCAAGGACTATGATTGCTCGATAGACTATTGTTCTGGTAAAGGCAACGTGGTTGCTGATGCCTTGAGCCGTAAGTATTCTGGGGTAATTCTCTCCAAGGATCAAGTAACACAAACCTCAAAATATCCTAGTGCAGAGCAATTCACAGTTTTATTTGAATTGTGGAGAGAATGGGAAATGGCTCAAGTCATGGTCCTTGAAATTCAGTCAGCATGGCTGGCTAATGTTAAGCAAGCTCAAGAGAATGACCCAAGTTTGAAAGGAGTTTCTGGGGAGGAAAAGCATGGTACTGTACTGAAGGAATTTCAGTACAAGGATGGGTTACTTTACTATGGTGACCGGCTCTATGTGCCAAGTGAATGAAGGCAACAGGTGTTGTAGGAGGCACATACGAGTAAGTTTAACGTTCACCCTGGTGTGAATAAGATGTACCATGACCTTAGGACTCATTTCTGGTGGCCAAAGTTTAAGAGAGACATATATGAATATGTGTCTAAGTGCCTCACCTGTCAAATGGTGAAGGCAGAGCACCAAAGGCCATCAGGAATGTTGCAAAGTTTACCACTCCCAGAAAGGAAATGGGGATCCATCACCATGGACTTTTGTGTTGGGTTGCCAAACACAAGAAGTCAGCATGATTCCATTTGGGTGGTGGTGGATAGGTTGACAAAATCTGCACACTTTATCCCCATTAAAATTACTTATACCATGGAGAAGTTAGCCCAGTTGTATATTCGGGAAGTAGTAAGACTTCATGGAATTCCTGATCAGATTGTATGTGATAGAGATCCCCGTTTTTTTTCAAGGTTTTGGAATGCCTTTCAAAAGGCTATGGGTTCCGCTGTGAACCTAAGTACTGCATATCACCCTCAGACTGATAAGCAATCTGAGCGGGTGATCCAGACCTTGGAAGATATGTTACGAAGTTGTGTGATGGACTTCAAAGGGGATTGGGACCAACATCTGCCTTTGATTGAATTTGCTTATAATAATAGCTATCAAGAAGCTATTAAGATGGCGCCCTACGAAGCTTTGTATGGGCGTAAGTGTGTGACCCCTCATTGTTGGGCAGATAAAGCTGATGAAATAGTTGTTGGTCCAGAAATCATTGCCGAGACCACGGCAAAGATTAAGTTGATCCAAGCAAGGATCAAAGCTGCCTTAGACCGGCAAGCTAAGTACACCAATGTGCGAAGAAAAGATTTAGAGTTTGAGGTAAGAGACAGAGTACTCCTTAAAGTTTCACCAATGAAAGGTGTGGCTAGGTTTGGCCAAAGGGGTAAGTTGGCACCAAGGTTTATTGGTCCTTTTGAAATCCTCGAAAAGGTAGGAAAAGTGGCTTATCGGTTGGCTTTACCGCCAAGTTTTGCCCATGTTCATAATGTGTTTCATGTAAGTTCCTTAAGGAAGTGCATTGTGAACCCTGGGCAAGTGTTAACCCCGCCCATTATCCCTTTGAGAGAGGACCTAAGTTATGAAGAACATCCCATCAAGTTTCTTGACCGTCAAGTCCGGAAACTAAGAACCAAACGAATCCCAATGGTCAAGGTACTATGGTCTAACCATGGGGAGGAAGAGGCCACTTGGGAGACCGAGCAGGATATGCTAAGGCAATATCCAAGTTTGTTTGCTCAATTAAGTCAGAATTTAGAGGACCAAATTTCTGAAGGAGGGGAGGATGTGACGGCTCTCCTAGTTGATTAAGGATCAAGTAAGTGTTTATTTTACTTTGATTAAGTGTTTATTAAATTAAGTACCTCAAGTTAGCACTTTGATAAGCAAGTAAGGTAAGCTTAATTAAGTAAGTGAGTTCCTAAGTGTGATTTGGCATAGTTAAATCAAGACCATTAGTTATTCTAGCTTTTAGAACCATCCTTGTGAGTTTTGAGAACTTGTGGCACTAAGTGTGTTTTTGGGCCATTTAAATCTTAAGTGGCTAAAGTGTCCAAGAAAATTAAGTTTGAGAAGCTTTAAGCATCCTTTAGAGCAAAGAAATGTAGTTTTGGGTGAGAGTTTAGTGACCTATTGAAGCTTTTGAGAGTATGAGGACTTAAGTGCAAGGGAGGGAAAAGTTGCCTTATATGCTTATAAGCTAAGTTCCTTCATCCTTAGCCATTTGTTTCCAAGTTCCAAATTTCGTAGCTCCCTCTCCTCTCCCAAATTGGCAGCTCAAAGCTTCATTTCCTTGCAAGTTTTCATCAAATTAAGGGTGCCCAAGGTGTTAGAAAGAATCACCAAGCTTCTTTGCTAGTGTTCTTGCTTCATTTGACTCTTGGAAGCTAGTTTGGAACTAAATTTCGTGGGTAAGCTTCTTGGACTCATTTGGATTGATTCTAGGTTGTTTCTAGAGCTAGAAATGGTCTTAGTTTGATTGGGTTGGATGCCAAATTGCATTGGTTTTAGGTGTGGAACTCAAGGAAGCTTAATTGAGCTAAGGAGGCTATGTTTCAATGCTTGCTTTTGTGGCTGAATTGAGGTAAGGGTTCAAGTAATTAAGCTCAAATAATGCATGGTTTGGTAGTTTTGTGTGTGGGAATGAGTTAGGAACAAGACCCAAATCATTTGGATTAGAAATGAGAGAGTTTGAGTAGTTTAAGTGCAAGAACGCAGCTGTCGCGCAACGCAGAAAACGGCGTTGGCGCCGCAGCGCCAGTAAGTGTACTGGCGCCGCAGCGCCCCGCAGAAAACGGCGTTGGCGCCGCAGCGCCGGAAGTAAGTGACTGGCGCCGCGGCGCCAGGGGGCGATTTTTCACTCAGGAAGTTTTGTTCGCCGGCGCTGCGCTTTTGCTCTTTGGCGCCGCAGCGCCAGAGGTGACCTTAAGGAATTTTGGGCCATTTTTCCGGCCATCTTAAGAGCAACTTAGACTCTCAGTTTCTATTCCTAGGCTATTCTAAGACGTTCCATAGCCTCGGTTGGGTCTAGAATTCATTCCTAGAGCGGGAATTGTGCATTATTTAAGAGGTAGTCAAGTTGTGTGGTTAAGAACAAAAGTGTGACTTGGTGGCTAAGTTATTCATAGTGCTTAAGCTTTTAGATGAGCATTAAGGGGATTTAAGTGGGTTTTTAGACTCTTTATTGGCCGTATAGAGCGTCATTTACATATGGTCAATGAAGAGAAAAACCTAAGTCGATCCCAACCGAACCATTTGGTTTGGTAAGCAAGCCACTAGTAGTGTTCTGAGTTAAACCTTGAGGGTTTGGCTAGTTAAACCACATAGGAAGACTACCCTGTACAATAAGTTAAGGGTAAAGGCGGGTAAGTTTGAGATAGGTGACGACCTACTCTAGAACCCGTAAGTGGGACTTAAGTGAGGTAAAGTATCCGGGATACGAGGGCCAGTATCTCAAGTACCTCCGCCGTTTGAGCTCACGGCAAAGTTTTAAGGCACCTAGAGTGCAGAAAGTCCCAAGTGCATATATTGTGTGCATTTCATACCATACATCCATACATTGCATATCTTATATTTTGTTGATTGTTTGAGTTGTTTGTTGATTGAATTGCTTGTTTGGTTGCTTGGTTGCCAGATTGCATAGTTGCTGCATTTTTCCTTGCAGGTATACAAGGGATCCTTACTGAGTACTTTCAAGTACTCATTCCCTTAAGTTTTATTGTGCAGGTTCTAACTCCGGGCCTAATCACTAAGTGATAGTCGAGGCCTAAGTTTTCTATTTTGCAGGTATTTCTCTTGAGAATCCTAGTGATTCTAAGTTACTTGTGATATAAGTTATGTGCTAACCAAGTTGTGCCTTTACAGTGTAGAGGCTAAGAGTACACAAGAACAAGATCTAGTGAAGGGTTTACACTTGGAGCTTGGTATAGCTCAAGGTGGGACTCAAGTAGTTGATCTTAGTTAGTAGTTTTTGTCTCTTGTACATAGTACTTTGTGTACTAAGTAAGTTGCCTCTAATAGGATACATTGAGATGTAAATCCATCTTGTTACTTTTGGGTGCATGCTAGAGGTGCAATGTATGCACAAACTGTTACTTGTAGTTAAAGTAACCAGTATTTTTCAAGGTCTTGGCACGTTTTATATATGTTTTAGTGAAATGCTCGAGCAATGTTTTTAATCCACGACTTATAAAATTCGTTTGCATTGCCAGGACAGAAGCATGCATAACTTAAACTGAGTAGGCTAAGAAACTAGTTGCATATAAATTGTTTAATTTATATTGACATGTAATAGTTAGTCAATAGTAACTAGTGGGATTCATAAATCCCTAAGGCCTACAAGGTTATGGGGCACTGGGGCCCCGTTCCGTGACAGTTGAACCATCAGATTTATACCAAGGAGACCCTTTTTCTCCTTACCTGTTTATCTTGTGTGTTGAAGCCATTTCTAGCCATATATTTCCTCTTTAGTCTTTAGGTCACTTGGTGGTTTGAAGGCCAGTATGAACGGTCCGACCATTAACCATCTGTTATTGGCAAATGATTGACTGATTTTCTTCCGGCCATCTAAAGAGTGTGTTACATCTATTAAGAATGCTTTGTGACTGTTTGACTTGGTAGCACGTTAGCAGGTTAATTTCTCGAAGCCTAAGTGGATGTTTAGTAGCAATGTCCCGGTTGAATTAACTCTAGAGTTTTGTTCCATTCTTCCTTTCCTATAAACTCCAGACATCCTTAATTACTTGGGCATCCCTCTTTGCCATAATTTGTCAAGAAACTTCTTATTCCAGTTTTTTCTAGACAAATCTCCAAGCATTTGGACTCTAAGAAGAAAAGGCCCCTGAACAATGTGGGTCAACTAACTCTTATTCAATCTACTTTGACAATGACATCTCTCCTAGTTTACATTATGTCTCTTTTCAAAATGCTAGTAACTATGTCTGACAAGATGTCTAGCAATTTATACAGTTGTGGTGGTCTGATTCACATGATACAAGAAGCTTCCATCTAAAAAATAGGAATTGAGTATTAAAGATACGAGGCTTTTAACCAACCTCTTCTAGCCAAAAATTTATGGAGGAACTTTGCAGGAATGTCTAATTCCTTGGTCCACCTAGTTTTAACCTTGAAATATAGAACATCTCAACCCATTTAATCTATGAAAGTGAAGAACAATGTTTCACCTATTTGGAAAAGTTTATTACACGGTTGGGATCTTCTAGACACTAATAACACTTGGACGATTGATGATGGGTCTTCAATATGGGTTCGGTATGATTAATTATTGGATACTGGGTATTTCTTCAATTGTTCTTAGAGACCTGTGCTCAAGGTTTCTATCTCACAAGAATTACAAGGTGGCAAATCTTGTCTTTAGTTTTTATAGTCCCCAAATAAATTAGCATTCTCCTACTATGATTATATCTTTCAAATCATATACTTTATAATACTAATTCTGAATATAAGAAAAAAAGTACCCTTGCCTACTTTGAGAGTAAATTTCATGACTGATCCCTAAACTTTAGTCATTATTTTATTTTAATTCCTAATTTATTGAATATTCTGTTTTAGTCCTAAACCTATTAAAATGTCTCATTTTAGTCGTAAATCTATTGAAAAAATTTTAGTTTAGTCCAATTTGATGAAATTTGTAACTCATATTATTTGTTTGATAACAACTTTTTATATCATAATTTAAACTATCTGGTAACTGCCTTACAATAAATTTAATATGTATAATAATTTTTTTTTAATTAATAAAAAATTTAAATCACTTTTCTTTCTTTTTGTAAATTGAACTTATTTCATTCAAAAAGAAAAAATTATTAATTTAAATTGTCTATTTACTGTAAAAAATATTAAGCTATTTAAATTTATTAGAATATAGTTACTGAAAATTTAAATTTAAATTTAAATTTTAAAAGTTTCTTTCAGATAATTATTCTAAATTAATAAATTTCATCTGGTAAGAGATTAAAAAGAGACATTTTTAATAGCTTTAGGATCAAAATAAAGTGTGTTCAATAAGTTGGCGACTGAAAGAAAACATCAACCAAAGATTAGGGACCATTTAATGCAATTTACTCCCAATTTTGATGCTTTTAGTTTGCTACCCCGCCCCACATGTTGAAAAATATGCAATGACTCGACTCGATTATCTAGAAATGGAGGAAGATGGGACCAGACCCATCGTCACAGAGCTCAGAGTCACAGACAAACACAGTCAGACTCGGACATGGCTTGCTCTCTTTCTCTCTGCCCCTTCCCATGTGAACCGGTGGCCTTTTAGTTTTACTTGCGCACAGCCATTCGCCCACTAGCCAAAAGAAGCTAGATTCGTCTATCTCTCCTCTTCTTTTCTGGCGAAAGAAGACTGCTGCTTGTATCGCAGAGACAGAGAGAGAGGGGCGGCGAGCGGGTGAGCTGAGCCGATGGAATCTGTAGCAGCTCATTGTTCATGGGTCGTCTTCTTTTTGGCACTTGTTTGCTTGCCCACTCTCTCTCTTGCTGAAGACCCTTATGTGTTCTTCGATTGGACAGTCTCCTACATCAGCGCTTCCCCCCTCGGAGTAAAACAGCAGGTCCTTTTCTCTTCCTTTTCTGTGTTCTGTTAAAAGGATTTCCTTTCTTGTTGTTTTGTTGGGATTTAAGAGGTCACAATTAGTTGAGCAGCTCAGAATCTTTGGCTAATTGCCCCTCACATAGGCACATTCCCCGTTGTTAGACTATCTCTGGGGCATTCCGTTTCCGGAACTGACTAACTTGGTCATTGTCTGTAAGTGGGCTTGTACTTGCTTAAGCGCACAATCCTCCTGTGATATTATGATGTCCCTGTCCCTAATGAGTTTAGGCTGTGGGTTAAATAATTATGCTATCTAATAGCTGTGGGTGCATTGAAAACGTTCTATATAGTATGCATTCAAGAGACAGTACTCTTGGTCCATGGTGATTGAACTCGTTTGCCTCCTGCTTTCTCCAAACTCTGGGGGTTGCCATTCCTCTCGCTTGAATTTCCTTTCTGATTTAAATCTACAGGTGATTGCAATAAATGGGCAGTTTCCAGGACCAATTCTAAACATCACTACAAACTGGAATGTTGTCATCAATGTCAGGAATGATCTCGATGAGCCACTTCTTCTTACCTGGTATAGTGTTCATAAGCAATAGGAAATGTGGCACGATAAGTTTCTTTCTTTTTTTCTTCTCTCTCAAAGCATATAATGGGGATGGTAATTTAATGCTGCTTCACTTAATGTAGGAATGGCGTTCAACATCGGAAAAACTCTTGGCAAGATGGTGTTTTAGGGACTAATTGTCCCATCCCCGCTGGTTGGAATTGGACATATCAGTTTCAGGTCAAAGATCAAATAGGCAGTTTCTTTTACTTCCCATCCATTCAGTTCCAGAGAGCTGCAGGTGGTTATGGGGGAATCATCATAAACAACAGAGATGTTATACCACTGCCTTTTGGGATGCCTGATGGTGATATAACAATATTTTTAAGCGATTGGTATACAGAGAGTCATAAGGTACTTGAAATTGTTATTATCCTTAACCCCTACGGTACATTTCAGTTACATCACATGATAATTTCTTTCGGAAAAATGTTTGTTTGGGAACAGGAACTGAGGAAAAAGGTTGAAAGCAGAGCAGATCTTGGAGTTCCAGATGCTATCCTTATAAATGGATTGGGTCCTTATCGTTATGATGAAACAAGTGTTCCCGATGGAATAGTATACCAGATAATAAACATTGAACCCGGTAAGCACTTGAAGCATGATGGAGAAATTTTTCTTTGTTGTTTTTCTTACATAGCATTAACAGCTCATGGTTCAAACCTAGCTTCCATTCCACCACCTTGTCAGATTTGGTGTTCTCTGAAGTGGCAGGTATCTGTTTTATTATGTTCAATGGTTTTACAGCAATCACTTCGACTGACCCTTCTGGCAGTCACTGTTTTCCTCTGTTTGTTTTATTTTATAGTTGTAAGTGTACATTCTGCTTGCAGTGTTGCTCATTTTCTCTAGCAATTATTTGACAGGCAAAACATACCGCTTCAGGGTGCACAATGTCGGAATTTTGACCAGCTTAAACTTCAGGATCCAAAACCATAACCTCCTTCTTGTTGAGACTGAAGGATCGTACACAGCTCAGCAGAACTATACAAACATGGATATTCATGTTGGTCAGTCATATTCCTTTTTGGTTACAATGGATCAAAATGCTAGCAGTGATTACTACATTGTTGCCAGCCCAAGGTTTGTCAATTTATCTGACTGGGCTAAAGCGACTGGTGTTGCTATCTTGCACTATTCCAGCTCTCAGGGGCCTGCTTCAGGTCCTCTTCCTGATCTTCCTAATGATTATGACACATACTTTTCGATGAATCAAGCAAGATCGATAAGGTTGTAGTTCATTGTAAAGCCTTTTAGTATCTTTAGAAATATTCATGCAAAAAACTTTTCATATTGTAATTGCAAGTTTTTATTTCTCTTTGTAAACTGCCTGCTAGTAGTTGCTTTTCCTCTTTTCTAGGTAGTAGTTAGAGGAAACAAAGCAAATTTGTTCCCTACTGCAAATTTATGCTTGTTTATGTTCTCTACAAAGAGGGAACCTGAGTATCATTGTAATGTTGGTGCATTTGCAGGTGGAATGTAACGGCTGGTGCTGCTCGGCCAAACCCGCAAGGATCTTTCAGATATGGTCAGATAACTGTGACAGATGTTTATGTCATTGTCAATGGTCCTGCAGATCTTATAGATGGGAAATGGCGCAGTGGTCTTAATGGAATTTCATACCTACCACCGGCAACACCCCTGAAGCTTGCCCAGCAATACAATGTGCCGGGGGTCTACAAGCTTGATTTTCCAAATAGACTGATGAACAGAATTCCTAAGATTGACACATCTCTAATAAATGGCACTTTTAAAGGTTTCATGGAAATTATATTCCAGAACAATGGTACTATGGTTCAAAACTATCATTTGGATGGTTATGCATTCTTTGTTGTAGGGTGAGGGTTTAATTTTGATGTATTATTCTTCTTTGTATCCAAAATAAACATAGTCTTGATATAAACTTACAGAATCCCACGTTTGCTGCAGAATGGATTTTGGGGTTTGGACTGAGAATAGCAGAGGCACATACAATAAATGGGATGGAGTTGCTCGTTCGACTACACAGGTGTCCGTAACTCAAACTTTTTCATGGAAGCTATGGGTTAAAAGAATTCAATGTCACAAAATGTCCACTATTTTTGTCCTACTTTCTCTCAGTATTTGCTTCAACATTGCCTTATTAGAGAAGCTAAAACAAGAAATTTTCAAAGGAAACTGTATCAGGCATTTGCTCACTTGTCTTTCCTTTCACCCCTGGTGCAACTGACTGCACCCTTTTATTACTGGCCAAGTCAGAAAGAATTTTTATTTTTCTTTTTATTTTTTTTGTGAAAATGGTGTTATATTCCTAGACTTGTCTTCAATTTTTTTGAACTGAATGCAATTCAGTTGGTTCAAATAAGAATGTTCCCGTTGATTTAATTTGTGAGAGCTCAGTTCCAAGAGCCTGCTTGGTAAATTTAGTAGCTGAATCTCCTCCTAAGGCACATAATTTGTCTGTTTTCATATTCATGCAGGTCTTTCCAGGAGCTTGGACAGCAATTTTAGTTTCGCTCGACAATGCTGGGATTTGGAATCTTCGGACACAGAATCTGGATTCATGGTATCTAGGACAAGAAGTTTACGTGAGTGTTGTGAATCCAGAAGCTGACAAATCTGAAGTTCCTATGCCAGACAATGTCATATATTGTGGTGTTCTATCATCCTTACAGAGGTATAATTTTAAGCTCTGAGTTGTGAATATCTTGAGCACAGAAAGAAGAAATACATACATAAATTTTTACCTGAAAAAGGTTAATAGCCCGTATAGATCATCTCAATGCTAATGCTTAACTTGTTCCACTGAAAAATGGGCTCCGATGCACCTTCGCCAAAGATGCAAATTAGGGGCGAGTAAAATGTGTCCAAGAATCAAATGTTTAGTAGACATCTCGTGGCTACTCTTTCCGGAATATTTTCTGAGGATAACCTTTTTGTCTTTTCCTCCTTGCAGGGACCAGTCTCAGAGAGTAAACTTCTCAGTTGCCCCGTCCATTTATGGCCAGAGTACAACAATTATAAACCTGTTGATGATAGGTCTGGTTGTGAGATTTCTCAGGTAACCTGTTCCCATGATAGATTTAGATTTAAGCAAGCTAAGTGAATGAGAGATATATCACCATCGTCATTTTGAGGTAAATTTCTTGATCTGTGACTGAACTTGTACAATAGTAATTTTGCTTTAAAATGTGTGGTTTGAAGATAGTCCCAGCTATAGAGTTCAACTGTATTAGTCCCAGCTATAGAGTTCAACTGTATATAAGACGGTAGCAGACCGGAAATTTGTAACGAAAGGTTGATTGGATGAGACAGTACCGATGAGTTCCACAAAAAGCTTCATTGCAATGCAAGTAAGCGAACTTGGTGGGCTCTCCATTTCTCTAAAGCTCTTCCCTAGTACTAAATCCTTCCTTTGTCGGCGTTTCGCTCCGAATGTTATCAAGCATTACATCTTTGAAGCAGTCATTTGATGACAGAAATCAGGACGTCAGATCTCAGTTTCAGGCGGGTAAAGAGTAGAATGAAGAAGCACATGTTTCACGTGTCACGTTTCAGAGGCTAAGAGCACACACATATAACTTGCTTGATAAGTATAGTCTGACCCTTTGGGACCACAAAATAATACGGCAAGAGAAGTATTTGGGGAGCAAGTAATCGAACACTGGGTTGAGCAAGTGCGAAGATTCCTTTCATGGTCCCTTTCATGTGTTTCTTGATCTAAACATGGAGTGGGGAGAAAGGATACGAGTGCGAATGATGAAATGACATGTAAGATGCTCGCACTTTATGGGACACCAATTTTTCATTTGAGTAAGTCAAAGGTGTTTAATATTGCTATTGTCTGAAAGTTTTGATAAGTGGTAGTAGAAGAAAAGCAAACAATTCATGCGTTACAAACAATATATGGGAATTTTTCATAGTCAAGCAACCATGATTGATTTTACCTGGTCAAGAAAACAGAAGAACATGTAACTCTTGATGCAGAACTCAAAGTGGGCATGTTCGGTCGGCTGAGAATTTACAAGAAAAATGTTGTGTTTACTTGTATATATGGTGTTTATTTGTCTACAAAGCATTTTTTTTAAAAGTTAGTGTTTTTAAAGTTTTTTAGGCTAAGCTAGGGGAAAATTATTATAGTTTACTTTCTTTCTTTTAAAAAATTATTTATATGATTATTTGATAAATAAAGTATTAATTTCAGAAGACAGACGGTTTTCTGTGGCGTCCCTAGGCACCAAATGCTATGTCACATAAACCAATTGGGTGTTGAAAAATTAATAAGGTTTTATTTTCTCAACTACCACTTAAACTGTGTTAAAGCAGGATTTTCTAATGTTATGTAATTTTTATCATAGACATAACCTTACTCCTAAAATTTATGAGATTTTTTATGCAAAAATTTTACGAGTTTTCATTTTATCTAATGTCACAAATTTACTATCACAAGGAACAAATTTCTCATGATTATGCTCCCAAATTGCATCACATCGGTCACTTCTTTTTGGAGAATATAAATGAAAGAAAAAAATATAGAAACTTAAAGATATGGAAGATGCATAGTACTTTCACTGAAAAAGGAGAAAAATGCAGAGATAATGGTTGGAAGTTTGTTTTTATCAACCAAATATCATTGTACAGGTGATAAAACACTTCTATTTTAAGTCGCTATTTTTGCTATTATACTCTATCTTTAGCTCTCAACCGTCACTCCATATCATCATTTTTATAATATTTTTATTTGTTTAACTTTAAAAAATGACATTTTTTCTTACCATTAATTTCGAGAGGCCGTGAGTGTCACATGCCTCGGAATAGAAACAAAAAAAAGTTGACGTGTTATCCACCCGCCATTCCGTTTTGGCCTCACTAACAATATATACTAAAATTCGTTTCATGTGAGAGATATTGATCAAATACTGAAACTTAATATGTTAAATTTTTTGTCTTTCAATTAAATTTTATTATGTAGTTTTTTTTCTTCAAATTCTTAATTAAAAATACATGTAGTACTAGCTAGCCGTTTGAATAATCTAGAGTGCCTAGCTATTTGTTAAAAATAATCTGAAAAAATACAAATGAATATTGTAACCGATATGACGGTAAGTTATTTTCAGTTGTCGCTGTGATTTTCTTTTTCCTGACTTTTGTGTGTACTTTGGAGTCAACTTTCTGACTTGTGTTTTGTTTTTGTTTTTGTTTTGTTTTATTTTTCTACCCTTTTAGTCAGAGCAGAGCAACCTTTCCGGGTTTGTCTCGAGTTCTTTTGCGCTTGGGTTGGGTGTCTATATATTTGCAACATCCATCGCAGGTTGCAGAACAACGTCGGCTCGTCCATACAACTTTGGAGCAGACGGACAGAGAACTGCACTGGGGGAGGTGGCTCTTCTCGCTAAGCGTGCCTTTCTATCGAGTTCAGCTCAACCACCCCACATGGCCAATTCCAATCTTATCCACTTCCACGCACACCTGATTGTGTCTTGTTTCCTGCTTTGCCTTCTGCTTCCAGTTCAATCGGCTCCTGAAAGTGCTTTAGTCACTCAGCTTCCTGGGTTTAATGGCGCTTTGCCTTCCAAACACTATTCTGGGTACGCAATTGTTCTTCACTCTTTTTCTTTTCTTTATCTTTTTGTGGATTTTTTTCTTGGTTTGATGAAATAATTGTTTTGACGGTGATTGTTTTCATTGTTGTGTCTAAGGTATGTGACTATTGATCAAATTCATGGGAAGAACCTGTTTTACTATTTTGTGGTATCAGAGAGGAAGCCATCAGAGGATCCTGTGGTTCTGTGGCTCAATGGTGGACCTGGCTGCTCTAGCTTTGATGGCTTTGTTTATGAGCATGGTATGTATGAAGCATAAACCTTTCTCGACAAATTTCGTGGCTGTTACTATACGAGGGATTCTGGCGCGGTTTATTTTTGGTCCATACAACTCAAATACTTGGAAAGTTGCATCCATCCTTTTTATGGAATGATTTTGTTGCTTTGGTTGTTTGAATTTGCATGCAACTAGATCGTATATTTGAGTGTAATTGATTAGTGCCTAGAAGCATTCAGGCTTGAAATGTTCATTCAAGTGTTTCCGTAATGAGTGTTGATTTTAATCAGGATCCATTTCAATTCCGTTGTTTCTTCATCCATTCCAGGGCCTTTCAATTTTGGGGGACGGAATGGGAGCTTACCCCAGCTGTACCTCAATCAGTATAGCTGGTCCAAGGTTTAAAAGTTTTATTTCTCTACCATATTAATGTCAAATGGATAGGCATTACAGACATTCAGTAATTGATCGTAGAAAACTTCTTCATTTTCAGGTTTCAAACATCCTATATCTAGATTCTCCTGTTGGAGTCGGGTTTTCTTATTCAGAGAATCTTAGTGACTATATAACTGGTGACATTCAGACTGCCTCAGATACACATACATTCCTGCTAAGGGTAAAACAAAAAAGGAGGAAAATACTTGCGAATATAGCAAAAAACCATTATTTATTCATGTTTCTAGTTTTCTGTTCCGTCATCTGATTAACATGCCTTTGATATCTTTTGTGTGACTAGTGGTTTGAGCTGTACCCTGAATTCCTCTCAAACCCATTTTTCATCTCCGGAGAGTCATACGCTGGAGTGTACGTTCCCACCCTAGCATATGAAGTAGCCAAAGGTAATTCTTCCTTCATGAAAGGTTGATGTGTAGAATCAAATATCGAAAAAAATAAAATAATAAAAATAATGTTTAGAAGGATAGAGCTTTTAAGCCAAGCATTGGATCTATTTACAGGCATTGATGCTGGTATGAAACCTTTACTCAACTTTAAGGTAAGTGTAAACCTTTGGTTCAAAGTTCAATGATACATGCTTTTTAGTTGCTATCTGAACTCCTCAAATATAGGGCTACTTGGTGGGAAATGGAGTAACCGATGAGGAGTTTGATGGCAATGCTCTTGTTCCATTTGTTCATGGAATGGGCCTGATATCAGATGACCTGTATGAGGTGAGTGGAGCACTTCTTTCTGGTTTTGCGTTTGCCCTTTGACATTTCTGCTTTCTTTTATTTAGTACAAATCCTGCATTTAAATGCTTCTGACCGGAAGTGTGGGTTGTGGAGGGTCATCTAGTTTAAAATCTTAACATAACACAAACTATTGTGAATGTCTATTACAACCTTTTTCTGATCTCTGAATTTGTTTTTGATAGACATGTAGTCATTTTTGCTACATCTTTCATCATGACACTGCATTAATCTATTTAGTAAAGAAAATATTATCAGAGCAGGAACATCAGATAATATTATCCCTAAGTTTCTCCACTACCTTTGAAGAAGTAACTCTGCAGTTTTTTCTGTGGCATTCATTCGGGCACATGTGTGCTCTCTTAGCTACAGACCTTGGGCAAGGATGGTGATGGTGAGCCAGACCTGCCAGCTTTGCAATAATTATTTTATGGTACAAATGATTTCTGACAATTTGGTTATATAATGCAGGAGGTCAGAAAAGAGTGTGGGGGCAATTTCTATCAACCACTCAGCGATACTTGTGAAAGCAAACTTTCAAAAGTTGACGAGGTCTAAAACTTTGTATTTCTGATGTTCTGATGAGAAGTCAGAAAGTTATCTCTTTTTTTTCATAATTAATAGATTCTATATCATTGCAGGACATAGATGGTCTAAACATCTACAACATATTAGAACCCTGTTTTCATGGCAAGGATGCAGGAGACAAGGCTGATATAAATATCAGGTTACCGTCCAGCTTCCACCAGCTTGGCCAAACTGATAAGCCCCTTGCTGTCAGGAAAAGGATGTTTGGTCGTGCTTGGCCTCTTAGAGCTCCTGTGAGAGCGGGATATGTTCCAACGTGGCCTCAACTTCTCAGCAGTGAAAGTGTTCCATGCACGGTAAGTCTGTCAGATGGTTCTCATTTAACCTGTTTTAGCTGGGCACTCAAAACTTATTGTGTGCATTTATGGCTGAGATTTGTAGTAGTTTTTCCAGGTTGAATTTTATAATGCAGTAATCTTGCTCTGTGAACATTTTATGTCAATTAATGAACCAAAGTTGTAATCAAGTTTCATAAGTAACTGAAATCTTGCCTTTAATTTGTTTGTCTTAGTGGGCTGTTTTTCAACACTGATTGCTTGTTGCACTTCCAGGAGTGTGCAGTAATAACCATTAGCAACAGACTTCTGTTGCTTATCATACTTGCTTTTCTGTGTTACATTTGGTTATTTTTCTTTAATGATTTGCATTTAACATTAATATTTGAGCATGAGTGTTGTTAACAAAGCATTTAGCTTAGCCAGGCAGTGTAATCGTTGAGCTACTTCCTTGGAATCAAGGCTAAGTGATTCACTTCGGTTAAAGCATTTTCAACTACAATTTTTGAATTCATAATATCAAGTGTGCAGGATGATGCAATTGCAACTTCATGGTTGAACGATCCAGCTGTTAGAAAAGCAATTCATGCCAAAGAGGTGAGCACACCAATTGCTAGAGTTATATCAAACATATCCAGAAGTGATAGTCTTACGATCTCGTTGAACCAATAGGCTGCTGTGATTGGTTCTTGGGACCTATGTACAGACAGAATTTCATTTCATCATGGAGCTGGTAGCATGATCAAGTACCATAAGAATCTGACTTCCAAAGGAATCAGAGCTCTTATATACAGGTAATGGGCAAGTATTATATAATTCCTTCATTTTTGCTTGGAAGATTCTCCCACTTTGACATGTGTTCAGAGTTACTGAAGATAGAAGATATCTTAATTGGAATTCATTCACCTTTCTGGCAGTGGAGATCATGATATGTGTGTTCCATACACCGGAAGTGAAGCGTGGACTAGATCACTTGGATATAAAGTGGTGGATGAGTGGAGGTCTTGGACTGTTGATGGACAAGTTGCTGGGTATTTTCAGAAGCTCAAACCCATTACATATTATGTCCTGTTCTCTCAATTATTGGATTCATAACTACACCTCAAATGAAGTAGATGGTTTTCAAAAATTTTCGTTTTGTAAGAGTTTTCTTTTGGCAACCTTGAAATGATTGAAGACAAAAAATTTGAGAACTGAGGTAAGTTCTGCTGCACGTTGCAGGTACCTACAAGGATACGAGAACAACCTCACCTTTTTAACCATCAAGGTGAGTGCTATCATTCAAAGCCTGTGCCTTGTGAATACTGCATAACATGGATTCTAGCATAACAACTTCCGGTTCACTAATTTTTGTCTTTGGTTGTTTGGTATAGGGAGCTGGACATACTGTCCCCGAATACAAACCTAAGGAATCGTTGCATTTCTATAGCAATTTCCTAGCTGGTGAACGTATATGAAGCAGAAATTTGATCCGTGAAAGGAATATGCTTTCTTATTCTGCACATATATGGATTGACAATATGATAAGAACAGCTACATCTAAACAAGAAGAAATGCAGATTTGTTTCAATCCCTAATTTTCTGGCAGTTTATTCATGTAAAGCAACATTGTTTTGTAGCTGTTGAGTCTCTCCCTCCCTTCCCGCTCCCTTCTCCTTTGAGTTCAATCATTCATGATTGCATTTCATGATGAATTAAATACCAAATTTACTATTGAAAAGTGTCGAAAGTGTCAAATTTGTCATCAAATTTTCAAAAGTACTAAATTTAATACTATATTTTATTTTTTAGATCAAATTTACTACTGGCGTTATAAAAAATACTCCCTCTGTCTCATATTCTTTGAAACACTCATTAATCTATGATTTTTTATTTTCAATTTTTAGTATATAAATAAAAAAATTTATATAAATGATAAATAAAAACCTATAGTTTCCAAATATATTTTTTTAAATTTTTTTTCTAACAACCAATAATATAAATAAATTCAAGTTAAACTATTGTTATAAGTTAACTGTTTCAAACAATATGGGATGGAAGTAATACTAAATTTGTTACTCCACCGTTACCTAGCTATCAAATTGAAGGTGAAAAATAATAGTTTTGGTCCTTAGTTCTTTACATTTCTTCTATTATTGTCCTAACTTTGTCTATTTGACAATCAAGCCAGCTTCTTCAACCAATTGCCCGGCGCTCTCTTCATTTGCATCCTCTGTAAGCTCAGCTCCTTTGCCACTTCTCCATCCCATAGAGAATAGATATATAGAAATCACGCTAGATCTAATTGAAACCAATAAATTCTAGGAAACAAAGATCAAAATCTTCACATCTTCATTTTTGAAGAAACCTAGAAAAACCCAGATGTATAAACAATAAGAAAAATCAAATTTGCGGAATTATCAGTAGGAATCAGAGAGCATCCAGTAGCACATAGGACTGTCGATAAAATTAAAAAACTTGATAAAAAAACAAAGAGCTAGGAGGAGCAACAAAAACGAAGCATTATCTAGGAAAGGGAACAATGACAAAGACTACAAACTGAAGAAGAAGAAAAACTCTAAGCTAGAGTAGCGAAGAAGAGAATGAAAATTCCTTAAGAACTAGCGGCAGTGTTGGAGGAACAGGCAACCTTGTACTTCGGTTTCAATAACAACCAAAGAAATCAGATGATATTCTTATGTTGGATCGAGCCTAGCATCTTCATTTCTACAGAGAAGGAATCTCAAAACCTGGATTTCTTGTTGGTGCTTTTGTTCGTGGCCAAAATGGTATGACTATTAGATAGGTAAAGTTAGGGTACTAGTAGAATAAACGTGAAATAGTAAGAACCAAAATTGTTATTTTCACCTTCAAATTGAAAGTCATTTACCAGGAAAATGGTAATTTGGTATTTTTTGTAATCTCAATGGTAAATTTGATCTAAAAAATAAAATTCAGTATAAGATTTAGTGCTTTTCTATGGTAAATTTGATACTTAATCCTTTCATGATATTTGTTATCGCAATTATGTTTACTTTTCAATTCTGGAGTTTTTCTTCTCTTCCTAATTCATTAGTTTTTTTACCAGCTTCTCGTGTTCTGTTTTCGTGCTCTTCAACTACAGTAATCGCTAGTTAGAAATAAAGAAAGTAGACCTTTTCCCTTTTGTTGAGTTGGGCATTTTCTTATCTGAAATGTTAGTTTTTCCTCTTGAAGTAGAAGCTATGACAAAAACTGAAAATTTGACAATAATAGACTTGCAAGTCTATAGATTTAGCATTTAAACAGTTAAGGTTTGGAGAATTGAAAGGTGTTGTTAGATAGATATGCTGTTGGGAATTCCTCTCCATGTGGAGCCTCCCTTGGAATCAACTCTGGATGCATCAGGATAGAGAAGCTTGTAGGGTATCTTGGCTTCAGTTCCCCATCTGTTAAAGAGACGAAACTCCCTATTCCTCTCCAAGATTCTCTTCTCTATCTTCTTCAGATTCTCTCGAAACTCATCGAACTTGAGCTTCACCACATCGTTGTCTGTCCAATCTAATGTCTCCCTCTGCCCTAAGTAAAGATCGTCGCTCCAGTGCTGGGACATAACGTAGGTTAGCGCCACTACCATTCCCATCTCAAACCTGTCGGGCAGTGTCTTGCAGAAGTGCTCCTCGAAATCCTCTGGCAGGTTCCTGTATTCCTCTGAAGTGCTCTCCGGGATGAGCCTGTGCAGAAGCGTGGGACGGTTTGGAGGGAACCCGGCGTAGGCATATTGGCCATAGTTGACAGCAGCATGCTGGGCCGAACATATCCAAATAAGTGTTGTCAGGGCCTCTATCAGCTCGTCCTGGGTCTTGATATCGTACCAGCCCTCTTTCTGGTCAGGATGGCCTTTCTCTCGGACCTCTGTCCACCAGGATTGGAGTTCGGTATCCCCTTGGACGGCATCATTGTCTGTGTAGAATACGAGGCAGTAGGATCTGACCCATTTCTTGATCACACTCCATATCTCTAGACCATCCTGGGCGTAGGGGTAGTCCTCCAGGACAAGCCGCACGCCGTCGGATTCTTCCAGGTCAGGTATATCTAGATCCGGATCCTCTTTGATGAAGACTTTCAGTTCCCCTGAAGGACATATCCGTTTTGCCATGCCTCTGTTCCATGAGCGACACGCTTTCAGCTTAATTTGAGCGTCATTTAAATATAGAGGAGAGGAGCACGTACGAGTACGACGGACATAAAACACTTGGCTCACCTTATGATCAGATCCTTGGGGAGGGCTTGTTCAGAAAAACGCCATTCTTTGTAGAACTTAGAGGATAGCTCCATGGAAACCTCACCGGTAAAACACAAGGTCTCCACAACTCCTCCGGCGTTGATGACCATAGCTCGAGCCATGGCGTTTGCGTGCAAGGTGTCTTTGAAGTGCGGGTCAAGCAAGCGATGAATGGGGTGCATGGTGCTCAGCTGCCTCCGAGCCGCAATGATGAAAGGCTCCACCACTGCATGAGTATGCAGCCAATGGGTTACCAAGAGATGGTGAGCTGCGTCATTGGAAGCAACATGAAGCTTGGCAAGCGACCAGATGGCTTCCTCCAGCTGGATATTGTCCTCAGCACCTATAGGTTTATAGAAGGGACGAGGGTCTGCCTGGCATTCATTTCTTGGGTTGGAGGAGCTGGGCACGCTGAGCTCAATGGCAACAGGCTCTAACGTTTCAAACAAGGTCTGCAGCAGCAGGGTCCGGGACGCGCAGGCTCGCACTTCCCACCTGTTTATTGACCGTAAATATGGCCGTAGATAGTCGTGGTGATCCAATACGAACACCTTATTTTTGTCTATCGCCTGTATATATACAATTAAATCAACTTTCTTTTAAGTTAAACTGATTATTACACACATATATATAGCCATGATCATCGTCCGTTTGGATTGTATGTATTTCCTTTCCGAGGTTGATGACGGTTACCTACCTGGTCCAGATTTCCGAACACAGCCTGAAACTTCCAAGAAGCAGCTATGATCGAATCAATGACCCTTCTTTCTATCTTACTTCCTTTCATGTATTGCTCTTTCGATGGGAAATCACTTTTCTAATTTATCATAATAAAACAATAAAAAATATTAACAAGGCCCAATATCTATCATAATTAATAATTAGGAAAATATATATTTGTGGAGAGAAGAACTGCAAAAACAAAAAAAAAATAAAATAACACCGTCAAGAGCCGAATTCTTGTTGGATTGGTTCCTGCGAGCATTTGGCGCGCGAACTCTTCATCTTCCCCAAACGCGAACTTGTTTTCTTCAACAAGGTAGCAAAAGTTACAATCCTCAACCCTACTTATATATATATATATATATATATATATATCTCCTTAACCCTTCTTGCATTTAGTACTACACACACACCCACACAATAGTTAAACATGCACGTGCAATGCAGAGAGCTTGTATATATATATTTTTTAGTGTTTCAACAATTTATGCTTATTTGATTATAAATTTTATCTTTATTATTAATTACGATGGAAAGTTCAGGAAATTATGATAAAATAAGGCGATTTTGGAGTAGCATAATTTTTTTTAATTAACACATATAAATAGAAGACAACTATTTTATACACTAATATATTCTAGATGTAGGTGGTAAAGACGGACTTTATTTATGAAAAAAAGGGAAAAAGTGAAAACAAACTATGTTGTGGAAAAAATATTAATTAAAAAATACATTTATTAAATCCATTGTAGGACTTGAGATAGGGGTTTTCTAATAACTTTGTTTATGGCATCCACTAATTATTGATTTATAAATTACTAATTTTATTAATGTTTCAAGAATTTATATTTATTTGATTATAAATTATCATAAAAGAGGTGGAAGAACATTTTTGTAATGTATTCACAATAGAAGGGCTAAAACCAAGTGACGAAAAGGAAAAATTGCCTTGTGCATAAGTGAAATAAATGACAACGAATTAAAGTAAAGTTATTGTTGCTTAAAATTTTCTCTGTTAATAGAAAAAAAAACAAATTCTTGGATTATTCTCAAATTGACTAAACTAACAAAAATTGTCAATAATCAAGTTGTTTATAGTTGAAAAAGAGAGTAAACATAAGATGTTTAAAAATATGTAAGTTAATTCTTTAAAATTAAGAGGGAATTCAGCACATTTTGTCTGGGAAGCAAAAAAATCTTGAATGGAAATTGTAGATAAAGTGTTATAATTAAGAGGAGGTAAAAGTGTCCGACTCTCTTTAGATAGAAGGATATGATAAATAATAACTTATATAATAGTTTAGGAATGAGAAAAATTAATTGGATGAAAGTAAGATTTTTATAGTTCCACCATAGAATTTTGTCGATCATTATGCATAAACATGTATTTAGGGATTTGTAAATAGTATTTAAATTATTCATCTCATTGTTTATGCAATAGTTTTCTTTATTCATTAAATATATATAGATTTGCATGTATTAAAGATTCCTATATGGTATTATATTTATATTCTCACCATACGTCCGTGATGCGTGATAATACAAAAAAAAAATCATTGAATCAACTGCATAGATAAAAAATACTAAAAATATTGATTATATAATGTAGAATAAATATAAATAAAATTATAATTATAACATCATATGTTTTGTTTATCATTAAAACTTAAATTAATAATTCTAGAAATTTAAGTAACATCTATAGAATAATATGTGATTCATGAAATGATCTTTAGGAAAGTAGAAGTTAGGACCAATCTTTTATGGAAGTATGACATGTGATTCCATCCGGCTAAGGACCTAAGTGAAATATTTTCACTATATTTAAACTAGGATAAATTGCACAAAAAATCTCAAACTTTTAAGTTTTGGGTTACAAATTCATCTTTAATGTCTCCCTTGTTGTTTAATAGTCCAAAATATTTTCTTTTTATTGCATTTCATCCATGACCCAATTCTAAATCGAGTTAGTACAAAGAATTAACTTGTAGGGGAGAAAAAAAATACTCTCTCTGTTTCGCAAAGGATTACCCTTTTATTTTTTTTTGAACTAAAGTTTGACTTAAATCTATTCATATTAATTCATATTCTAAATTTTTTTAAATTATATTTATAAACTAGAGTCTTTAAGGCATCATTTTGAAATAAAAAGTTTATATTTCCATAACAAATTTTGAAAGAATAAAAATCATGAATTAATTTCTATGAATAGTAAATGGGCAAAGCTTTGTGAGATGGAGAGAATGTTTTATATAATCCATTAACTATAAAAAAATTATGGTACTCTTTGAATTAATGGAAATATAATTACCAAATATTTTAAATTAAAAAATAAAAAATTGATGTCAGATAGTTTTGTGAGAGTTAATAAATTCAAATAATTTGAAAACTATTTTCTACTAAATTCAGAGTTGCACTATAATCTATAGGTGGTTATTGTGTTATGTAAATTATCAGTTTTTTTTCTCTACAAATCAAATTTTTGTATCAACTTAGTCTAACCTAGAGCTAGAGATAAATTTGCAATGGAGGGAAACATTTAGGATCATTAAGTAATAACTGAGACGTTAAAGATGTATTGCAACCCCAAATTAAAGATTTGAAACTTTTTATGCAATTTACTCTTATCACTAAAATAGGACAGTCAGTAGGCTAATGACTAAACAGTACTACACTTTTTAAAGCTAATGGACTATTCATGAAATTTACTAGTTTAATATATATATATATTATTAAAACTTAAATTAATAAATCTAAAAATTTAATTAACATTTATATAATATAATCTATGATTGGTGTAATGATCTTTAGGAAAGTAAAAATTAGAAGGAAGATTTTTTAAAAGTATAATATGTGATACCATTTGACAATGAAGCAAAATGAAATGTTTTTAATAATTAGTTTAGGATAAAAGCAGAATGGTTAATAAGTTATGGACTAAAAAAGTATGATATTTAAAGTTAAGAGACTAACATCAAATTAAATTATTTAATATATTTATTGCTAGCATTTATTATATATTTTACAGCTACCATATATTAATTAATTAAATTACCTGCAGCAATAGAAGGAAGTGGTGCGTCCAGAGGATCTTTCCTATTCTCCTGATCAATGATCTGTTGGTAAAACTCAGGTGAAACCAGCCTGAGGAGTTTCTCCTTCATCCATGAATCGAGCTCCCTTCGTTCGTTGTCGATGAACAAGTCATAGAGTTTCTCCTTCACCCATGAGTCTAGGCCGCCGCCAAGTTCTTTATTCTCAAACACCTCAAATAATTCCTCAACTGTCTTAAAGCTTCTAGATGACGGCGTTTCTGGCTTTGCGTTGATCAAGAATTGCCAGAGGGCCTTGGCTAGGCTCTCCTTCAATTCCGACATTTTCTTGGGGCTAAATCGCTCGTCGGGAGGAACATAGACACGAGCCACCGGGCTTTCCATTGTAACATCTACCATTACCAGCCGATGCAATTTTATTAGCATACACCTTGCCTTCGAATTTGTAGGACGTAAGAGACATCAGCAAGATTACCTTGCTTGGAGGGGGGGCGACCAGTATGCAGCCTACGTGGATATGGAAGTTGCGTGCCACCCAAGATAGGTCTGGCGAAATCTCGACCACTGTCGGGATCGCCAAGATCATTGTAGTGCTCGTAGTTGTATATTCGATCCCATTCCTGCCTCTCTTGGCCATTAATGTGCTCTTCCAGCCGTTGATCTCCTCTCAATTGCTTCAGCTCGTTTTCCCTCAACAATTTTAATCCTCTAGGTGTTTGGCTTGGCAGGTAACTCTATACATGCATGCACCCCAATCAACATTACTATATATATTAGTATATTACTCGCTAGTACAGATCGAGTCCGTACGTCACAGAGACTAGGACAAGCAAAATGGGCAGGCAGAAACGTACAGCATTGGAGAAGAAAACACGGGGTTGTTTGGTCTTCTTGAAGGGGTAGATCCAGGACCTGCAATGGAAGTAGATATTGAACTCGCCGCCAAAGTCGATGACTGCAGATCGGAGAAAGAATCGCTGGTCGTGTTTGTTCTCTACAACAAGTGCTCCGGGCCTCCCAAACGCCGTCTCCACCAGAAACTTCACTTCGTAAGTTCTTCGCTCCGGCCCCTCTTTTCTGTATCTTGTACCAAACTTGTCCAAGAACGCCTTGTCGCTTAGTTTACCTTTCTTGCTCGCTGCATCCAGTAACGGTTCCATCCAGGGGTTTAATTTTATTTTTCAGTAACACGAAATTAGAAGTCACTTGTTAACTAGCTAGGTACGTACCAGGGTCAAGGACGTTGCTGTAAACCTGAAAGGAAGGCGATCGTCCACAAGCAAAAACCGGAGGGCCGTACTCGATGGTAATATCTGCCTTGATGGTTAGCTTGTGTCGCACGTCGCGGCTGCCACATTTCATAAAGCTCAAGCAGTAATCAGCCGCCATCATCGGCCTCGAGCCCAGACGCACGACGCTTATATATTCCACTAATTAATCGAGCACCTTCAATGTTAACTATCTGAAATGAGCATATGCAAATGCAATAGTTATCTATATATATATTTAAGGGGAGACGACGAGGCGAGCTGGCTTGTCTTGTACCTGGCTTGCTTTTTACGTTTTGCATGCATCTTATCCATTGCTTGCTCCTCGGTTTTCTACTTCTACTTTTTCTTCTTTTACTCGCTTTGATTCTTAGTGATCAGTCTCGTATATGATGCTATTCAGCGTGCTTCACGTTTTGCTTTCTTCACCATTTTGTTTACAGACTAAGTCTAGTTCTCTAGTTCAAGGATTTATGCTTGCTGAGTTGTATTTGGAGGAGTAAAGCGCGTGACTGACCAAAGTTAAGTGAGAAAAGGTGTATCTTGTCCTCTTACCTTCCCTTAAAGTGAGAATGGGTTGGTTGGGTAAACAAGAAGCCCAGCCCATATCACCCTTATTGAGTTATGTCAAGGTGGGTAAAAATGAATCATAATTTACAAGTTGGTTCCACATTTAAGGAAACTGTCAGTTTTTAAGTTGGTTTCAGTTATATATCAAACCGATCCGAGATAAAACCAAACTTGAGATATATGTATAAATATATAATAAAAATTATCTTTTTCTCTGCTTCGACAAAGCCATAACTCTCTAACATGAGAGCTTAATCTCCTTTGATCAATTCCTTCAAATTTTCACAATTTTAGCTAATCTCTACCCGATTTCTCAATACATCTTCTCTCATTTCGAGAATTTCTCTTCATTTTTGGCTAGTTCATAAGTTTTCCCCAAAGAGACCGTAAACCCTAATTTTCAAATTGAAAGCAACTGTGCTTCCCTAAAGTAATACGAAGCCTGGGCTGTTGCTACTGGGTTATTCAATCTTTCCCCTATACTTTTGTGATCTTTCATCAGCGTTTGCCAATGAGTACACCAAAATTCAGTCCCCGCTGGTCGTCCTTTTTGCTGTTTGTAGCATAGCTATTAAAGTCCCAACTTGAGTCCTAGAAATTAGGGGTGAAAATGGGCCGGGCCGAGCTTGAGCTTAGTGGGCTCGAGCTCGGCCCCTTTACTATTCAATACTACTTAGGCTCGAGCTCGAATTACTCGAGCTCAATTTTTCAGGCTTGAGCTTGGCCCGAGGTAGGTTCGAGTTTGGCTCGAAAATCACCAAGCTTGAATGACACATATAAATTTTTAGTACCATAACTATAACTTAGATGAAAAATAAGGACTGAATCTGTAATTTCCTACATACATAACCAGAGAAGGGAAAATAATATATCCTATCCCGAACTTTTAAAAATTTTGCTGCTCTGCCCTAAATTCGTAAATTTCATAAATAAGCCATCTTTTTCCTCAAGACAAGCAACAAGATTTGCTTCATTCAAATCCATTGCATTTTCTCAGCATTGACCTATCTCTAGTCACCCAGCTAGCCCAAAGAAATGAAAACAACCAATTTGAACACAACAAGCAAGGGTTGAAAGAACGAGACAAAGCACCTCGTAAATAGAAATTTAAAATTTTCTACCTTCTTCGAAAGATGGCCGGCAAAGGATCGCGACCATCGAATTGGCCGGCAAAGAATCGCGATAGTCTGAAATAGAGGAGATAGATGGCGGCAATCATCCGAAAGAATAGCGATCGTCGAATTAACGGTGAGACCTCCGCAATCGACACCGTAGAGGGGAAAGATGGTAGCGCTGAGAACATCTTTGATGTCATCATGGAGGGAGGAGGCAAGAGGGTGAATCTAGCATTCCTGACGCCGACGGGGAAGACACGGAGATGAAGGGGCATCGAGGTTGAAGCAGCAGAGATTTGGAAATTTCTGTCCCAAATTGAAACTATTTGTTGAGCCCATGTTTATTTTCCCATACTAAAGAGGCCCGTTAGGCCCATTGTTATATGGGGCCAAGTTCATTCTAGCTCGAGCTCGAGCTCAATTAGGATTCGAGCTTATTTTTAGGCTTGAGCTCGATTGAGCCTGGCTTGAAAAGCCTCAACTCGAGCTCGAGCTCGAGCTACCCGAAAAAAACCCGGCCCCTTTCACCCTTATTAGAAACTTACGTTTCTACGACTCTAGAAACAAAAAAACATTTGAAGTCTTTGTAGAAACTTATATGTAGGTAAAATCAGGTAGAATCCCAATTTTAGTCATAGAAACTTAGAAATTTTATGACTTTACGATTCTATGTTATTATGTCAGATTTGCTGAAATTAGGCTAAAAAATAATAGCAAGCAAAAAATATATTAATTTATTTACCCAATTCAATCTTTATATAATCAAACTCAACCCATTTAAAGTTAAAATAAAAAAATTAAAAATAACTAAAAAAACACAAATCATCTCTTATTTTTGTCCTCAGGTTCTTAGTGTCACTTGATTATTCTCCTTCACTATGACTTTGATAATCTTGATTATCAAATTTGCATAGATGTAGATGTAGATGAAGAAAATGTCAATGATGATACAATATTTACGTAAATGATTTTAAACTATCAAATGATAAAATGACAAAAGAAGAAGATGAATATATGAATTTGGATGATGATAATATTGATACTGTCATTGGTCATAATGTTCCATGTATTCCATCAGATAATTGAGGTATTTTTAACTTCTCATTTATGAATTGTGAACGTGAAAACTTATTTTTTTTGTATTATATGTTTATACCATGGCATTTTTTTATGGTATTAAAGTATCAGTAATTGAAAAGATTATGTAATATGAATTTCCTAAGATAATTTAAATGATTATGTTTTTTCATCTTTTTCTAAAAACATTTTTTTATAGAATTTTACGACTTTACGACTTTTTACGACTTTATGACTGTAGAAAAGCCAAAATGACTTTAGGTAGAAACCCAACTTCGTTAGCTGTTCTGAGCGCTGATCATAGCATCATCGGATGTCTAGAGAAGATCCTTGCATCTTTTAATGATTCTTAGTTACGATTTTCGATCGATCTGTACCTTATAGTCTTATCATTAATGTAGTGAGAGTTTGTCAGGTTTTGTTTGTTTTGCTCTTTATTTGTTATTTGATTGTCGCTATTATTATTCTGCTCTTTACTATGAGTTTGATTCTCCTTCATTTGGATTTCTATATTTCGTGCATCCTTAATTGTTTGTTCATTTTAAATTTAGAGTCCATTCATCATGATTATTTTTTACTCTTGCCTCTTTATCTCCGGTATTTGATGAATTTTGTGTGGTGGTTGAAGGTCTGTTAATCCTTTAATTGCGAGTTTGTGCTATTCATGGTTCTCGATTAAAGCTGTAGCTCAGGGTTTTTTGTTCCCTGTTGCAAGCATGCCGATTACAGGTTTTATTGATAGATTTTAGAATCGGGACAACAATTTAGAACTTTTGATGGGATCTGAGTTCATGCAAGACAATGGTAAGATACTGAAGAATTGTTTTTCTACTAAGGGCTATTAATCGTCGAGTATTTTCTAAAAAGTAGCCAAAGTTCTTTGAACAGTAGAGAAAATTAGATTTTTTGTGCAAGCTTATTCGAGGCAAAATTTTTTGCAATTGGATTTGCATAGTCCATGGGTATTTGATGGTGCACTAATTCTCCAATGAAGACTTTATCTACATTTGCCTTATAAGGCTCATGAATTCAATTTGACAGTGATCTAGGTCCAAATTCAAAACCTTCATATTATTTATATGATAGCATCCACAACTCATTTTATTGGCTCCAAATTGGGTTTTATTATGGATGTTGATTACCAGCACAACTCACCCAATAGACAGAATTGTCTCAGAGTTAGGGTCCACCTTGATGTTACTAAGCCATTGATTTGGGGTTTCCTCCTTAGAGATTTTCAGGGAACTAGGCATTGGATTATTTTGCATTATGAAAAAGTAATCAAGATTTGCAAACAGTGTGGTTACATTGGTCATTCACAATATCATTGCTGGGATTCAACTACATTTTTTGCTAGTTCTTCAGTAGAAAAATTTAAACCCTTAAGTTCCAGGGGAGAACTCAACCTGGAAACTATTGAAAGACAATATTATGGTTCTGGGAATGGTGAGAATAAAATGGTGCTTAACTCCTAGACTCTAGTTTGGCAAATCCCAAGCATTTAGTCATAATGATGGAGTCTATCAAGAAAGATTGTTATAAGCCTTGGTCTTCATGTTCAATGCCTAAAATTGTCCCAATGGTTGGTCCTACTGTTGATCGAGGTACTAACCTTCAGGAGAGTTTTTAAACAAAATGATGGATTAGTAGGTAAAATGTTTCATTACCAACTTTCCTCGCATGTTTCTATGGATCAATCCCTTCTCACTGAAAGCTTCTTGCCTGAAATTTTTCATTCCAATGATGTTATTCCAGTAGAAAAAGTTGAGGTTGTCCTTATTGGACTGAACCATAAAGAGCTATTTTCTAGGAAAATTTCAAAAAAGGCTAGCCAAATGAAAGACCATGAGGAGGTTGACCCAGGCGATATTTTGATAGAGTAGGTGCCGTTTGTTAGCACTTTTGATGACAATTTTATTACTTCTAAATAGAAGCAGCATAAGTCCTCACACATTTTCCAACCCCCAATTTTTTCAAATCTTAGCCCCTACAATTGTTGATGCCTCTAAACTTTGCAATAAACACTTATTGTCGTAAGAAAACCAAATATTACTTGAGAAGAGCTTGAGAAGGAGGAAATGGCATAGCCATACTTCTGTGTTTCACTTGTCAACGCCTTTGGATCTATCCCTTAAGAATATGAAGCAAACTAGATCTGATTAGGATATTGAATGCGAGAACCATGTTCATTTTCTACATTTCAAATAAGCTCGATTAGCTAATCAGACAACTTCTGTTACTTGGGTTGCTTTAGCTAATGAAGATGGTCTCACATTAAATAATCCTATTTTTCATCCTACGGGACAAGTTTCCTCTTTTATGGTTGAGTCTTCCATCCAAGTTTATGAAAATGGATTTTCAAGGTTTGTTGAGGCAGCAGCCATGAAGGTTATCAGTTTTCAACTACCGGGGTTTAGGTCATGCCACAATAGTTTATCACTTTCAGTCACTAGCTCAATGTCATTAACCTGACCTTTTATTTCTTATTGAAACTAAAATGGATTCTGCTTGTGTACGTACTGCTTTAAATTGCTTAGATTATGGCCAAAATGTAGAGACCAATGCTAATGTTCGTAGTGGTGGATTCTAGCTAGGATGACACCTCTCCTTTTGTATTGGCCAGTTTTTGTATAATGATCACCATCTTATTTTGATGTACTTGTAGGATGAGTTAGGGCGGTGTTGGTATATTGGTTGTATCTACTGTCATCCTTAGGTCTAATGCCGTCTTCAAACATGGGAAGTCATTTTAGGTATTCTTTCTGGCTTGAAAGGCCCTTTATTTCTTATCAGCAATTTCAACTAAGTTTTGTGTACTTTTGAAAAAATAGGCAAGAATGTCCACATTTTCCCGGGTTCGGAACACCTCCAGTCTCTTTTGGATTCTCTAAGACTTTTATAACTACCATTACGTGGACCCCACTTCACATCGTCTAATTTCTAAGATGGTGATGACTTGGTAATGAAGGTTCTTGATAAAGCTTATGCCAACTTGGATTGGTTTGACTTAATCCAAGATTCTGCATTGATCAATCTAGGTATTCAGAGATCAAACCACGCACCTTTGCTCTAAGACACAAACCCACATTGACCTTTCTATCATCGACCACGACGATTTGAGGTATTCTGCCTTTATCATGAACAGTGTGAGACTCTTCTTAAAGCTACATAAAATTCAAAGGTTAGAGGTTCTTTTATGTTTCGGGTTGTCACTAAATGCAATAACCTCATCCTAGCTTTCCATCAATGGAATAAATTGTGTATTGGCCATTTACCACACAAGATGAATCAGGTGGAACATCAATTACATGAGATACAACTGCTACCAGATCTCCTTGAGAGCCAATAAAAACTCAAGGATCTTAAACAACAACATATTTTTTTATTAGTAGCGAAAAAGGGTATGTGGGTGTAAAAATTAAGAATTAAATGACTTACTTGTGGGGACTTTATACCCCGATTTTTTCACCAAGCCACAAAAAATAAACGCATGCGGACCTGCATTTTTACCTTTCAGGTTAATGATGCCCTTTGGCTATACCAGGAAGATGAGATTTGTGCACATATTCGAGCGACTTTCCATTCTCGATTTACCTTCTCTTGCTGACCGTGAACATTCGGTGCTGATATCACCAGAACGTTGTCAGAGTAGCAATGTGCTTTGCTTATGGCTCACTTTACCTGAGATGACATACATAAGGCTATTTTTTATTAAGGTAATTTTAAAGCCTTAAGACCAGATGCCCTACAACCAATTGTTTTCAAACGGTTTTGAGAGATTTTAGGTGATGAGGTTATTACTGTAATACTCGTAAAATCCTAAGTAATTAAGCCTCGGGCTATAAGGATTTAAGGCTTAAGAATTTTTCCTAAATTGGGAATTAAGCTCATTGAGTTTAGGAAACACTAAATTAAGTGAGACCAAGGAGTGTGATGAGTGTTGGACACTCTTAGAATTTAAATTTGGCTTAGGCCAAGTAAAATGATGAGAATTTAAGGTGAAGGACTCAATTGGACAAAAAGAACTTTTGGTGGTTGGGCTCAATTGACCAAATGCAAGGAATTAAGGGACAATGGGGGATTAGCCAATTTCAAAGGCATTGGATTCCATGGCTGCCACCTCCCTCTATTTCCCATTATTTTAGTCCACCTCCCCTTCAACTCATCACTTAGGATTTCTTCCTCCACCCACTTGCCCTCCATTTTTGACAAATTCTCCCAAATTTCACCAAAGTCTTCTAATTTGTCTCCCACTTTGTGTCCCACCCACCCCCATGTGAATCACATGATCTACCTCATTATCTCCCTTTAAATTTCATCCACACTACCCAAAATACACTCCCATTCACTCCTCCAAACTTCATTCAACACATTTCATTCTCTCTCTTTAATCTTTCTCTACATTTGCTCTTAAACACTCTTTCAAATTCTCCTTCCTTCTTCATTTGGCCAAGATCATTCCTTGGCATTTTTTAATATTAAACCAAGTGTTCTTGATGTTTACAAGCTCATAAGAACATTCTAAAAAAGAATCAAGAGGAAGATCGAAGAGGGATGCAGCTTGTGAACCAACAAGTGAAGAGGAGTTTCGGCCAAGTCTTGTTCTTGGCATTCTCATGTTTGAAGTTTATGTTCTTGATACACATGAGCTTTTAAGGCCTTTCAAGGAAAGAAATTAAGTGGTGGATTCAAGAAAAGACGAGCGAAAACTTTAAGAAAATCAGGTCGAAGGATTCGACCGTACCTCATTTGGTTGAAGATCTTAAGCTAGAACATAAGTTCTAGTTACAATAAGCAAGGAAAAACAAAGAGCTAAGCTTCTAAATCTTTCAGGCAACAAAAGTTGCTAACAGTTTTGATAAGGATTCTTATACTCTTTGAGTATTCGGGCCCATAGGTGATGGATATTTGATGCCATGTGATCCTAAAAAGGCTACAGAGAGCTATGTTTTGTGCTTCGGGAACTCTGTGCTAGCTAGCTTTGTGTAAGCATTACGGCTAGGAATTGAGTTGGCCAACTCAATTCTCAAGCATAAAGAGCTCAAATTTTAAAATGGATTAAGAAAATGGTTAACCTAAAAGATGAGAAATATGGATCATGCTTGCTCTGCCCTTCATGGGAATATGGTGTTAAGTGGTGTGTGTGTGTTGTGTGCTTCTTTGTTGGATGTGCATGCTAACCCCCGATTATTATTATTGTTATATGCATGTACCTGTATCTTCTTTGTCTTAGTGTTTTCTTTGCAGGTGCTTGGAGTATATTTGCCAAGTTTGCTTGTCCTATGTTAGGCTCTAGGAGCCATATAGAATCCTTACTGAGTTTTACTCATCCGCCCTTCTCTATATCATGTAGAAATGTAGTACTTGAAATGCATTAAGGTCAAGAGTATTTTCTACTCTTTCTGTTGGTAAAGGTTTGTGTACATATGCATTTTCTCAATATTCTAAATATTCTAAGTGTTATAGGTTGCTTGTGTAACAAGCTAATAAGTGTGGACTTTATGTGCAGGACTTGAAGTCTAGATTGTGAGAACAAAGTCTCTAAGATAGAAATGTGTTTTATGTGTGATTTGCTATGTATAAGCATGTGATATGTATTTTGGTTTGTCCTAAAACCCAAATTTATGATTTTTAAGTGTTTATGGACGCTTTCGGGTACCTCAGTAAAATGGTATGCTAAAAATTCAAATCTAAGTATATTCAGCCATGTCGTATGTCTATGGCATATATGTGAACTCTTGGACATTCTGGTTGATAGTCATCTTTGGGCCTAAGAAAAAAAGTTGATAAATATGCATGATTATGTGTTCTAAGCATATGTTTGAAATATGGTATCATGTATGTCTTGGCTTTATATGTATGTGTAAAGATGAACATTAAGTAAACATGAACTAGGAAGGAAGTGTATGCCTATAATGAACTAAAATGGTAACCAATGGAAATAAAGACATGTATGTGTTTATGGGCAATAGTGGGTTACCAAGACACATATGAGTATGCAAGACGTATGCATTATAAACAAGTTTTTCCAAAACTTGAATATGTTGTTTTGATTGTCATGCATATACTTGGCTATGTATGAAATTGAACATGAAATGAACACACAGGTTCCACATAGGTGCTAGCTTGTTTTCGAGAGCACAATATAAACCTTTAAGTAAATAATTAATGAGCTAGTACTAGTAATGTCTTGAGCTTCATGCCTATATGTTTGATATTGTTTAAATGCCCCTATATGAAACTCTGCTGTATGGTTATGTAATTGGGCCCAAATGGGTCAGGGGCTAAGTTAGGCATGACAATTACTGCTGCCTTATCTTTCCTCAATGGTGGGTTTTTTCTTAAACAAGTTAATTGAACATTTCTTACACTCATTCTGAAATCCAATGAGATTCATACTATGGATGATTTAAGGCCTATTGGTTTCTGCAATATACTTTACAAAGTAATTGCTAAAGCCATGGTCAATAAGTTGAAATCGGTATTGCAATCTTTGGCTCTCTTTTCTAGAATGTCTTTATTCTAGGGATGTCAAAAAATACTCTACCCAGCCCTACCCTCCTCGAAACCCAGCTACCCTAACTCGAACCCTACCCTAATCGTAAAGCCCTGGGGAGGGTATCGGTTTAACTTATCCTACTCGACCTTACCTGCACCCTTTTTAAATTAGCATATTTATATTTAAAATATGATTTTATTTCAAAAATAAAATTATAAGTTAACATAAATTATCTTATATTACTTTAATTTATGACTTTTAAGTAGTAATTAATTATGAATATACACATTTTAAAAAAAATATATGTAAACATATAAAAAATGAAGTAAAAAAAAAAGTCAAACATATATCTTAAAATGTCAAACATATACCTTAAAATGAGTTGGTGGATAGTACCTGCCTACCCGCGGGGCGGGTACCACTCAAATCCGATTGCTTGAGATAAGAGTTTGAGATTAGCTATACCCGGCCCAAAACCTTACCGGTTGACATCCCTATTTTATTCCTAAACGTAGCATTCAATATAGTATTATTATAGCCCCTGAGCTTTTATCTACTCTTTCCCGTACTCCTCGAACTATGGGCACCTGGGCAGTCAAAGATATTTTAAAATTGGATATTTTGAAAGCTTACAACAGCCTCCGGTGGTCTTTTATTGAGAAGATTCTCCATGTCATGCATTTTCTTGGAACAATGGATTCATCTCATTATGCAATATGTGACAATAGTACCTTATTTTGTCCTGGTGAATGGTTATACTATTGATTGGTTCTCCTTTACTTCTGGCATCCGGCAGGAGGACCCTTTATCCCCATACCTTTTATTCTTTGTGCCAAAGCTTTTTCTAGTTGGTTTAAGAAGCTTCAATCACAAAGGATTATCAATGGACTTCATCCAAGTAGAGCTGGCCCGGTAATCAACCATTTATTTTTTGGTGATGATTACCTCGTTTGTTTCCAGCCAATGATGCCTGCCATCCAAGTCCTTCATTAGGCTCTACAAGACTTTGAGATTGTAGCTGGACAATGAGTAAATTTCAAAAAATCTGAATAACTTTTCAGTAGAAATGTAATAGGTTCTTTCAGGAATGATATAATCCATGAATTACCTTTTCAAGTTAGTATTGTCATCCCTTCTTATCTCAAACTTCCATTTGCTCAGAATTTATCACAACGCAGTCCTACCAGTTTCTTATGGATAAGGTTAAAAAACATTTGGTTGGCTGGAAAGGAAAATTACTAAATCATGCAGGTCATCTTACGCTTATACACTCTATTTTGTCATCCAGCCCTATATATGTTATGTCTCTTTTGGAGGTCCCAGTAACTATGTTAGATGACCTATCCAAGCAATTTATTCACTTCTGGTGGTCTGGCACTCAAGATAGATGAGGCCTTCACTTTCGACAATAGGGTCTTCTTCATCTTCTTAAAGGTCTTGGTGGGCTTGGGATAAAAGATCTCCACTTGTTCAATCAAATCCTCCTTACCAATACTTTTTGGTAAATTTTTACTAGTAATAGTGACTATCTAGTTTATCAAGTTTTTATTGCTAAATACTGAAAGCTGTATTTGATATGGTTTGCTAAAGCCATTGGGAATGCAACCACTATTTGGTGGAGTTTATTGTACGGGCACGATGTTCTTAAAAACCACATTCTCTAGATTATAGGCAATAAGACATCAATATGGGCTTGGGAGGATGCTTCGGTTCCAAGCATTCTGCTTGATAATTTAAGTACACTTTCTAGGGATTTTTTCAAGGATCCTAATTTTCTACTCTTAGATATCTATAATCCAGAATAGCATTGTTGGAAGATTTCAATTCTTAATGACCTTTTCTCTTTATAAATAGTGCACCTTATTTTACAAATCTCCCTCCATTCTGCTATGAACGCATGTGATACGGTTTTTTGGCTTGGCAGTGTTTTAGGATCCTTTACTGTAACACAAAGGTATAACCTGGAGCTCTAGAAAAAGTCAGTTGTTCTTCTCAATAGTGCTGGTAATTCTGTAAGTTGCTTTCCTCATCCAGAATTCTCGGATATCCTCAAGTCAGTTTGGGCACATCGCATCTAGCAAAAATTAAATCTTTCTTATGGAAATGCTTATCAAAGGCTTTACTGACATGTGAAAATCTAGCTATCCATGGTCGTTTGATGGACCTTTACCCCCGGTGCCATACTACACAAGAAACAATGACCCACCTCTTTTGGGAATGCCCGAGATCCAAGGACATGTGGGGTAATTTTTGTTCCCCTCCCACACCATCATCATCCTTCAAGTCTTGGCCAGCAACATTATTATTCCATCAATAATGTTCCCTTCTGGAATGGATTCATTTTCTTGTGTCCACCCTTTGGACCATATGGATTGGCAGGAATAAATGCATTTTCTGAAATGCCCCTTTCCACGTCACTTATTTAACTGTTAGATGGGATGAATTGTTTAGGCAACTTTCCTTTGCTGTGGACTTCTAGCAACGTTTTTCTTCTTTCCCCTTCAACCACCTCCCTTACTCATACTCTTTGTTGTACTTAGGGACACTCTAGAAGCCAGCTTGCTCTTGCCAAAGATATCTTCATAATTAATGGTGCTTGCCTTAGACCACAGGGTCTTGGTGCAGCAACTTAGGTATGGCTAGGGATTGACGCTCCTCCCAGACAATGTAAAGGCTTTCTCATATCTTAGTGTGAATCTACAATGGAGGCTGAATTAAAGGCAATCTAAGAAGCTTTTACATTTGCATCTGCCAATCACAGCTCCTCAATCACAATTCTTACAAATTGTTCTCAAGCATTGCAAGCATTATCTGGTACCCTTCCTGTCAATGCTACAATATCTATCTCTATACATAACATGATGGATTTGATAAATTCTATGCAACGGTGCTTTGTGATTGTAGTTCCAAGATCCAAAATTTTTCTTGCTCATAATATTGCTTCTTTTATGTTACATTAACCTTTGTACTCTTATTTCTAATTACAAAAAAAAATGATATTACTAAATAACTCTAGCAACATGTACATTTAAATCATTAAATGTATATATTACTAAATTACTTGTATTACTAATAACATGTATATTTAAATGTGAATTAAGTTATGTTTTATGTTAAATACTTCGTGTGTTTCACATTAATTGACCATTTTACTTTTTTTGACTGAAATTTGACTTGAACATATTTATATTAATATGTATTGAAATTTTTTTTTAAAAGTAATATTCATAAACTATAATTATTAAAATTTTATTTTTATATAAAATATTCATATTTTTATAATAAATTTCTTAAAAAATAAAATTATAAATTAAATGATCAGATTTCACGGAACCAAGGGAGAATTTTTTAAACCGGCCGGAAATTAAGTTGTTAGTTGTTATATTCATATCAAATATTCACATGGAACGAAAATTAAAAACGCATACTCACACATAACCTCCCGCTCAGCCGGCGACGAGACGACGGAGTCACGGAGGGTCTGAGTCAATATCAACCTCTCCTTGTGCCTGTAGGTAGTGAGAACAAAATCTGAAACCAAATCATCGGTAACAATGGCTTCCATGTCACTACAGCCCCCATGCCTCAATACCGTAAAAAATCGTTTGCCTTCCTTCTACAGAAGTCGATGCTCCACTTTCTCTACATTCGAATCGAGCCGCCTCAGTTTTCGGGTTTCGTCGGCGTCGCTTTCCCTTTCAGTCCAGAGGAACCATAAAGTCCGAACAGGACCGGTTCGGCTGTCTGTTGCCGATCCAGTCAACGCGTCTAGCCGCTCTTTCGATGTTGTGATCGTCGGTGCCGGCATTATCGGGCTGACGATCGCTCGACAGTTTCTGATCGGGTCGGATCTATCCGTTGCTGTTGTTGATAAGGCCGTACCTTGTTCTGGTGCTACTGGCGCGGGTGAGACCTCCTGAAATAAATTGCTCCGTATTAGTGTGTTTGACTGCCAGGATTTTTTTTCATAGAAGGAATTGGTTTTTCTAGAGATCGTTTGATTAAATTCTGTAACTGCTCGCGCCCTCCTTTTTCTTTTGTTTGAATGACTTGGTGCCTTTCTTGGGAGAGAATGCCAGTACTAGATATCCACCGGATGAAGTAGTAATAAACCACAAGAGAATGGGTTATCTGGGACAAAGAAAAGAATTATAAAAAGAAAAAAAAAGTAGTGAAAATCTTTTAGTACTTGTGATCAGTGTAGAACATTACAATGTTGAAGTTGCTGCCCATTGCCGGGTGATAAGTTCTTCTAGCATACTTCTCAGGAATTTTTGTTTTCTGGTTCAAGGCTTGTAAGTTGTTTTCTAGCTGTGACCTGTTTCCAGAGAATTTGAAATGCTAATGCTTGGGGATACATTTGCCTTTGTTTGGTCCAGAAGGTCTGATTAAATAACAAAGTTGTGATAGATTGGAAATTAACATCAAGTTAGTCATTTGTATGAGCATGAATTTGATGATAACTGGAGTAGAAATTTAGCTGATCCCAGGTAGGTTCAGATTCAGGTGTTTTTTTGGGTAATTGCGAACTTCCAATACTAGTATGTTTCTTTATTGCATTCTTTGGGCCTTCAAACTGTTCTATTATTCACCAAAAGGATCATGGTAGCAGCTTGATTAGCCGGGGTTTTGGTGAATGAATATCTTGTAATTCTTGCACATATTTACTGTCTTCTGAGTTCTGATTGGTTGTAGGGTGTCTGTACCTTCTATTTGGCGTTTAAGCTGGTTCCAGGCCAGGGCTACATATGGCTTGGACACAAGATACCTGGAAGTGCCACATGGGAACTCAAAAAGAGAAGCCATCAACTCTGGGAGCTGCTGGCAGAGAGCATACACAACAGAGGCAGAGATCCTCTTGAAGAATTAGGTTGGAAGAAGACAGGTATTATGACTAATATGTGGATGATCCACCATGCTTTTTGCCCTTTGCTCTTCACAACAAATACTGGAGGTGCTTTTTTTTTTTCACATTAACATATATGAAATTGGAGTACATGGTCTGCCGATTTTTCTATAATTAATTTTGACACCATCTGCTGCTCTATACTGATGCAAACATGCAAGTTTCTCTTCTAACCATTCAGTTCGTAATTAAGAATCTCACTAGAGTGTTAGTCATAGTGGACTCACTGTTATTTTCTTCTTTGTCTGGGCATATATGGCTATGCTAAAGCAAATGAACCTCATTTGTTTCTTTTAGCAACATTAGTGGAGTCAGAAGCTTAAAGAAAATGGTATTCATTAACTTCTGCTTGTGTTAATATTACCGTCATATTGCAAAATATTTTTGGATGATCATTATGGCATACCCTATATGTGATCCAGGCAGCTTGTTAGTTGCTAGAACTGCTGAAGAATTAGCCTTGTTAGGAAAGAGGGTGAAGCAGTTAACTGAATCAGGAGTTAGGGCACAGTTGTTGTCTAGCACTGAGTTGCTTTCAGTGGAGCCAGCACTTTCAATTGGTAGTGATGGTGGGGCTGCCTTCACACCTGATGATTGCCAGTTGGATGCAAATTTTACTGTTTCATATATTGAAAAGGTAGTTTTGGCCCATGCTTCAACTAGTTTGCTTTTCTTGTGTTTGTATTTGATTTTTTTACAAATTGTATACATTATCATTTGATGCCATTATTGATCCATAGGTCAACAAGGGCTTTGCATCAAAGGGTAGATATGCAGAGTACTATAATGAGCCAGTTACCACTTTAGTAAGGTCAGTCAACCTCTTTGTGCTGCATAAAGGAATGTGCTGATTCATGGTCATCCTGCCGTTATCTTTCTCTGAATGTAAAAGCTCTTGTTTCTCAGATCTAACAGCTCTGGGGAGGTTCAAGCTGTTCAAACTTCCAACAACATCTTGTATGCTGAGAAGGCCATTGTTATTGCTGCTGGTTGTTGGACTGGTTCTTTGATGCACAACCTGCTTAGGGGCGCAGATTTTACATTGGACATCCCTGTGAAACCACGGAAGGTGAGCTTAATCAATGTGGAAGTTTTTGTCTTTTCCCATTTTAGGATTGCTGTATGCATTGCTATGTGCACTTAGCCATTTCATATTTCTCCAGCTTGTTTGCATATACTTGTTTTTTACTTTTACTTCGTGTGGATAATAGATGTCATGCGACATTTAAAGGGAAATAACGGGAGGGGTAGTGATTTAGTTGGGTGCACACCAGAAGACATCTTACTGATATACTGGCAAGACTCCATTAATAGAATAGCCTGGATTAATATCTTCATTAGCACTGGAAGTAGTATTTGCTTTTTTGTAGCATGAAAGTATCTATGCTGAGTTGCTGTTTTTCTAGTGGCAACCACAAACGGATGTCATAAGTAAAGGCCCTCCAAACACCATATCTAATGAAGGGGATAACACACCTGGCATAGTTTTCATTCTCAAACTCTGCTAAGGCAACCCCCCAATGTATATTCTCTGCATGTTTTAGCTTTTGAGTTTCGTGACAGATTTCCCTGTTTTTTCCTCTTGGGCAGGGGCACCTTCTTGTGCTTGACAACTTTCTTTCCCTTGAATTAAACCACGGGGTGATGGAGGCTGGTTATGTTGATCATCAAAATCAAGTGTTCACTTCAGGAGATGATGATGAAGGTCAAAGCTTGTCTATTTCCATGACAGCCACACTGGACATGACTGGGAATCTTTTACTGGGTAAAACTCCACGTTCTTTGTTATGAAATTCTGGAAAAAGTTATGAGCTTAAAAGTTGACTTAAATACGTTGCTAATTATGTAGCTATCACTTCCTTTCTGTAATCTATCTTGCAGGGAGCAGCCGGCAGTTTGCTGGATTTAGCACTGAGGCAGATGAAGCAGTAATTTGTCACATATGGAATAGGGCTGGGGAGTTCTTTCCCCAATTAAAAGCATACTCTCCCACAAGTTTTATGTCGAGTGGAAAAGTTAGAATTGGGTTACGCCCTTACAGTAAGTTCCTGTCTGTTGGACATTTTCAAATAACTAGTATTATTGAGGGAGGATTGAAAATGTTCTTTCATTTGGAGAAATTTCAATTTTCTAACTGCCGAGAATCTGAAACTGGATATAAATCTACTTTTCACAGTGCCTGATGGGAAGCCGGTTATTGGCTTCATCCCTGGTTTATCGAATGTGTTCCTTGCTGCTGGTCATGAAGGAGAAGGGCTTTCTATGGTAATCTTGTTCTTCTCTATGTTATTTGTAAACAATCAATATTTGTGGCTGACAGTATGCATGTGATAATGATAATGATTCAATAGTACCAAAACTATGGACTAAAAGCTAGAGGATGTACGAATCCTTGGGCACTAGAGTTTGGCATCTATTGACCCTGTGGCCTCGAACCTTAGCTATGAGTAACAGTTCATCTTTTGTTTTTGTCGAATTTTCAGGCCTTGGGGACAGCGGAAATGGTAGTTGACATGGTGTTGGGCAACCCGACCCATGTGGATCAGTCTGTTTTCGCTATTGGGCAGAGGTTACTAGTTTAGTGAATTCTGAGAGAATTTGGGGATACGCGGGTCTTCTCATCAATAAATCCAGTTGCTAAAGAAGTTTCTTGTGGACCTTTAGATCCTGGTGTTTGGAGACAGATTTGTGAATTCTATTACTCAGATTGCAATGATGTTTGTTCTCTCAAATGTCTGGTTTAATAAGGTATGAATACGAGTCTCCCTTGGAACAATTTGCCACTGATTATTAAAATTGTTTGCTTGGCAAGTGTGAAAAATAGAAAATTGCAAGTTTCAATTTTAAGTTTTTTATATAAAACCCGACCATAGCCCCTAAGTCTACGAATCTATCATTTTCATCATTGTCTTAATCATTTCATTTTCTTTCTCAAAACTAGACTAGTTGTTTATAGTCTCTTGGTGTTTTTGGAGCCGGGAAGTAATCGGTGAAGGTGATGAGGTTAGCACTGCTTGTTCAGGTTGTGGGTGGGAGGGTTTCAAATATGAGTTAGAGGAAGATGAAGAGGATTGTGAAGGTGCCAATGACCAGTGGCGGATCCAGGATTTTTGGTTCGGGGGGGCAAGCCCGGAGGAGAGTCGGCGGAGCCCGGAGGAGAGAGACGACGTCGCGGTTAAGTAAAGCTGTAAATTGGGACTAATTCACACTAATTCAAAGATTAAGGAGTAAATCATACGAGTTTGAAACGTTTGAGGACTAATAGTGCATTTATGCCATTTTAGAATATCCCCTTAATGTAAAGGGAATAACTACTCACTAGCTCCCTACTTTCTTCATAGCCTACCTTATTGCCCCCCATCTTTATATTTTTCCACAATATTTGGGGGGTAAAATGCACACACAATCCTTAACTTTTAACAAAATCATCAAATTAATACCCCATATTTACGTTTTTTCAAAATTCCCGGGGGGCAACAGCCCCCCCAGCTACACGTAGCTCCGCCACTGTGCATAGTAAATACACACCAGCTACACGTAGCTCCGCCATTGCCAATGACAATAGTGGGCATGGGGAAGAAAGATGAGGCCAACGATAAGCAATCAAATTCATGTGGGAAGCCCTTGGCCCATTGAGGGCATGCCCATTGGGATCATGTCGATTGGATAAGATGGTCAAAGTAATATATTCACAAAGTTGGGTGCCTAAGGGTTACGGTTCAAGCTTTTAATATCTAATCTAAAAGTTTTCTCAATTTAGTAGTTGGTGATATGATGTTAATGTATAGAACATTGGATGAAATATACCTCCTCCGAGACAATCGATTGATGTTCTGTGGATATATCACTTTTTTTTTTCTATAACTTCAATGGTAAAATTACTCCCAATAAATTATATTAGTGACAATTTTACTTAAAAAATATTGATGGTAAAATCATTGTGCTTGCCTATTCTCCCAAATTAAAACAAAGAGAGGAAAACCAGAAATCCTGGAATGAGAATCAAACTTGGAAGCTTATGACCATATGACGGAAAAACTATTTTTTTCGTGCCCATCTGCTGTCCATTGAACTTTTGAAATTACACTTATTAGGGCATTGAGTGACAAAGTTGAAAATTTTCAGAACTTTGAAATCTAAAGTTATTTACTCAAATTAAAAACTCCTAGATGAAATGTGCATAATTAGCACTGATTTTTTTTTTCCAGACTTAGCTATCGGTCAACTATTGCTACACAGGATCTATATGAAAATCCAATTGGGAATAAAGACTGTAAAAATTAGTAAAACACAGTAACTTTAGTTCAAAGAAATCCGATAAACCACTTTTTTGCTTAACAGCTTCTAAACTTGATACCTAACTTTTAATAAAAGACTCATAGCAAAAGCATTTTAGAATTCATGTTGATGGTTTTCCCGAATGGTAATATTGATGATGATTTCTAATCTTTGCAGTTGCTACTAGTGGATATCTTTGCATTTGTTGAAGCTCACCTTTGTCACAACACATTCTGAATCTGAAATATAGTATTACTACATTTAATAGTACCTTAGGGGTCTCTTGTGTACAAGTGAGAACCTCGGGTGCGAAAATGGAAACCGAATAAAGTTTGATGGGCTGACTGAAAGTCAGAAATGTAAAAGTTTAATGGCCATTGCGATTTTAGCCAACTGATTTGCAGTACCAAATAGACGCCAACGAGCAGTTGAATCTGTCGGCTAAACAATGGCCATATCAACCCTCCAAAAGCTCTCCTACCAATTCAGCCGCCTGCCAACCCTTTCCTCCCGCCTCATCGCGCGGTCGTCTGCCATCTCGGCCACCTCGTCTTCCGCGAATGGTGCCAAGAAGGTTTCAGATCGGATCGTCAAGCTCTTCGCCGTCGACCCGGAGGGCAGGAAGCGTGAGATCGTCGGTCTTTCAGGCCAGACTCTTCTGCGTGCCCTGACGAGTAGCGGCTTGATTGACCCAGCGTCACACCGGCTAGAAGAGATTGACGCTTGCTCTGCTGAGTGTGAGGTCCAAATCGCAGAAGAGTGGCTGGAGAAGCTTCCTCCTAGGTCTTACGACGAAGAATATATTCTGAAGAGGAACTCCAGGGCTCGAGTCTTGAACAAGCACTCGCGACTTGGTTGCCAGGTTGTCCTTACGCCTGAGCTCCAAGGTATGGTTGTGGCTGTTCCTGAGCCCAAGCCTTGGGATATTCCATAAGCTGAGGAAATATTTTTGTATTTTGTTCCTTTTTCATCTGGGGTCTGCCTTTCTTATTGAAAAACGCTTAATATTTTTGTGGTTCTTGAAATTATCAACGTCAGCTGGTTCTGATGGAATTTAAATTTACCATTTTGTTAATTTTCTATTTCTGGATATCCCTGAGTGGTTAGTTTTTGAAGAATAAGAGATGCTTTTGCTATTTAATGTGAGAATCTTAACTAATGATATGAGTGCTGCCAGAGATGAAACGTATCATCTGTACAAGTAGAATCCTGTATAATGGTTGCTTACATGCTATATAGAAAGAAGTGTTTCTGTTACCCAACCATATCTAGGTGACAAAGAGGTACATAAAAAATATCAGATGTTGTCTGTGCCTCATTTGTGATTGGTGAGCTATAATGGCACCGGATTATTCTATGAATGTTCAGAGATGAGTCTAGGTTTGTCTTAGAATTCTGAGATGTATAGAAAATTTGGTGAGAATCATGCATAAGGATCTGATTGGATAATCTGTCCAATGTGATGATCAGTTTTGTAGTCTGATAGTTTGATTTTGGAAAACTGTACATAAGGAGAAATCTTGAATCTGAAAAACTCAATCTGGGAGGAAAATTGGAAATTGGAAATTGTCAACATGAAATCCTATTTGTATGAGAAAGCTTATTGCTTCAAAGATGGGGAGAATGTGCATATCTAGACATCCTCAGCACTGAGCAGAAGCCAAAATAAGCTATACGCAGCAGTTGCTTACCGTCACTCTGATTGAAGATCATTCGATGGGAATTGTATGAACTATTTTCTAGATTTTGGTGTAGTGATGCCTGGTGCACATTGATCATAGATTTCGTTGCAACCATGTGAACCTGTGGATGTGCAGTATATGCTTGTGGCTTTAGGTTCCCTGTGGACTAAAGTCGGATGTTTAGTTGCTATTTCACAGCATGTGAAAATCATTTCAAGTTCTCTTGCATCTCCAAGAGCCTATTTCCTCTGGCAATTTTTGCTGGCTGAGTTCATTACAGTTGGCACAGAATTGTTTCATGTCATCTTGTTAGTTGCTATTTCATTGCATGTGAAAATCATTTCAAGTTCTCCTGCATCTCCAAGAGCCTATTTTGTCCGGCAATTTTTGCTGGCTGAGTTGATTATAGATGTCACAGAATTGTTTTGTGTCTTCTTGTGTTCCCAAGAGCCTATTTCCTCTGGCGATTCTTGCTGGCTAAGTCAATTACAGTTTCAAAGCTGCTTAATTATGATTACAAGCAAGCTAGCCACTGCCTCTCCACAGTTTTAATCGTAGCATGGAAAAAATTTGACAAGGGCGTGTTTAATTTGTAAAAAAAAAAGTGGTAGAGAATTGGACTTTTATTGTCAGAAACATCTACAAGGAAGCAAACTTTACTGTTGAATGGCTTTCTTTTGATTATAATGATCTTCATAATGGTGTTTTACCGTCTGCTTGTGACATATTGGAGAATTTTATTGGCGTTTCTCGCCCTAGGCTTATCTCTTTGCTGTGGTTGTTTTGTTTCTTTTCCAAGTAACACCAAGTAAAAGTGGCAGGTAAAGAGAGTATAGTTCATTTGCAGACCCCTAGAGTTTGATGCGGCAAAACTATTCTGTTCCATGGTATAATTCTGGAGTTTACAGCTGCTATTCTATCTGCAGCGATAGTAAGCCTCTGATATGTTCCCAGCAAAAAGCCTAATGCCTACTTTTTGCTGTGGATACTGTCATAAAATCCTTACCAGAATTTAGAACTGAAAAAATGGTCATGTTTGGTAATGGTGACACAAAGGAATCGCCAAAGCAGGTTTTGTGCATTGATACCATAATGGATTGTTAGTTTCTAGCACTATCAGGCAATTACACAGGGATGAGCATTAATCCATGAACTGAGTCTTAATCTCAACTAATTGAGGTCAGCTATATGAATCTTGCGTCTCCAATCAGCTCAGTGGTAAACTTCTTTGATAGTTCTAGCAAGGCAAGATCTTATGTAGGCATGGGCATGGGGCTAAGAAATAACCAAAAAAGCACATAACACATATGAGGTCTGACATGCAGGGAATATGAAATGCATCCAAAGGCTGGGGATAACCAACACCTGATTACCGGCTACACTCTTGCTTTCCTGTTATTTATGATTTTATTATCAGTTATAAAAGCTTTGTTTCTCTCTGTCACACACTTTCTTTGTCCCTTTTCTTTCTTTCTTCTTTGTTGGGTAGACAACGCCTCTCAATTCCAGATTTGAGATTTCCTCTCACTGCTCATCCTCATTGTTTTCCTTAGCCTTGTCCAGCTTCATCACCATTTCCTGCTCCTTGTTGTTCCCTTGTCATTATCAAATTTAATTCGTTTTTGCTTCTTTGGCTTCATCACGATTCCCTTTTGTCGTTCTCCACTATTATTATCAAATCTAGTACATTTCTGCATCTTTAGTATGACAAAAATGAGCAAGTAAACTACTGATATATTTGTCTCAGTATATATCACCCACTATTTTTTTTACAGTTAAATCGTCTACTAACACTCGGAATCGAGCTGATATTAGCCACTGTTGTAACGTATATCCAGTTGAATGATAATGTTACAAATCTTGATGATGTGACGACATACATGGTTATATACGTGGTAAGCTTGTATACAAGAAAAAAAAAACTCTTTCCCAAACTTTTGTCTAGAGCTTAATCGAGTTTTCCCAGGAAGCGGAAAGAAAAAAATCACGGCAATTAGGGTTGTAATCAACCGCATGGGCTTCACAAGCGTGCTCCTAGAATAATCGAACAGGGTTGGATTGAGGTGGGAGAGTGGTGCCATAGAGCTTAAGAAAGCCATTAGTGATGGCCGCAACGATGAGGGAATCGTGAGACTTGGACCAGGCAAGGTCATAAACAACGTCAGTGATGTCATTGGCGATTACTTCGGTTATAGAGGTCCAGAATGTGGAGGCTGTCGTTGTTGAGGATGCCGAAGTTCTAGGTGGTAGCAACGGCAAGACGAGACTTGTAGAAAGGCGAGAACTTGATGGAGTAGCCATTATAAAGGGTTTTGAACATCGACTTCGCTAATCAATTTATCTATTTCTTGGGTTTAGTGTTTCTTGAGAAGATGGTTTTTCAAGCATAATTTCTAGTTTAGGGGCCTATGTGCATGAATTAAATAGTTTGGAAATATATGTTACAATTTACCTAGAATGATAGTAATTATGTGGCATAAACAAACGGAATATACTAGAGAAAATGAAATATTCTCTCCATAAGTTGCATAAGTAGCTAATTTGTTCAATTTTCAAAACAATAGTTATTAGATTTTACTCGATCGTGAACGTTAGTGGATGATTTAACTGTAAAAAAAAAAAAATAGTTAGTGATATACGTTAAGATAAAAAAAATCAGTAGTTTATTTGCCCATTTTACCGCTTGAGCTTTGTCACCATCTCCTCATTGACATCCTCTTGTCATTGTTATCAAATTCAGTGTAGTTTGGTTTTCCAACTTCATCACCATCTTCATCATCTTCGTAACTGCCTTATACTTCTCATCGTTGTTTTCTTATCATTGTTATTATATTTGGTTTGTTCTACTTCTCTGGTTTCATCAAGGTTTTCATCGGAATTGTCACCATTTACTATCTTCTTCGCCATTCTCTTATAATTGTCATTAGATCTATTCAAATTTCTATTGTTCGAATTATGAGAATCTATTATTCGAATAATAAGAATTTATTGTTCCATTGATAAGAATTCATTGTATGAGTTCTTGCTTTTTTCAATAGATATCGGTTAATAATTCGTGTTTTGTTATGATTCTCGCTTATTTTGCTTAGGATTGGATTCGTGACTTGTGGTTTGATCTAGTTCATTGCTTTTTCTATGTTCAAATCTGTTTAAGTTTAGTTTCCCTGTGGTTTCTTTGGTTTTTGAATTTGGTTCATTTTTTTCTGATTCTTGCCTTGATCTAATCTGTTATTCTGATTTTTGCTTCTTTGCTTGGAATTGGTTTAGAATTCATGCTTTGATTTGATTCATTGTTTGCTTTTATGTTCAAATTCGTTGTCCATATTTGGTTTGAAGTTCGCATGAATTGTAAATAAAACAACAAACTAGACTGAGTGAACCATATTTTGGAGCAAAAAAGAAAAAAACAATTTTAACCACTTACATAAATTGCAAACATGACAGCAAACCCAATTGATTGAATAACAGTCCAAAGCGAAAGGAACAACAATATCTATCAAATAAACAACAATAATGAAATGATCAATAATATTGACTAAAGAACAACAATATGATTATATGAACTAAAAAGCATGAATTGTTAATGAAACATCAAACTCAGTTGGAGTAACAATATCAATCAAGTGAACAATAGCGGTGAAGGGAACAACATGATCAATTGAAAGAATAACAATATCAACTAAAATAAAGGAATTGTATATTAGCACAACAAACTCGATTAAATGATCAACAATCTTGGCCAAATGAAAAATAATATCGACAAAATGAACAATATCATCTAAATGAACAACATAACCAAATAAAATGAATAGCAATATCGACAAAATGGAAAAAGAAATGACACATCTAGTAAATATTAGAAAAAACTATATTATATATAGACGCACAAGCAACATTGTTTTATAGGTTCAATAATTGTTACTTGCTGTGTACCGATTATTATTCTTTTATGTCACAGGTGTTATTCCTCACATATCAATTGCTATTCTAGAACAATGTTGTTCATATAGAAATCACTGTTCTTACTTTATTAACAATTATTGTTCTATATAATGTTGTTCCTTTCAGTAAAAAAAGTTGTTTCATTTGCTTAAATTTATTATTCTATCAAATACTGTCCAAATAATGTAGAGGCGAAATAAAAAACAGAGAGAACCCAGCTTATTGCTGTGGTTTCTAAGTTTCCACCCATACGGGCCATACCTGATACCTGTGAAGGTTATCCCACGAGAGTCTGGGCCTTGCAATAACACGTGAGAGTTGGGTGTGATAAGGAAAAGGCAAAAGCGGCCCAGCCCAACTGATCATTAAACCCTAGCCCTAAACTTATTTGGTCTATAAATTGCCTTCCTCCCCTCTTCCTTCTGGCAGGGCAGGCGGCACAACGTTATCTTCTCTACTGGCGGCTCGATTCGGGAGTCGGTCCGGCTACTGTGATTCTGAGTATGCTCAGTCTCCTCTTGGATGCTTTGTCTCTCCTTGTATATGCTGTGTGTGGCGAGATAGGGTTGGGTTTGGTATGGTAGGTAATGGCAACGCAAGTCAGCTTCTTGTCTGGGATCTGGGCAAATCGGTTCCAGGCATTGAATATGAGAAACTTGCAATATTGAAAAAGGCAAGCCAGTGTCACTCACCTGAATCTGATGATCTTGGCTGATTTTTTAGGCCCTTTTCCCACTGGCACATATAATAATACGACATCTTTCTTCATTCTCTCCCTCTACCTCCCCCTGCAAGCGCACTCTGTCCCAAATCAGTTCCATGTTTTGAGGCAATTTCTTCGTTTGCTACATGAACATCATCTAACTTACTCGCCCGTCAGATCATTTTTCTCTGATCTGATCTCCCCGGGCGCATGGTTGGATTACATTTCCTGTTTCCGCTTTTGATCTCGGGTCTATAGCGTTTTATTTTTAAGTTGATTTTACGTCATCCAAGTTTGCAGTTTCACTCGATCTTGCTTGAATCGTAACTTTTTCTTGGGTCACCAGAATACTCGTTTCTGCTGGCTGTTATGTGATTTCTGCACCTATACTTGGTCTACATGAGCCTCAATACATCAACTCACTGATCTGTTACCAATACTTACAGGCCTAAAACCCCCTTTTTGCTCACCAAGCTTTGCTAAACCTTTTATCCCTGTGCTTTAATTTGATTCACCTGCCCATCAAAGGAATTTGACACCTTTAACGTCCTTGCAGAACTGGTGGTAGAACTGAAGCGAAGGCAAAGAGAGAATGAAAACTAACGCCAATTTATTTTGTTTAAAGTCAACTAATTTTTTTTTATTTTTATATTTTTTTATCTGAAATTAATTTCATTTGAAAGTTAATGTTATATAGATATAATAATCAATTTGAAAGTAAATTTTTAGGATGTTAAATTTTTATAAATTTTTTTAAGGCTTAAAACTAGAAAAATTCATAAAAATTTAGTAAGATTATAAAAATTGTATTTTCAATTGATTATTGCAGCTACATAATATTGACTTTCAATTAAAATTAGTTTCAAGTAAAAAAGATGTAAAAATAAAAATAACTCATTTTGTAGTCAATTGACTAAAGTTAAAACGAATTGGGTGTAACTAATCAATTTTCCTACTACATTTAATACTATAGTCAGTGGTGATGGTGGTCTCTTAACCTTGTTTGACCTGAACTTTTCCACCCTTCCAAAAACTATGCACATTGCAAAATTACATAAAAATAGTGAGGAATGTGCATGACACTAAAAAAAAAAGGATGATAGGTTAGGATTTTCGGTTAAACTATAGGAAAACTTGTTAATATGAAGCGTCATTAAGAATGACAAAATCTGACCTGACCTGATAACTTGAGCTAATTCATCCGAACTCAAGCTCAACATAACAAAAAAAGTCAATGATTTAAACCCAACTTGTCCTAAACCCGAACACAATTAAAGTGAAACAAAAAAAAAAACCTGAACTCAAATGATACAAACTTGAAATACCAAAACTTGAAAATAACCCGCACCTGAATTAACTCGAACCTGAAATAACCCAAACTTGAGACAGACCTGATTTAAATCTATGATGACCTGATGACTAGACCTGATAAGACCCTATTTTAACTCTCACCCTAAATCTTAACTTTTTTCCTTGACTACTTTTCATATTTAGTAAATCTCATATGTATGGGTTTTTATGTTTAGTAACTTCCATTTTTGGAGATTTTCATATTTAGTAACTTTAATATTTAAGGAGGGTGACTTTTAGAATTAGTAACATCATTTTTTTGCGACTTCCAATTTAGTAAGTCTCATATTTGATGAAGGAATTATCATATTTTCATTTTATTTTTCTAACTCTCGTGTTTGTTGGTCTAAAAAAATAATCAAGTATTATAAAGTATTACCAACAATATTAAATAACCTAAATATATAATAAACTATATGAAAGAAAATTTTATGAATTTTTTAATTAAACATGCTAAGAAAAGAAATTTTAACTTAAATTAAATTTTACAAAAAAAATTGAATTCTTTCATCTAAATTTTAACAAAAATTGACTTGATTTTATCATTTTGGCTTATGCGCCAATAACCCGAGTGAAACCAAAGGTCAACCCAAATATGGCCTTAAATTCGACTTGAAGTTACTCGATACTGAAATTAATCAAACCTGCACTGAACCTGAACGCAAATAGACCCAACCTAACCTAACATGAACCCGAAACTAACTCAATCTGAACCCAAATAACCAAACCTAAACTAGACCTAGACCTGAATTTATGCTAACCCAATTAGACCCGAACTTGAATAGCCTGATCCAAAGTTGATCCGACCAACCCAATTGTCATCCTTAAGCACCAAGTTTTCACAGCTATCATCTAGGTAATATTTTGAAGCTCTCTTACCTCAATCAGGTCTTGGTGACAATGGGAAAAAAAAAAAAACAAGCTCTCACATCGTAATTGTATTACCCAGTATTGCTACATTTAAGAGTGAAATATAAGTAAATTTAGCCATCTGGGTCATCTGAATTCTAATCCAACAAGAAGCTCAAGTTCTGGAACACTAGCTACATGCAGTTGCCACTATGGCTATATAAATGACTTAGAAATGGATTGAACATGCAGATGATAGAAGCATTAAAAGAGAAATGCAATGAACAACCGTAAAGACAAATTCCTTCAATTTTCAAGTGGGTTTTGATTTTCAATGTAAATAAAAAGGCTTGAAGCAAAATATATTCTAGATTTTGATGTAAACCTATTTCTCCACTTGGCTAGCAATAGCATGTCAGTTTTGTTTTATGCTCGTATCCAAGCTCATGTGTGATGTGTCAACTAAAAGAAAGCGGCAAATTTAAAGGCAAAAAGAAGGTCAACCATTTCATTTTCGAAGACGACTCGAATCAACTAAGGTAGATCAAGTCGAATTCAAATGTGTGATCTCTAGAAATGAAAAGTGGGGATTCATAAGCGGACAAAAAAACAACCAGATTAGGGAAGGAGGGAGTCAGAATAGCTTAGTGTCGAGCACAATGCCACAAATTTAATACCTAGGTATTAAGGGTGAGCATGGTGGCTTGGATGTTTATGTTAGAAAAATGATTAGTCAACCTTTTCTGTTTCTTTTTGTCTTCGTTTCAGCTCTTATATGATCTAACTAGCCATTTCTGTGACGGAAGTAATGCATGTGACAATACATGTGCTTCATTAAGGCTTTGTTTTTTGTCGTAAACCAATTTGAAAATACATGTAAATTCAAAAATGTCGGCGGGTTGTGGGGATGCAGGGTTTAGTGAGCCGGGTTGGGTCAAATGAGGCGGGTTGGTAAGTTTGTGCAGTATTTACGGTTTTGCCACTCAGTAATAATTGACGTCTTCTTCCGCTATTCCCTTCCAGACTCGCATCCCTCTCGACCGCAAATCGTCTGAGCGCCGCCCCTAGCTCTTCCGCCTCCGCGACATCGCTGCCCTTTATCCAGTGTGCTTCTGTCCTTCGTGGATCTATCGCCGGAGGGAATAACTTGGTCATCTGCTTCTCCTAAGGTCAGTAATCGTTTTCCCTTAGTCCTATTTCGGTTCGATTTTCTTCTCACCGTCTCTGATTTCGACTTATTGTGCCGGCACAAAGAGGTGGGCATCATGGGCACCCGTTTCCACATAGTCGCTATCAGTGGTTTGGTTGGCCGGTTCCATCCTCTGGTGAGCTTTTGCACGAAAGCCTTCTCCTTTCGCTTGCCAATGCCTCTCAACTTCAGCTAGTAAACATGTTGTCTCTGTCTTTTTTTGTTCCCTCCTCAGTTCCTTTTTTGCACATGGTAGACCGAAAAGGTAGGCTTGGTTCATGGGTCCTTGCTGGAATGGCATACGGCACTCTTGTGCCTCATCCGCCCTGTACCACCATACAACCACACCCTGTTTGTTCACTGTCAGTCGTCCCCCTATCTAACTTAGCCAGCCTTTGTAAGTAGTCCCTCGGCATAGTTTCCCGAAGCTCAATGGCTCAACCTCAAAAGATCGAAACGAGGGCACTTAGAGTACAATAAAAAATAAAAAGAGGTTTTGATTTGTTCTGCCACTAATGGAAATAATCTGTCTAGTAACCAGTTTTTAAGGAAAATAAACCCCTCCTCTGCTGAATGGATTGTTTGGTGGCTTATTCTATCACTATGATTGTTCTTTGTCCATAGGCTCATCAAGCTAATGGAAATTATTATACTAGTACAATTTGTGATTCTGCTGACATTGGTTTTTTCCTACTATGTTTGGTTCCAACTGGAGGTTTGGAGCCATTTGGTTAAGCTTGAAGCTCAAAAATAGAGGTTCCTATACATAGCCACTAATTTTAATTATTTGATTATATATCATTTGGTCATTTTATGATGGAATTAGGCAGAAACTTTGCATCTTAGGTCTTAATTAGTTTTTTGGTATGTTGGTTACTTGGAAATGCTTTATAATGAATTTTCTAATTATTGACTAGGAATTTGTGGTCTTAATGGTGTCATTTGCATCAAACTCAAAGTCCTATTGTAAAATCCACTATGGAAATAAGTATGAAGAGTTGGCCTTTGTTCAGTAATGTAGTAGCAACCAAGCAAAAGGACCTAAGAGGAGGAATAGAACTAAATGATGGTTCTAGCATTGCTCATGCAAAAGTTGATAGTTGGTTATCATTGTTCTTTTTCTTTTCATGGATTTATGTTTAGATTCTCTCAAAGTCTTAATTTGACTTCTTCGTCTGAGTTTGTTCAATCTCTGCTTTTGTAATTACATTGTGAATGTTGGAATCTTGTGTTTGTCTTCGAGAAATTGTAATGGTAACTGTATAAGTTCCAACGTTTGTGAGCTATGTCAATGCGATTAATTTTCTAGTTCTAATCTATCATCTATAAATGAAAGAGAATTGATTAATGGCTTGTTGTATTCTACTACAGTTGCGAGTGTTTGTTCTCTTGTGATGATCTTCCCTTGAAAACATGGACAATGTGAGAACTCAGCTACACCACCACCTGCCTGTGTTCTTGTGTTTTCCCGTTTTGGTTGCTCATTTCTTCTAATATATTGTGAGATAGTACTTGTATTTTGCTTTTGGGTTTGATTATGATGGGCCAATTATGCAGTGAATTTTTTGTTTCCCATATTTTGCTGATGTGAGCAGTAACTACAATGCCTAAAATCTTACTCATTCATATCAGTGACTTCTATGAGTTGGTTTTTTATTTTGCCTTACCATTCATTTGCCTAACCATCTTGCTTTATCTTTATTTGAGGCAATTAGTTTGTGCGGGCACAGAATGCATAATATCTGAATAACCATCCTGTTTTTATTTATTTATTTTAAGTTCTTATCTAGTATGTATTTTATAAGTACTCATTCTCACCCCATTCAGATATAAGCTGGAGATTCTTCTCTCAAGCTGACATTTATGTCTTGTCTTGGCTTATGCTTTGTTTTTGGTTTTACATTTTCGAGTATGATTCTAATGACAACCCAAGAGAATAAACAATCAAGCCTATGGTAGATGGTGGAACCGAAAGTTTCAAAGGCCATGCGTGGTTAATTATACCAGGGGTGACACCATGCTTTGAGTGTACAATTTGGCTTTTTCCTCCTCAGGTTAAGTTCCCTTTATGCACCCTAGCGAAAACACCAAGAACTACAGCTCATTGTATTGAATATGCTCACTTAATCAAATGGGATAAGGTAGTATAATGTCAGCTATTCCTTGTATTCTTTTTGGCGCATGTGAATCCTCAGATAACTGCTTCCATCCTTGTAGGTCAATAGTGGGAAGGCTTTTGATCTAGATGACCCAGAACATCTGAAATGGGTTTACGATGAGGTACATTATAGCACTAAATTAATTAATGTTATCCTTGGTTCTGTACTAATGCCTCTATATTTTTTTAGGCTGTCAAGAGACCTGATCTTTTTGGCATTCCGGAAGTTACATATACTTTTACCTAGGTATATAGGAATTTACATTCTATTGAGCAATGTTTTACCCGAATAATTCCTTCTGATCATGGATTTTAATATGATGAGAAAATATATTGGTACATGTTGCCGATTCACTGTCATCTAATTGGATTCTTTCAAACTTGTGTAATTTCTTTCAGTGGCCCTATTCAGTTTTCCAGGGTCTGATGTCAATGCTGAATCAGTGTTGGACTTATTAGACATGGTTTATGGTTATGTTGTTGTACTATTAAGGCTTTTGGTGGTTAAGGGTCATAAAAAATTATATAGTATCTTCATCCTTAGCTAAGGTTAAATGTTTTAGTGCAATCATTGAAGTTATTTTTTCCTCCATTGTGCATATTTCCCTATAATCTTGGAGGCCACGAGCATACGTAAATGATATGCCTTCCCATGTCCAGGGTGTTGTGAAGAATATCATACCAGCTATTACTTCTACAAATGCTATTATTGCAGCTGCCTGTGCGTTGGGAACTTTCAAGATTGCATTTGGATGCAGCAAAACCCTTTAAAATTATCTCACGTAGGTCCAAGTCCAACTTCCTTATATGTTCTCGATGATATTGTTTGTTTTCCCCTTCGGTGTAGTAAATGCTTTTGAAAACATACTAATATGGTTGTCAACTAAAGCTGCCTTCTAATTTCTTTGTTTGATTAGACCCTTATTATATGGAAATCTATTTTTTGTACAAATGAAAGTAAAGGATCTGTGTTTATTGAGCTTAATGGTCTAAATCATTTTTACTTCTTTGGCTGAAAGTGTGGATGCTTAACCATTATGGAAGAACATACTTGAGATAAATTGTACTGTGCAGTCTTGCTTACTTAGACATGGGTAGCCTGGAAGTTGCTAAAAAATGGGTTTTCTCAAATTTCCTAAGTGCTACTTCTGTAGGTATAATGGTGGTGAAGGTCTTCACATTAAACAAAAATATAGTTATGCCTGAATTTTTCCTCCCTTCTTTGTCTTCTGCCAGTGTTCCATATTTATGATCTTTCTTAATTATCTTGCGTTGAGTAGTGCATTGATATGCTAGAGGAACACCCAAAGCTACACTTGTCAAAGTCAAGTATAACATATAGCGGGAAGAATGAATACATGCAGGCATTTATTGTTGAGCAGATGACATGCTGAAACTATAAAAGATAGGTACTAGAGTTTAAAGGGGTAATACAAAAGCAAACTGAAGTCATTGTGATCAAGTCATGGGTGATATTACTTCTTCCTGTTATGGCACTGGTGTAAATCCATCTAATGTTGTAAATGCTTGTTGTTAGGCAGTTTTTTAAGGCATATAGGTAGTGAATTGGTTGCCAATTATGTTTGTTTGGCATTTTTTAATGAATTGTTACGCTGAAGATTGTACATGGATTTGAGATAATGTTTAGTATTGCTACTTCCATAGCTATTCACCTCAGTAAATGAATTTCACATAAGATTGCGCTATTACTCATGGTTCTTTGCCCGACTGCCATCATAAAAGATGAAAAATTTAACATAAGTTGTTGGAAGATGTTTAGGAAAATGTTGGAATTGACAGAATTATCTAATTTATTATTAACTGTTATCAAAGCAGCTAGTATAGATAGAAACTGATGTTAAATGATTAAATCAGTTGTGTCGCATAAAGAGGTCTACATGTCCACATTACATACTACAAAGATGCTGCCATATATATAGTACCAATAGAATGCCAGGTTTAACACACCCAAAGCGCATTGTTCTCATTTCTTAAGTCACAAAAATTGGTTTTGTCAGCTAATGCTATGTCATCCTTGTCCGTGTGACTGTTGCCATCGCATCCTTCTCCCTTGATTAAGGGTTCTTGCAATTTCATCCCTAACGTGAGCCATTACGTTCCCATCCAAATGCAACTCATCAAATGGTAGTGAATTATCTGTTCCCACGTCATGTTGCGTATACCTCCCCTGCAGTGCACTTGCAATATCTTCATCATCAGCATTGTAGTTTCGATTGAAGTTGCGCAACGCAGCAGTGGCAACAACTAATTTGACCTGAACTGTGGCATCAAATTCATGCATCAGTCTCAGAATTTTCAATTTCTTCTTCCAAACGCATATTGTTCTCTCGATGATATTTCACAACGATGCATGATTGTAATTAAACTCCTGCTCTATTCCCATCGGTGCTCTGCCGTTAAAGTCTGACGGATGATATGGAGCTATCCGATATGGAGCCAAAAAGCCAGGGGTGTTTGTATATCCGGAATCCACAAGATAGTATTTCCCTGGATAAGTAGGACTAAACACTTTTATTATGTATAGATATATATAACACAATGGAAAATAATTTGTGTTACCTTTACCAAATTATGGAAATAGTTAGGAACATGTACCTTGTGGTGGTAATGGGAATCCAGAAGTTGAGTTGCCCATACTATTTCGAAGAACAGCCATGTCGTGTTGCGACCCGGGTGTGCCAGCATACACATGTGTGAACCTCATGTTCCAATCACACACGACAAGAACGTTCTGCGTTGGTTCTCATTTTTGCCCAATGTAGTAGTGACGTAGATCTTCGGATTCAACTATAGCAGGAATGTGAGTTCCGTCAAGAGCCCTTATGGCATTATAAAACTGCGGGCATCTTGTCATCACATATTCCGATTCACTCGACATTATAGATGCACCTGGTCTTATAACATCATCTGCTATTTTACATACAGCGTCCAAAACAACTTTGTACCACATATTTATTGTTGACGCCGAATGTTCATACCAACGACCAAGTTTGGGTTGTGTGTCTCCATGCTCGCACAAGCTGTGGAAAATAGCCAATGTCTCATGTGTTGTCATGCTATTTGATCCATGAAACTTGTAATGTTGCACAATGTATTATGCAACTCCCAAAAACAAGGCACAGTCATTCGATATGCATCGAAAAACTCATCAGGCCTTTCTGTTAATTTCCAGAACAGTTGTTCCCTTGTTTGAATGGGTTCTCTATTTGTTTGGCGATCTGCTTGTGAACTGGTTAACCCATCTACTATAAGCTCCTCAACCACCACTCTTGCTATGAATTCATTATCTGTTATTTTTTGCTTACCTAACAATGTTTTAAGTTGTCGTATAATGTTCCGCATTCTTCTAATCCAAATAACCGAAATACGTCAATGTTAGGATGTCTCGATTATATATGTCGGTTTGATATAAGTCACAACATAGACCTACAAAAGGGTGCAACACATAACTGAATTGTCAGATGGCAAAAACTTGAAAACAAATGGCCTTAATGCATTATGAATCATGCATGGCTCATGTGAGTGGATGTAACACTAACTCATTAGAAACAACAATACTCTAAACTAATTTACAAGTTCGGAAGCACTGGTACCTAACTTCAATAAAAAACAAAAAAACTTTCTCAAAGCATTCCGTCATTACGAGACTAATCCTAACTAGTCAAAGTAACAAGCAATTAGTTCAAACTCATCCTTACTAGTCCAATTAACAAGCAATTAGTTCAAACTTCAGCAAACCCCACTATGCTATAAACAGACATAATGTTTATTGAAGGAAAACAGTTTGATCATTCTTTACTGCACGTCATGGGGAATACAGATAAACACGTCCATAGCTCAGATGGCCCCTCCCCCTATTTTTTGTAGCTGAGCTCGCAGCCAATGCAGCTGTACCTCCCCTAAACCACCACAACCTCGAAGAAACACAGGAATGGCTCTCTCATTCTCCATGAAAAAATCATATGCAGCCATCCAAAAAGGATCCCCATAACTAACACCTGGTAACTCCGTAACTCCTTTCATAATGAGTCCCATGTCATTTGGATCAGACATTGCTTGAGCAAGCTCATTTCATTCCTCTTTTCGGCCTGTGGTAAGGTAGTCACTAATTTTTGAAAGCATTTCTGTTCGATCTCGCTCGCCTGACTTTCGCTTACGTCCGTTGGATTTTTGAGCAGAACGGGGTTCCTCATGTGAAGCTCGCACGGGAGGGACATGGGAAGGGCCGGCAGCATGGAAGAGACCTGAATTCTGTGCTGTCCGTCTTGGGAACCCTGCACTCGTACCCTCTGGATGGTCTCTTCCATTGGGGACATGACGGATTGGCTCTTGGGTCTCGGTTTCCCCAACATCTTCTGCATAAGAGTTCGCTGACTCCCCATTCAAGTTAGGGATGCACGGATTGCCACCCATCTGTGGAGACCAACCAAAACCTGACAAATCCGGAATAGGAGCAAACATCCTCTCCTTATCCACCAAGTTGGGAATCCGCTTACCCCTGAGTGTAGCTGCCAATGGGTTTTGCTGCAATACAAAGTGACAGGGACATGTTACTTTGCAGTTATTCAAAATGCAATAACTAGAACAAACAGTATAGCAGTAGACTTATAATAAAAAAAGATCAGCAGTTTATTAGTTACCTAAATGCAAGCCTCCCACCAATCTTCATCTGCTATTATGGTTCCCCACTCATAATCCAACCCTAGCCCAGTCATAGAGCCTAGAAGTTTCTTTGTCTCCTTGTATGTATTCTTTAGTAGCCTCCACTTATTCTTAATATGAACCTTTGTATACGGGAAACCAATTTCCTGCCGAAAACCATTAAAAATGAAGGTCCAGCCATTTTTTGTTAAATGTCCACCTTTCATTAAGTTTTGGTCTGCAGCTTGTGCAGCCCACCGACAGAAAATATCGGTGGTAGCTGGTCCCAATTAGCCCGTGGCCCTCTAACAAGCTCCTCTGGATCCCCATTATGACCACGAACATTCATGCCAAACATTATAATTCTTCTCCTCAACTACCAAGGAAACCCACATAGATGTGTGTCACATGGCATACGGCAAACAAAACAACAAGGGGTAATAACAGACATTGTAGATTCCAACATACAAACTATGTAAACCTTGATGTTACTAAGCAGCATGAGCATGGACAATGCATGTATGATTCATGGATACGAGAAAACATCAAAGAAAAAAGAAAGGAATAACTTCGTGAAATTACCCAGTAGCCTTTGACAGAAATGGGAGTGCGATGAGAGTCTACCACTCTGCTACGCAGCTTCATACAATACGTAACACAGAACTAGTTCACGCCTATACTTGCTCAACCTATCCAAGAGTTAAAAGAGAACCACCTGCAACCAAAAACCAAAAAAAAGAAAAAGAAAAAACAAAATATGAGTTCTTTGTAAGTAGTATGTTTGCACTTCTGGAAGCGATAAAGTAACATTGCATAGCTCATAATTTCTTTACAGTAGGTAGCAGAATATTCAACAATAAAATGAGCAATGTCAATAGAAGTTGTAACTAGAGTCTTAGTTGAGAACCACCATACAAAAAAAAAAACTGGAAATGAAAAAAAAACCCAGGAAATGATTTCTTTTATAGTTACTAATTCATATCCTTGGGAAGCACTCATGTATAATACAACCACAGAACTGCAATTAGTGCATGTTTAACAATTAATATAAACCAATGTAGTATTCACTGAGCAACAGTAAGTTCTATTACACAAACATCTGCATATGGGAGTATTTTAACATGAATAACTAAAAACCTACCTATCTACCAGCAGCAAGTAAACTGAAGAGAAACCATTTCAATTTAGAATGTCAAAACAAATAGTCAATGTGAGAGCTGCCGGCTATGAAATGAGCCAGAAAGACAACTGAGTCCCAGTAGCCATAATAAATACATAATCGAACAGGATGGTTATTAAGATATTATGCATTATGTGCCCGCACAAACTAATTGCCAGGCATAAAGATAAAGAAAGATGGTTAGGCAAATGAATGGTAAGGCAAAATAAAAAACCAACTCATAGAAGTCACTGATATGAATGAGTAAGATTTTAGGCATTGTAGTTACTGCTCACATCAGCAAAACATGGGAAACAAAAAATTCACTGCATAATTGCCCCATCATAATCAAACCCAAAAGCAAAATACAAGTACTATCTCACAATATATTAGAAGAAATGAGCAACCAAAACGGGAAAACACAAGAACACAGGCAGGTGGTGGTGTAGCTGAGTTCTCACATTGTCCATGTTTTCAAGGGAAGATCATCGCAAGAGAACAAACACTCGCAACTGTAGTAGAATACAACAAGCCATTAATCAATTCTCTTTCATTTATAGATGATAGATTAGAACTAGAAAATTAATCGCATTGACATAGCTCACAAACGTTGGAACTTATACAGTTACCATTACAATTTCTCGAAGACAAACACAAGATTCCAACATTCACAATGTAATTACAAAAGCAGAGATTGAACAAACTCAGACGAAGAAGTCAAATTCAGACTTTGAGAGAATCCAAACATAAATCCATGAAAAGAAAAAGAACAATGATAACCAACTATCAACTTTTGCATGAGCAATGCTAGAACCATCATTTATTTCTATTCCTCCTCTTAGGTCCTTTTGCTTGGTTGCTACTACATTACTGAACAAAGGCCAACTCTTCATACTTATTTCCATAGTTGATTTTACAATAGGACTTTGAGTTTGATGCAAATGACACCATTAAGACCACAAATTCCTAGTCAATAATTAGAAAATTCATTATAAAGCATTTCCAAGTAACCAACATACCAAAAAACTAATTAAGAGCTAAGATGCAAAGTTTCTACCTAATTCCATCATAAAATGACCAAATGATATATAATCAAATAATTAAAATTAGTGGCTATGTATAGGAACCTCTATTTTTGAGCTTCAAGCTTAACCAAATGGCTCCAAACCTCCAGTTGGAACCAAACATAGTAGGAAAAAACCAATGTCAGCAGAATCACAAATTGTACTAGTATAATAATTTCCATTAGCTTGATGAGCCTATGGACAAAGAACAATCATAGTGATAGAAAAGGCCACCAAACAATCCATTCACCAGAGGAAGGGTTTATTTTCCTAAAAAACTGTTTACTAGACAGATTATTTCAAGAAACGAACAAATAAAAACCTTTTTTTTTTTTTGTTTTTCTCTAAGTGCCCTCGATTTGATCTTTGTAGGTTGAGCCATTGAGCTTCGAGAATTTGTGCCGAGGGATAACCAAAAGGCTGGCTAAGTTAGCTAGAGGGACGAGTGACAGTGAACAAAGAGGTTGTGGTTGTGTGGTGGTACAGGGAGGATGAGACACAAGAGTGTGTATAACATTCCAGTAAGAACCCATGAACCAACCCTTAATTCTCTGTCTACCATGTGCAAAAAAGGAACTGAGGAGGGAACAAAAAAAGACAGAGACAACATGCTTACCAGCTGAAGTTGGGAGGCGCCGGCAAGCGAAAGGAGAGGGCTTTCGTGCAGAAGCTCGCCAGAGGATGGAACCGGCCAACCAAACCACCGATAGCGACTATGTGGGAACAGGTGCCCACGACGCCCACCTCTTTGTGCCGGCACAATAAGTCGAAATCAGAGACGGTGAGAAGAAAATCGAACCGAAATAAGACTAAGGGAAAGCGATTATTGACCTTAGGAGAAGCAGATGACCAAGCTATTCCCTCTGGCGATAGATCCACGAAGGACAGAAGCACACTGGATAAAGGGCAGCGATGTCGTGGAGGCGGAGGAGCTAGGGACGGCGCTCAGACGATTTGCGGTTGAGAAGGATGCGAGTCTGGAAGGGAATAGCGGAAGAAGACGTCAATTATTACTGAGTGGCAAAACCATAAATACTGCACAAACTTACCAACCCGCCTCATTTGACCCGACCCGGCTCACTAAACCCTGCATCCCCACAACCTGCCGACATTTTTGAATTTACACGTATTTTCAAATTGGTTTACGACAAAAAACAAAGCCTAAGTGGATTGATGAGATAAAAGGCACCAAATTTCAAAATTTGAGTAGTGAGTGATGACGTGGAGCATCTAGTAGATGAATTCATGGAGCGGGTTGATTGGGTGAAATTGAAGAAAATTTTTTGAAAATAGGCCTCATGCGAACCCTAACTTTTGAAGGTCATAACTTTTGTTATGGATGTCAGAATGACTATTATAATATGTCATTTCGAAGAAATTTTGTGCCTAAAGTTTTTATGGGAGTTTCACTCTCTAAGAATGCATTTCTCTAAGGTAAAAAATCCATCATTTTGAGTGGCATCCAAGCCTTTAAAGTTTCTATCGATTTTGTTTCCTAGTTATTTTCTATTTTCTTAATTATTTTGGTTTATGGTTTGTTTGTAAGCCTATAAATAAGCCTTCTTTCGTTATTATGAGATAGTCTATTAAATATTTTGAAATATTTTCGAAACTTTTTGCTTTTTTCTATGAGTGGATTCTCGTTTTCTTTTTTATTAAGTGAGTTGCTTGATCAATTTTTTATTTTCATTTTGTCAGGTGGTATTAGAGCAAGTTAAATCACTTACTCCATGGCTAGTGATGGTAGCAAGAACAGATAACATGTTGTTGAAAACCCTAGGTCAGAGGACCAAGGGGAGGCATTATAAAAGATACCCTAGGTCGGAGGACTAAGGGAAAACATTACGAGAGATGAAGCATCGGATCATCTAGGAATTAGAGAATCGTCTAGGGGCGTGTTTGAAGGAGATCCTAAAGAGACTTGGTGCCCTTAACCCTCTTGCCAATATGATAGGGATGAATAAAAACAACATGCCAAGGAAGAACCTGCCTCATGCGGCGCTGCTCAAAGACTTGTTCTTTATCGGGGTTGTAGACACATTGTCCACAGTAGTGATTTTGAGTCAAAAGAAGATTATGATCCTTATGACGGATTTAAGAAGAATCAGGATGCAGGAAGTCATGATGGAGATTTTCAATTCAGGGTGGATATTCCATTTTTCGATGGAGACTTCAACATTGAAGATATTCTTGATTGGATAGCTGAGGTTGAATGGTTATTTGAATATCAAGATGTCCCAAATGAGAAGAAAGTGACATTGGTATCCTACAGATTGAAAGGAGCAGTATGTGCTTGGTAGGAGAAGATAAAAGAAAAGAGATGGTGTGATGGAAAAGACACGATACAGTCATGGCCACAGATGAAGTAGATGATTCAAAGGGATTTTCTACCCCTAGACCATGAGCAGATTTTGTTCCAATAGTACTAGCGGTGTTGACAGGGGTTACAGTCAGTCTAGGATTATATGATGGAATTTGTACCGCTATCTCAACATAATGATGTAAGAGTGAGAGAAAGGCAGATGATTTTACAATTTTTGGATGGGATGAAATTTGCACTTCGGGACAAGATTGGGATTCTTCCAGTTTGAACTTTTGCTTAAACTAGAAATTTAGCATTAAGACTAGAACTTTCAATACAGGAGAGGGGGAGACAAAAGTTTCCTCGTAAAAAATTACTTGAGAGAAGGATCAGGGAGTTTGGTTGAGAAGGTGAAAGCACTTCCAGAACCTGCTCCGCATAGTAATTGTTATCATGAGGAAAATGCAGCAGGGAAGTAAAAGGTTAGGGAGAATAAATAGGATCTAAACGTGATGAATCATTACTTGAGACAAACACCTAATGTTTATTATCGCTATCGGGAGCCCAGGCATTTGTTTAACAGATGTCCACTTCAGAATGTTAATATTGTTGATAAGGAGGATGATGAGGGGATTGTTTGTGGACCTAATAAGGAAGAGGAGGAATATGAGAACTAGGAGGAAGATGGTAATGAGCAGGAGAATTATGTGTTGCAAAAGTTGCTATTGGCCCCTAAACAAGAAAACCGAACCCAAAGTCATCAGTTATTTCATACCTAGTGTACAATAATTGATTAGTTGTTTGATGTAATTATTGACAGTGGGAGTTATGAAAATATCATTCACAAATATGTAGTACGGCATTTAGGATTAAAGACATAGAAGCATCTGGAACCTTACACCATTGGGTGGATTAAAGACAAAATTCAGGTGACTAAATGGTATAAGGTATCTTTTTTTATTGGGCAATATCGAGATAAGATTTATTTTTATGTTGTGGATATGGATGCTTGTCACTTGTTATCCTGTAGACCATGGTAGTTTGTTGTTGCAGTGTAGTATGATGGGCGAAACAATGTGTACATGTTGGAGAAAAAAAGAAAGAAAGAAAGAAATTTGAGCTTTGTCCACAGCAACAGAAAAGCTCCCAACCCAAAAATTCTAAAGTAGAAGGGTGAACTTTCCTTACCCTTACATAGTCTAAACGAGAGGTGTTCGCAACAATAAATAAGGTCAAGGGATTCTATGCATTGGTAGTGAGATAGGTCATCCCTGTTTCTAGGTCTCAGGTAGAAAAAGTTTCAGAAGCAGTTCAGGCACTGTTACAAGAGTTTTAGGACGTGATGCCGGAAAAATTGCTAGATGGTCTTCCACCCATCAAAGACATTCAGTACCATATTGACATGGTTCTTGAAGTAAGTCTGCCTAACTTGCCCCATTATCAAATGAGCCTAAAGGAATGCAATATTCTATAAAAGAAAGTTGAGGAGTTACTGTGAAAGGGATGTATCCGTGAAAGCATAAGTCCGTGTACAGTACCAACTTTGTTGACACCTAAGTCGGATGGGAGTTGGAGGATGTGTACTGACAGCTGGGCTATCAATAAGATTACTGTTGGCTACAGATTTCCTATACCCTGGTTGGATACTGGACCAATTGCATGGATTAGTGGTATTTTCCAAAATTGATCTCGGGAGTGAATACCATTATATTAGAATTCGAGCTGGAGATAAGTGGAAAACAATATTTAAAACCAAGGATGGGTTGTATGAGTGGCTGGTTATGTCATTTAGTTTCACCAACGCGACGAGCACATTTATGATGGTGATGAACTAGGTACTGAAACTATTTATTAGGAGTTTTGTTGTTGTATATCTTGATCTTAATGATATCCTGATTTAGAGTCATTCAGAAGAAGAAATATTTCACACCGGCGCCAAGTACTTATAGTTTTGCAGGAGAATAAACTGTATATGAACATGAAGAAGTATAGCTTTATGACTCGCAAGATATTATTCTTGGACTATGTAGTCAGCATAGAGGGGATTCAGGTGGATGAAGCCAAGGTTTAGGCCATCAAAGAATGGCCTATGTCGAAGACAGTTTTTTAAAGTTTCAATTGGTTGGCCACTTTCTACGAGCAATTTATTTGGGATTTTAGTAACACTGCTGCCCTATTACAGAGTATTTGAAGAAAGGGAAATTTCATTAACATGAAAAAGCCGAGGTGAGTTTTGCCTTATTGAGTGAGAAGTTATGCTCTACGCTAATTCTTGTCTTACCAGATTTTAAGGCTCCTTTTGAGGTGAAGTATGATGCTAGTGGTGTGGGAATTGGTGTTGTCTTTTCTCAATGGCACAGGCTGGCTGTTTTCTATAGCCATAAGCTTTTTAATGTGAGGTGAAAATGGACCACTTATGATAAGGAGTTATATTCTATTGTGCGTGCTCCGAAGGTATAGGAACAGTATTTGATTGGTTATGAATTCATTATTTATTCTGACCATAATGCTTTGAAGTACCTGAACAGCCAAAAGTGGATTAGTAAATATATGCATGCAAGGCAGTCCCAGTTTTTGCAAAACTTCCTTTTCAAGTTTAAGCATAATGAGGGACTTCAGAACAAGGTTGCAGATGCCTTGAGGCTGCGTACAGATTTACTAGTAACTTTGAGACAGCAGATTGTTGACTTTAATAGTTGAAGAAGGTGTATGCTACTGATGAGGAATTTTCTGGTATCTGGGAAAAGTGCCGCAAATAATAACCTGCAAATGACTTCCACATTCATGATGGTTTTTTCTTATGAGGTAATCAACTTTGTATCCTTAAGATTTCATTAAGAGAAAAGATAATTTGAGATTTCCATGGTGGAGGTCTAGCTGGTCATATGGGTAGAGAGCAATATTATTGGCCACATATGCGAAGGGATGTTTCTAAATTCGTACAAAGGTGTTATGTGTGTCAAACTGTAAAGGGACAATCTTAGAAATGTGGGTTTGTATATGCCTTTACTTGTTACTGATAATATTTGGGAAGATTTGTCCATGGATTTTATTACCTTGAACCTAAAGAGGGGTAGATTCTGTGTTTGTTGTGGTTGACAAGTTTTCCAAGATAACGCATTTTATTGCTTGCAAGAAGACATTAGATGCCAACAGAATTGTAAAATTGTTTTTCAAGTAAGTTGTTCGCTTGCCATCAAATTGAGGTAGCAAGTTTTTAGGGCACTTTTGAAGGACTTTATGGAGGATGTTTGATTCCTTATTGAATTATAGCATCATTACCCGTCAAAAGAAAAATGGACAGATGGATGCGGTGAATCGAATGCTGGGAAACTTGATACGCAGCATTTGTAGAGATAGGCCTAAGCAATGGGATCTTGCATTAGCTCAGGCAGAGTTTACCTACAACATTGTTGTTTATATTGCCACAGGAAAACCTCCATTTTCAGTGGTTTGCACCAAACCTACTCAACATACTCTTGATCTAGCGATGGTTAGAATTAAAGTGAATAGGGCCACAGAAAATATGGCAAAGCAATGGCAGAATGTTCAGGCTGAAGTTAAACAGAAGTTCGAGCAGGCAAATAGGCAGTATAAACAGGCTATTGATGAACATCATCGTAAGCAGATTTTTGAGGTTGGCGATAAAGTGATGGTGTTTTTGCGAAAGGAGAGGTTCTCAGTTGGTACTTATAGTAAGCTAGAACCACGCAAATATGACCCATATAAGGTTTTGAAGAAGATTCACAATAATGCATATGTGATTGATCTGTCAGACAGTATGAGAATTTCTAAGACATTTAATGTGACTTATATTTTTCCTTACTCTTCTGATAAACCTTTGTATCTAGACCTTCCAGATCACTCAAGGTTAAGTTTTTTTCAAGTAGAGGGGACTAATGTGGAGCATCTAGTGAATTAGTTCATAGAGTAGGTTGGTCGGGTAAAATCGAAAAAGAAATCTTAAAAATAGGCCTTATATGAACATCAACTTTTAGAGGCCATAATTTTTGCTACGATTGTAGAAATGACTATTATAATATGTTATTTTGAAGAAACTTTAATGCTCTATAGGAGTCATAAAAGCTTTGCTCTTCACAATAGCATTTTTTGGGTAAAAAATCTATCAATTTGAAGGGCATTCGGGCCTTTAAAGTTTATGTCGATTTTCTTTCTTAGTTATTTTATGTTTCCTTAATTATTTTGGTTTATGGTTTCTTTGTAAGCTTATAAATAAGTCTTCGTTTATTATTATGAAATAACCTATCAATAATATTAAAGTATTTTCAAAGCCTTTTGCTTTATTCTATTAATGGATTCTCATTTTCTTTTTTATTAAACATGTTACTTAATTAATTTTCATTTTTTTCACTGCATCAAATGAATATGAGTCAAAATTTAGGGGCTAAAAAGTCTAAGTTGGCAAAGTTTATGGGCAAAAAAGGTTTTAGACTATACTTATATTACCATGACAAGCTCCAAAGTTGAAGAAGGGACAAATCAAATAGCAAGCTTTTGATCATGGGAATTGTTGAAGCTCAAGTCAAGGACAAAAGTTATTAACCTTGAGAATTAAACTTTGAAACATGTATAATACATGTACTATCAAGGTATTAACCGTGCAGGCAAACAAGCAACATACATGATTCTATGAGCCTCTAATTATATAATGCGCAGAAACAGAGAAGTCTTTAAGGCACAATCAGCCCAACCTGCGCCTTTTAATAAATGGATAAGACAATGCATCCACCATCGGGATGTTTTGTCCAGTCCATGAGATAAGATAATCCTATTTGATTTTTATCTACAGATTAATGCAGCACTTGCCATCTGGTGTATGAAGTACATGGCGTGGACAAAGGGAATTTATAGGCTTTATAAGTTACCATACCCAAGTGGGCTAGGTAAGAAAGAAATAAGTAATGGGCTCACACGCACCCTAGTGCTAAACCCATTGGTTGTAAAAGGATTTTCAAAAGAAAGCAAGGCTGATGGCTCTGTTGACAAATATAAAGCAATATTGGTAGCAAAAGGATTTACTCAAAAAGAAAATGTTGATTATTTTGATACTTTTGCACCAAATTCTAGAATTTCTTCTATAAGAATTTTATTTGCTCTGGCTTTTGTACATAAACTTTTTATACATCAAATGGATGTTAAAACTACTTTCTTAAATGGGGATCTACAAGAGGAAATATATATACTCCAACTAGAAGGCTATGTTGTTTACGGACAAGAAACAAAAGTGTGCAAATTGCGAAAATTCTTACATGGATTAAAGCAAGCACCTAAACAATGGCATGAGAAATTTGATCAAGTTTCGTTAGCTAACGATTTTTCAGTTACTGAAGTTGATAAATGTGTTTACACAAAACTTAAAAGTGGTGAATGTGTAATAATCAGTCTTTATGTGGATGATGTATTCATTTTTTGGACTACTCTTGAAATAATTAAACACACCAAAAGCTTCCTATCTTCACAGTTTGACATGAAAGATCTGGGGAAGCTAGTGTAATTTTGGGTGTTAAAATTATAATGAAAAAAGGTTGCTTATTGTTGTCACATGAGCACTATGTTGAAAAACTTCTAAAGAAGTTCAACAATTTTAAGGTGACACCTATGTTGAAAAACTTCTAAAGAAGTTTAACTATTTTGAGGTAACACTTGTGAGCACTCCTTATGATACAAATACACAATTAAAGAAAAATAAAGGAGAAAGTGTTGCTCAACAAGAGTATGCACAAATTATTAGGAGCCTGATGCACCTAATGAACTTCATTCGACCTAACTTAGGTTATGTTGTGTGTAGATTGAGTATATATACTCAAAATCCGAATGAAGAACATTGGAATGCATTGATAAGAATTATGAAATATTTAAAGGGTACCATGAAATATGATATCATGTATAGTGGATTTCCCGCTGTACTAGAATTGTACAATGATGCTAATTGGAATTCTGACTCTGATGAAACCTAATCCACTAGTGGGTACATTTTCACTCTTGGTGGCGGTACTGTGTCTTGAAGATCTTCCAAGCAAACCATTATTGCCCGATCCACTATGGAGTCAAAATTTATCGCCTTAGAAATAGCTAGAAGTAAAGCTGAGTGTTGAAAAACTTCTTACCAGATATCTTCTGTGTCTATGAACTGTGATTGCCAATCTGCAATAGCAATTGCAAAGAATAAAACTTATAATGGCAAAAATCGACACATTTGGTTAAGACATGATGTTATAAAATAGCTACTTAATGATGGTGTTGTACCGATCGATTATGTGAAGTTAGAAATGAATTTAGCCAATCCTCTCACTAAACCTCTGGGAAGGAAAATGATATATGAAACATTGAAAGGAATGGGACTGTTGCCAACTTGATTTAATAGTGATGGTAACCCAACCTATGTAAATGGAGATCCCATGAATTAAGTTGATATGGGTAATAACAAGTCACAGCTAGACTTAGAAGCATTATCAAAAAAATTTCTTAAAGTCCCTCTAATGATGTAGATAATGCAAGACTATAATTATTAGAGGATGAGCAAAAGCTCTTAATGATTCACATAAGCCATAATAGGTGGTGTATTTATGCAGTATACACTTGATGGAATCACCTATATGGGTGCAGGAGTGAGGCTGCTCCTATGAGATTTATGGCAGAATATCTAAAGCACTCATGAAAACTAGGACATGCACATGGCCGATAAGCACAATACCGCGATGAACAGCAGAAATTGCTATATGTTTCACCAAGTACTCTGTAAGTTAAGTCTCATTGGTTCTAGGATTAGTTCATAGTCTAATAGACATCAGCCACGATGCGTTGCAATCTTAAGTTTAAAACCAGCAAAAAACCTTGAAGTATTGTCTTTCGAAATATAAAGTGGGCTACACGCACGAGTGACGTAACACGAGGCTTGGTCCAAGTTAGTTTTTACATTTTTTTGAATAGCATGTTTTTCACATATTGAAAATCAAAACAGATTCGACGTATCCCAACTGGGATTTTTTGTATCTGCCAAGATCACCCAAACGTTGCAATCCAGCTACCTTGCTCCCTATAAATACCCAGTCCCACTCCATTCTCAAACTGCACAAGTGCTTTCGAGCTCCCTCTTCCTCCCTCTGAACTCTTCTAATCTTTGCTAGTTTATGCTTCTCTGCTGATTCCTAGACCTAGAGCACACCGGGTGTGAGTGCACGCTTCCCAAAAGATCCGTTGTATCCTAAGGAATTCTCGTAGACTTGTTCTCCTGCACAATTGAAGAGTCATAAGCTATAATCCTTAAGGACAATAAATACACACCTTGGGTTTCTGCTTCGTTGGTTGGTTCGTGATTATTTGAGGGCAAATTTAACAACACCATCAACAACCACCAAGCTTGAGATGCATTCTGGAGATGACAAATTGTGTTTTCTTGTGAGTTGGGTGGGCGTACTAGTGCCTCTCCTCTCCTCTATATCCGCTTCCAAGCAAATCGAGTCCCCTACTCTTGCTTGTGTTCTTTACCTAATTGATTGACTTATTGCTAATGCGTACAACACTTGTAATGAGGTGTCTTTACAAGCTGGTGAACACTTGACTAATCGATTCAAGCTTTTGAATTCCTATTGCTTGCACCTTTTGAATTCAAAGCGAGTGTTTAGTTATACGTTTTTGTATCTTGTAATTCAGTTCAGGATACGGGGACAATAGTTACGTACTGACCCTAGATGCAAACAACTTTTCACAAAGAAGCGGATTACAATCTGGAAATGGAAGCATAGTACCGTACAACAGTTGAATTCTAGTAACTGTCAAATGTAAATTAAATGCCAAATGTTCTCTAATGATAAGACGCCAATATAATCGTTCTAGGAACTTTTATTATACAGCTTCTCACTCTCGCATATTATATAAAAATAACCATATATATAACTATATATTAAACAAAGGACAGGACAGACAAATGAAACCTTCAAAATCAAACTTATTAGTTAAGGATCGAAATGAAGAAATAGATTTTAGGGCATGCGTGAGACTTAATGTTTCAACCATGAAAACTTAGTGTGATCGCTAAGGTCCGGCAAAGCATTGATGTGCTTGGAAGAGAAGTATTATCCAAGAACTTCAGACTTTAATTGCAAGGACAAATTAATTAATCATGAAACTAAAGCGGGAGTGGGAGCGCAACGCTTATGATCAGCTTCCACCCTGGGCGCGCGCCTTATCGGCTTCCTGTACGCAGTGGTAGATGGCGTGGAGCGTGAAGGAGACATAAATGCTCAACGCCACGATGACGACAGCGACCATGGTGCCGGCCGTCTTCCACGAGGCGTAGACGCCGCAGGCCAGCATCCCCAGCTTCAGCTGTATCACGTCCACCATCGACACCCCAAGGTAGGCACAGCCCAGCACAGAGCCGGTCACCGACAGCAGTAGCAGCGTCGTCCGGATCAGCATGTTATGAAGCGTCTCGAAGCGCTTCTCCGTGGACACGCTGAGGTGGATGCTGAGTGCCTTGGCCACCACGCTCGAGAGAAGGAACCAGGCGAAGGAGATGACCTCGTTCACCACCAGTCGCATCCCGATGTCTGAGGGGCAGTCCGGCTTTTCGTAAAGTGGTCTCTGACCCGGCGACGCCAGGTTCAGACCCAGGAACACGGCCGCTGTGAACATTTGGTTGACGTTCACCAGGTCGTCCAGCGCCGCCTGGTGGGTGTGCCGCAGCTTCTCCTGCACCTTGCGTCCGCCATTTTTTATTCCGTCTTTGTCGTGGCCACTGCAAATAAATTTCAGAAACTAAGATGAGTAGTTAGTGAAAATCTTCATGCCGCATATATCCACGTACTTAAAAATAAAAATTAATTAATCAGTACAAGGAGTAATTAGCAATTAAGAGATACTAATTAAGGAGGACCTTGGTGTCTGAGTACTAATAGGCATAGTTATCTATATTAAATGCAATGGCTGATTTTAGGTGAACATATATATAGGTGTTTTATGCCTTGGAATAAAAGTAAAACATATATTCTAATGAGAAAAGATAGCAAGACAGAGCGTCGAAAAGAAAACAACAATAATAATAATTTCATGTTTCATATTCCATGCTCAAGCCTTCAAGGAAAGGATAAACTTAAATTTCCCGCCCAAGGATAGAAGCCAAAATAATAATAATAATAATAATAATAATAATAATAATAATAATGATGATGATGATGATGATATTCGCATTCAATCAATTAGTGTTTGCAAAGTGTAAAATTTATACTTGCAAGTACACTAAACAATGTGTTTTGAAATAATAAATCTTACATCTAACATTTAATTGTTAATTTATTTGTTAAATTTTAGTATCGACTCAAATTTTTATTTAGAGTTAATGAAAGTAAAATACCCTATTTCATAATCTAGTGATGTAATAAGAAAATCTAAACTATATTAGCTATGAAGATCAATCTAGAGATGATTTTTTTTTTATACAGATAAGAATAAAATCTGTGGTCGCCTCTACCGAATTCAAGTAAAGATCCTAACACTGAGAATCTGAGGCTTTTTTTTAAACCACCACCTTTTCTTTAGAAAGAAAAGCTGAGTTTTACGATTCAATTATTTCCCTTGCAAAAGAAGGGTAACGTATCGACAAAATTGCATTAGGAGCCTAATTGCTTTAACAAATTCCATGAAGTTGGGGCATTGTCCACAAAGAGACCGGTAAAATATTTTTTGGTTACTCGAAATTGATACATCATCTCATTTATATATATAGATATGAGAATATACACTATGGTGTATGTCCGCTTGGATGGTTTCTGTTAATTAATACGATAACGTCAGTTTTAAAATTTATGCGGGGCGGGATTGAGAAAATTAAAAGATAAATATATAATGAACCAAAATATCAAGAATTCTAAGAAGCTATGGAAGGATATTTATTTTGTAGATCGTGGACTCTTTGTTTCCCCGTTGCGTGAAAGTTTGTTCAGAGACACCAAATTGCGGGGGAAGACATTCTTCAGGGAGGCGAGAAACGGAAGCGGAACTGGTTAGGAGTCCGAAGCAAGCCGGTGAATTTGGGAAGCATGGCAGAACACCGTGGAGGGGATGCTGCAAGGGAGGCGGATGGTAACAAAGGACGTTGGCCAGGCTGGGAAATCGCCGAATTGCAGAATCAAGTTTTTTTTTTTTTGTAACGCAGCAACAATCGGTTGCAATTGGTGGTGTCTATTTTAGCGATTATGGGTGTCCGGTGTGGTTATTAAGGACTTGGGTTTATGTTTTTTTCGATTCTACTTCTGATGTTCGTTTGCTGTGAAATTCTAGTAGGAAGTGAAGGACATGGAATCAGAAGAAACAAATACACCAACGAATGGAGGAAGGATAGATAGGTATGGTTTGAACTAATTAAATTGGTGTCTAACTTGTTATGGATTGATGTCTACTTGGAGTGAGATTGTGTGTTTCTGGCTAGGGAGTTTTTTGTCAATGGTGGGACAGTATTTTATTGTCTAGGTGCATGGTCCTTGTTTTGCAACCTGGAAAACATATTTGTTTATATTAGAAAAATTGGACGAAATTAAGATGTGCTGAATCCCAAATAACAAAAAAACACAAAAAGCGTAACCAATGGCCGCCGATGAGTGAGCAGCCAAACCTTGCCTGAGTCAGGGAATTAGGTAAGAATAATATCAAGCCCAGTATTTATTTGCAATAATTCATAGTCAAGAAGAAAATAAAAGAGCAGCCATACTTTTTTTTTTTTAAGTACTTTACACATATAATCAAGATATGGAAGCAAACATAAAACTCATGCCATAGGATATTAAATTTCCTAAGCTATAACGCACTACTAAAAAAATTAGTTTTTCCAATGGACAAATTACCAATGACCTACGTGTTGATAATTTCTAACAAGTCAAATCACTAGTAAAAAAAATTGAAATTATAAATGTACTAACACGTTGATAATTTAGCAACGGTTCAAAACATTAGTAAATCAACTATTTTTCAACAGAGAAATTACTAACGCGGCAGTGTGTTGGTAAGAATGTTGGTAATTATCAACGTGCCGACATGTTGGTAATTATAAATATATAATATTATATTTTTAATAATAATAATAATAATAATAATAAGTATTATATTTATAATTTTTATAATACTAATAATATGACATATAATTGTTACAAACGGTCTAATGTATAATGATAATAATCATATATAAAATTATATATTTTATAAAGTAAAGTAATATTTTTATAAAAAATTTTACAAAAACTAATTATAATTTAAAATAAATATTATCATACACATATATATAATAATAATAATAATAATAATAATAATAATAATAATAATAATAAATAATAATAATAATGTATCATATATAAGAATATATACTTTACTTATATCATATATATACATTAAATATATACATATGATACATACATTAAATAATGTATCATATGTATCATATTTATATATTTTTTATTAGAACAATAATATGTATAGTTTTAAATAAAATACTTACTATTAGTGTTATTATTAAAAATATAATAATATATATTTAAAATATGTCATATAATAATCATATATAAAATTATATATTTTAAAAAGTACAATTTTAAAATTTTAGAAAGTAAAGTAATATTTTTTAAAAAAAAATTTATAAACAATAATTATAATTTAAAATATACATTATCACACACATAAATAATTTTTTATTTTTTTAATTTTTTCCCATCTGAATTTTTTCGAATTTAATTTTTTTGATTGTAGGTTCCATGTTGATTTTCTGAATTTTATTAATTTTTTTAATTTTAATTTTAATTTTTTTGTACATTAAATTTAGTGAAATTTAAATAAAATTATATATATATATATATATATATATATATCATATATATAATATATATATATATAATATATATATCATATATTTGTAATAATAATAATAATAATAATAATAATAAAATATAATAACTATATATATATATATTTTATAATTAATGTGTATGAAAAATATATGAACATATTTTTATAGTGAATTTCAAATTTATGGTTTTAATGCATATAATAAAACAATTATCCTTGCTCCACATTACATTATCATATGCAATTCATATAAAAAAATTTCAATTTCTTTTAAGAGCTCATTTAATAATAAATGTCTCACAAACTAAGTGATTGATCAAACAACAAATTTTAAATAATATTTATTATAATAGAAATATAATATTTATATCATATATATAATATTTATCATACTTATTTTACAATTTTAGAATGATATTTTTGTGCAATTTATAATCTGTATGAACATATATATGGTGAGATTGAATGTCCCTAATATATTATTATTATTATTATTATTATTATTATTATTATTATTATTATTATTATTATTATTATTATTATTATTATTATATTAAAAGCCCATATAATATAAATATATATAGGTAAAAGCCTAAAAAACCCACTAAGCCCAAAAAAACCCATTACTCTAACCTAACCATAACCTAACCCATATGTATACCCTTCTCCTCTTATCTGTCATCTTTCACTTCCCTTAATTACCTTTCTCCCGCGTCTCATCACTTCTCCTCCCTCTTTGCTTTCATCTCTCCTCCTCTTCCTCCGTCCGCCGCCTAGCCTCCCTCCATTGTTTTCCCTCCATCCCCTCTACTACATCCTCCGTCCTTTGTCATCTCCTCCTTCTCCTTCTCCTTCTACATTCATCCTCTTTCTCCTTCTCCTTCTCTGTCTCTCCTCCATCTGCTTCTCTCCTCCCTCTCATTCTCTTTTTCCGTTCATCCTCCTTCTCCTTCTCTTTCTCCTTCTCCTTCTCTTTCCTTCACCGATCACCCTCTATGCGTCGTTGCCCCAGCCTCCTCGCCTCAGCGCCTCACCCAACGTCGGATCGCCTCACGCATCCTAGCCTCCCCTCACCTCGCTGCCCCTACGCCTCACCTCTTTACTGATTTTGGTTTTCATTTTCTGTTGATTTAATAGATCTGGGTGTTTGAATTTATAGATTTGTTGTTTGAATTTGTAGATCTGGGGGTTTAATTGTTGATTTCATTTTCATTTTTTTAATTTTTATTAATTTTGTGTTTGATTTTTTGAATTTATTGTGACTTTTGAAAATTTTGTGAATTTCTAATTTCTTATTAATTTCATGGAAATTTTTATGAATTCCATTAATTTTTAAAATTTTGTAAATTTTATGTTAATTTTTATGGTATTTTTATTTTTTTCAATATTCAAATTTATTATGATTTTTTGAATTTTTTTTGTTACTTTTAAATTTTTGTGGTTACGTATAATTTAAATATTAAGTATTTTTTTTTAAAAAAAATGCAGTTTCCAACGACTCCTTGGTGGAAACTACTTTACTTTTTTTAAAAATTTAAACATGATTACCAATGACTGAAGCGTTAGTCATTAGTAAATTTACTAACGCGCGTGCACGTTGATAAATACTAACATGCGTACACGTTGGTAATTACTAATGTGTGTACACATAGTTAATTTCTTAGCCCATTGGAAAGCACATTTGGTACTTGACCGTTGGTAAATACCAACATGCATGTTACCAACGTGTTTGCGTTGGAAATTGCCAGCAGCTTAAATTTTGTATGTTGTTAATTGGATTTCCAACGAGTGATTTATCAATACGTATTTACCAATGACTAAGCATTGGAAATTCAATATTACCAACGCGTAATTGTTGGAAATACGCGTTGATAAACACCTGAATTTTATTAGTGATGGGAAATCCAAGACTTTGAAAATCCATAATGAGCAAAGGTACCAGCGAATGCACACCAATGTTATTAAAACCAAGCCGGACCAAACGGTTCGACCGATCAGACTGCGAACCGCTTATACGGTTGGTCCGACTATCGACCCATTTAGAGTTTGGTCAAGAACCGGTCAAATCCTAAGAAAACCACCTATAACCGTCAAACCAGTGAACCTACAAAACCGATGGCCTGAAAAATTTATTTAAGAGTTAAAAAAATAGAAAAACAAAAACAAAAAAAATGTTGCTTCCTTCGGTGTTGAGAGACAGAGTGCGACTAAAAGTAAGCTTGAAATTTGTCTGTTCAAAACTCGGATTGTCATGACCGTCCATTTTCACTTTGTTGCTCATGACTCAGTCAAGCACGCGGTTTGTGACTTCATGCTCACAGCTCCGCTCATCACCACCCTACTCAACACTGCCTGCCTACCGGCCCTAACCCTACCTTGCCATCCATGACTCCATGTAGGTCCAATGGTGAGCAATTTCTGATAGTTTTTCAGGAGGCCTTGAATATTTTACAAAGAAATAGTAGAGGAAATAAAATGCTTGGCGGCGAAGGAGAGAACCAGGGAAGCATGCGGCCACTTAGGAATTAGGCTAGTGGATGTGGAAGTTTATATTATGTTTGACTTAGGTTAAATATCAACTTGGTCCTTGTATTGTTTGCATATTTTTCTTTAAGATTCTATCTTTTTGTTGTTGACAATAAATAACACCCTCTTGGTTTTTAGAATACAAATACAATTATACAAAGTGTATTAGACCCGGCAGTTCAACCGGTAAATTTCCACAGTTTGAGTAACGGCCTAGGTTTTAAAACACTAATGCACACTCTAGCAACATGAATTGTTATTTGTGAGTAGACACCAATCCATAACAAGTTTGGTCTGCCATGCAGCAGTTGAATTTTAGTACTGTCAAATGTAAATTAAATGCCAAATGTTCTCTCATGATAAGAAGCCAATACATACTTCTGGGAACTTTTATTATACAGCTTATTGCCAAAGGCACACACTCACACATCATATAACAAAAACCATATACCTAAACAAAGGACAGGACAGACAAATGAAACCTTCAAAATCAAACTTATTAGTTCAGGATTCGAAATGTAGAAAGATAGGTTTTAGGGCACACGTGAGACGAATAGTTTCAACCATGAAAACTTCGTTTAATCGCTAAAGGCCGGCCGGCAAAACTTGGATGTGCCGGGAAGAGAAGTATACTAGTGTCCAAGAACTTGAAACTTTAATTGCAAGGAGAAATTAATTAATCATGAAACTAAAGCGGGAGTGGGAGCTCGACGCTTATGATCAGCTTCCACTCTGCGCGCGCGCCTTATCAGCTTCCTGTACGCAGTGGTAGATGGCGTGGAGCGTGAAGGAGACATAAATGCTCAACGCCACAATGACGACAGCAACCATGGCGCCGGCCGTCTTCCACGAGGCGTAGACGCCGCAGGCCAGCATCCCCAGGTTCAGTTGTATCACGTCCACCATCGACACCCCGAGGTAGGCGCAACCCAGCACAGAGGAGGCCATCGACAGCAGCAGCAGCGTCGTCCGGATCAGCATGTTACGAAGCGTCTCGAAGCCCTTCTCCGTGGACACGCTGAGGTGGATGCTGAGTGCCTTGGCCACCACGCTCGAGAGAAGGAACCAGGCGAAGGAGATGACCTCGTTCACCACCAGTCGCATCCCGATGTCGGAGGGGCAGCCCTGCTTTTCGTAGAGTGGCCGCTGACCCGGCGACGCCAGGTTCAGACCCAGGAACACGGCCGCTGTGAACATCTCGTTGACTTTCACCAGGTCGTCCAGCGCCGCCTGGTGGGTGTGCCGCAGCTTCTCCTGCACTTTCTGTCCGCCATTTTTTCTTCCGTCTTTGGCGTGGCCACTGAAAATAAATTTCAGAAATTAAGATGAGTAGTTTGTGAAAATCTGCTTGCCTCATGTACTTAAAAATAAAAATTAATTAATACAAGGAATAATTAGCAATTAAGAGAAACTAATTAAGGAGGACCTTGGCGTATGAGTAGTAGTGGGCATAGTTATCTATATTAATGCAGTGGCTGAATAGTCCATATATATATAGGTGTTTTACGCCTTGGAATAAAAATAAAACATATATATTCTAATGAGGAAAGACAGCAAGACACACTGTCGAAAAGAAAACAGAGGGGCCCTGCCCTGCCCTTTTATTCCTATTTCATATTCCATGCTCAAGCCTTCAAGGTAAGGATAAACTTAAAGTTCCCGACCAAGGATAGAAAAAAAATAAAAATAAAAAACCAATATTCGCGTTCAATCAATTAGCGTTTGCAAAGTGCAAACCTTATACTTACAAGTGCACTAAACAATGTATTTTGAAATAATAAATCTTACATTTATTATTTAAGTGTCAATTTATTTGTTAAATTTTAGTATCGACTCAAATTTTTATTTAGAGTTAATGTTATTTAAAAGTAAAATACCCTATTTCATATCTAGTGATGTAATAAGAAAATCTAAACTATATTAGCTATGAAGATCAATCTAGAGATGATTTTTTTTTTATACAGATAAAGAATAAAATTTGTGGCTCCCCTCTGCCGTACTCAAGTAAAGATCCTAACAGCTATAAGCTCCCTCCCCCCGGCCCCGGGGGCCAAAAAAAAAAACCCACCACCTTTTCTTTAGGAAGAGAAAGCTGAGTTTTGCGATTCAATTAATTTCCCTTGCAAAAGAAGGGTGTGCAGAACGTATCAACAAAATTGCATCAGGAGCCTAATTGCTTTAACAAATTCCATGGAGTTGGGCATTGTCACTAAAGAGACCAGAAAAATATTTTTCGGTTACTCGAAATTGATACTTCAGTATCTCATTCATATATATTGGTTCTATTATTGTTTGGTTATTGTTGGTTTGGTCTTGGTTTTATTACTGTTATTTATGAGCTCTGTATTCTAAGTTTATTTCAATTTAAAAGAAATGTTCAACTTGATTTGATTATCTTTCTTTTAATTAGTGTCATAATTAGAATAATTAAATAACTCTTTTGTGGCCAGTTTTATATTCATATTATTTCTTAGAATCTTATATCGTTGTCAGTTTTTAAAATGCTTCTTAGGTCACTTTTAATTGGAATGAATTATTTTCTATCAAAAAACCTATATGACCCAAACCGTTAGATAGTGGGAGCAAGAAAGTATTACATTTTATAAGTTAAGTAAGTAAGAGTGTTATAAAAATAAGAGCAGAAAGAAGCGATTGAAAGCAAGAGCCGAAAAGACATCCAAGATGTAAGGATTATGTCACCTAGAGTAATTCCAATTGATACTATGTGAGAAAGTGTCATTCAACTAGTTTTAGTGTATTGTTTTTTTGTTTTGTTTTTTTTTTTTTTGTACTTAGAACCAGTCATACAAAATTATAAAGTGCAGAGAGACATCTATATGTTATAGGAAGAGGTGTCTGATATGCATTTAAAACCTTAAAAGATGATCAAAGCAGTACCGAAGGCATTTGTAGGATTGGGAAAATGGGGAGGAGGGGATTCAAGCTTAGGTGGGCTCGGTGTCCCTTGCGCATCTTTGCCACTACGCTGAGCTAGGCGTAGGGCTGATCATTCGGTTTTTTCGGTTCAAACCGAATCGAATATTTTGGTTTTTTCGGTTTTCGGTTTATTATGATTAGAAACCAAATTAACCGAACTAAGCCTCTAGACCGAAGTACAACCGAACCGAAATATTTTGTTCGGTTCGGTTTAAAACCGAAATAACAAACAAAAAATCATATCCAAACACAGTGATGTATTTGTGACATAGAGAAATGTATGTGGCTTAAACAACTACATAGCAAGAAATCATGGACTATTATGGGGTTTGTACTTTGATGGGAGGTGGAGGTGACTGACGGACCGACGGTTGCGTCCGACGGCGGGGAGAGGGCGTAGGGGAGTGGAGGGCGAGGGCAGATGGTGGGGGCTAGGGCGGAGGAGAGGTCAGACGGCGGGGGCAAGGGGGGAGGGGAGTGGAAGGCGAGGCGAGGCAGACGGCGGGGGAGAGGGCGTAGGGGAGTGGAAGGCGAGGGCAGATGACGGAGGCGAGGGTGGAGGCGAGGCCGAAGAACGATGTCGAGCGGCGGGAGGAGGCAGATGAATTCATTGATTTGTGATGGCAGAACCCCAAAAAAGCCATCAATCTTCTTCCTACCTTCCACTCAAACCCTCCTCCTTTTAAACCTGTCATCTGGCCCACCAAAACCTCAAATATGCTATAAAGAAATTTCGATTTTTTCGGTTACCGAAATAACCAACACTCAGAACTAAAACTAAACCGAAACCGATATTCTCTCTATTCGGTTTCAACCGAACCAAACCAAAAAACTGAAATAACCAAACCAAATTTCTAAATTTTTTCGGTTTTTCAGTTTTTTCGGTTTTAACCGAATAGTGATCACCCCTAGCTAGGCGGGCCAGTTTTAGTGTTTTGTTAACTTCGTGTTTGGAATAAATAAGCAATCATCTTAGGGTTAGGTAATCCTTTTCTCGTGGATGCTCATATTAATATAATTGATATATGATTAAAGTACCTGGTTATGATTGAAGTAAAATTATATGCATGAATTGCATTAACTGTCTAATCCAAATTCAATATATCAATTTTGTTGAAAAAACTTATATTTGTAGAAGATTTTGTAACCTACCATTACACCTTTTTTTCCAAAAGTGTGTAAGTATCTTGCCACTGAATTATTTTTTGCAGGCTACTTCTACATTGATTTTTAATCTCGTATCATAATGATCGGTACTATCTCATACCGGTCATATCGGTTGAAAGACAATACGAGATGAGGAAAAATATACAAGGCAAGAAAATGTACATTTTTTTAGTTTTTGATATTTTTTAAGTAAAATTTTTAATTATTATGTTTAATTGAATGTTTGTATAAAAAAAAATTTTAATATTTGAAATAATTTTTTATTTTTATTTCTTCTATGCCCTTAAAGTTATATTTTTTATTTTATAAATATATATTTATTTTTTAAAAAAATCTAGATGCATGTCATATGCTCTTTAAACCCATACATTTTCAATAATTGTTATGTTCAATATGTTCATATGTATATATATAATATGTTTAATATATAACCGGTACATCCAAAACTTGGTAATATGATACTATTACTGAACAGCTAAAAAAATTGTATGACATCCGGTATAAAATTTAAAATCTTATTTGCAGCCATACTATATTGTGACATGGAGATTTGAACTCGTAAGTATATATATGTAATGATCTTGATTTCCTTGTTTAATTTTCATATGCATATGTGAAGTCAAGAAGGATAATATATATGTTGTTATTAGATTATTAGTTTTTAGCTTTAGCGATTTGGTTTTTATTATTAATAAATTATCCAAATTCTAACACTAATAATAAAAGTTGTTTTAGAACAGGGCCAAACTAATTAAAGAGTTTATGTTTCTTTATCAGAGTTGCAAAAAGAAATGGCAAAATTAATGCAAAGAAATTAAATAGTTCCTGATTATTAGCATACAACAACTGATTTTATTGCAACAACGTATGAAAGGCTTCAGGGAAGGAAATGAAATTGGTCAATGGTCTCGACCGTTCTCTTCAAATGGCACTCACTCAGCAGCTAGCAACCAAAAATGAAATGAAAGTGAATGTGTCTAATTAATTAGGGAACTCATATTTATGACAGAACTCGGTTGACGGCGTTGGAGTCATCGTTCGACGCGCCAAACGGCAGAGATGACGGCGTGGGACATGAAGGGAAGGTAGATGCCGAGGGCGATGGAGACGATGGAGACGAGCCACCTGGTGGCCTGCCACGCGTGAGCGCTCCCGCAAGCCAACGTCCCAACCTTCACCTGGATCATGTCTACAATGGACATGGTCAGGAATATGCACCCCAGCACCGACCCTAATATCGACAGCATCAACATGCATGTTCGCATCACCTGCGCCCGTACGTGCGACATCAACACTTGCATCATCCTACTACACCTTAATCCGATCCACCCACGATAAATATGAGGTTCATAATTTTATAAATATATATAGTTACCTTGTTGGGAGTGGTCTTAAAGTCTTCCTCGACGGAGCGGCTGATGAAGATCTTGAGGGACTTGGCAACGAGGCTGGAGAGGAGGTAGGAGGAGAAGGCCGCGACCTCGTAAATGACAAGGTGCTCCCGCAGCTTTGTGCTGGCCTCGCACTCCTTGCGAGGCTCCAGGCTCTTCTCGTTCTGACTGGCGAAGGAGAGGCCCACGAACACGGCGAAGGTGAAGAGTGAGTTCACGCTCACCAGGTCGTCTAGCGCCTTAATGTATATGTTCTTCACCTCCTCTAGCTTTATCTTCTCCTGGAGCTGTACCCCCTTTTCCATTGTCTCTATCTGATTCTGAGCCTCCGAGTCTCCAGCATTACCACTTCAATTCCACACCAAAAAAACATATACTTCATTACTATACTTATATACATCCAGTATATGTATAGGTAGAAAGCAAATAGTTAATGAATTAAAGATTTAGAGAGAAAGATGGAGATGTACTTACGCCTGTGCCATTTTAGATATAGTTGTTTTGCATATATTGCTAGCTTCTGCAGATTATTAATGGCTTTGGATTCCAGTGAAGCTGTCGTTAGTTTGGCCAAGGTGGAGTTTTATATACTCACGCCCCCCCCCCCCCCCCCCCCTCCTCTCTCTCCCACCGAGGGGTACTATTTTATGGCTTCGAGCGCAAGCAAGCGGTAGCTAAGCATGCATTTGTGCTTTTAATTATGAGACAGTGAAAAGATAAAGGGACGTGGAAAGGAATGGAGAACTATGGCATTAATGTCAGGATATATTCCATTGTGACCCCCTCAAGTTAGGGAGAAGTTAAAGGGAATTATACTAACCGGCAAGGAACCAAGGATGCTTTAAATTCCGTCTTTCTTCTTTGCCTTTGTTTTGGTAGCTTGAATAGTACCGTTTCAATTTCTCAAGAATTATTATTGTACCGGTGTAAGCAGACACACACCAAAAAAAAAAGCATTTTTGGAATTATTATATATGAAAATTATTATTAACGAATAGTAAAATTTTTGTCAATCAGCTTCTCTACAATTAAACTAAAAATGGGAAAATAAAATTTAAAATGACTCCTTCGAGTTAATCTTGGTCAGTAGTTCGTGTTCCATAAGAATGCTTATTCTATGGCAAGGCAAACAGTGTCATAGCCAGAAATTTTAAATTGACGATGTTGAATTTGTCCTCAATCTCTTGTTCATTACATAATGTTTTCAAGTCTTTATTAACATTTGACATTAGCCCTTTTGTTATCTTTGACCATTAATTCTTAGATAAATTTTAGAAAAAATTTCACCATATATAAGCTAAACACATTGTCGTATTATAAACAAGAACAGAAGTTGAAAGCTAACTTTGTGATTGAAGCAAAGTGAAGGACCAGTAGTAGAATTTTTTCAAAAATTTTCCATTGAAATTTTTGTTTGATGTCAAAATTTCCATTGAACTAAATGGTCAAATGCAATAAAAGAACTAATTTAATTTGCAAAACTCATCACGGCCACAAGCAAAAAAAAAAGTTTAGGATGGATAAGCTACAAATTGAAAAAACTTAAAGTATTGACTTCTAGCATAAGTAATACTAGCTAAACATGCTCGTGCAATGCACGAGACTAATATTTTTTTAATATTTGAAAAATTTATGTTTATGATTATAAATTTTATCTTGATTATTTAATTACTATAGAAAATCAAAAAATATGATAAAGTGAGACGATTATGGACTAGCATAGATTTTATGCTTTTCTAATTAGCACATATCAACAGAAGACAATTATTTTATACACTAATACATGTTATAAATATGTGATAAAGAAGGGCTTTATTTGTTAAAAAAAAAAAAAGGTAACGGTAAAGAGAGGTTGTGGAAAAACCATAAAAAATACAATTATCTATAAGACTTTAGATAGTGAGTTTTTTAATCACTTTCTTCAAGGTACTCGCTGATTACTGATTTATAAATTATCAAAAAAAAATAGAAAAGCATTTTTACAATGCATTCACGATAGAAGAGCTGAAACCAAGTGAGAAAGGAGAAAAAAAATACCCTATACAGAAGTGAAGCAGATGATATTGAATTAAAGTAAAGACTGTTGCTGACATCAAAGTTGTTTATGTTGATAGAGGAAATACAAAATAATTCTCAAATTAACTAAATTAGAAGAAATTGTTAATAGTGAAGTTGTTTATGGTTGAAAACAGAGTAAACATAAAGTGTATGAAGAAATGTAAATTTCTTATTTCTTTAAATTTCTTTAAATTAAGAGGATTTTTGGGTATTTTGTTTGGGAGGAAAAAATCTTAAAAGGAAATTGTAGATGAAAAAGTGTTGTAAGATGAGACAAAAAATTTTTACTCTTTTTAGATGGAATGATATGATGATTAATAACTTCTGTAATACTTTAGGAATAAGATAAATTGACTGGATAAGAGTAAAATTTTTATATTTTAACTGTAAAATGTTATTAATTATTATGCATAAGCACGCATTTAGAGAATTATAAATAGCATTTAAATTATCTATCTCGTCATTCATGAGACAGTAGGATAATCTCCGTAGTTTAAACTTTAGTTTTCTTTATTTATTAAATATATATAGATATACATGTATTAAAGCATTCCTATATGGATTTATAGTTTCATTCTCGTCATACTTATATGATGAGTGAGAATACAAAAGAAATGATTTAATTAGTATGGCATAGATAAATAAATGTTAAAAAATATTAATTATATAATGGAGAATAAATATAAATAAAATTATAATTATAACATCACATACTTTATTTATTGTTAATGCTTAAATAAATAATTCTAGAAATTTAATTAACATTTTTAGAATAATATGTGATTTAAGAAATGATCTTTAGATAAGTAAAATTTAAGACTAACATTTTGTGGAAGTATGATATGTGATTCTATTTAGCGAGGGACCAAAATAAAACATTTTTAATGAGTTTAAACCAGGGTAAACTACACAAAACATCGCAAACCTTTAAGTTTTTGTTGCAAACACTACTAAAATTGCTTGATTTTCCAACGGCAAAGCCGTTGGTAGTTACCAACGCGTATAACCGTTAGTATTTTCTTCCAACGTGCACGCGTTGGTGAGGGTTCAAAAAAAAATGTTACAGTTTTTTTTTTTTTTACCAACATGCAAACCGTTGGTAATTACCAACGGTCTTAGCCGTTGGTAAAATTCCAACTTCCCAGCAGTTGGTGTTTTTTTTTTTTTAAGGGATCTTTACCAACGGCTTTAGCCGTTGGTAAATTTTTTAGTTATACGGTGCGTTTTGATTAAATTTTGTTTTAAATCCCCCCCCTGGCGCCCGAACCCAGCATCGTCTTCTCCTTCTTCTGTTCTTCTTCTTCTTCGCCTCTGTCTCCGGAAACGTTTCCTTTCTCCCACACGCACACACAGCACGTTCGTTTGACAAATTAAGGGGTGAAATTACTTCGTTGAGCTTAGTAAAACGTGGATCTGGTCTTCATTTCGTTGATCTGTAGGTTAGTGTGAATATTTTTTCAATTTTTTTTTTCGAATTTGGATCGGTTGTTTGTTGATAATGGGTTTTGATTTTCGTTATTGTAGCTGATTTGAAGCTATTTGGAGGTATTTGAAGCAACTGAAGTCGGATTTGAGGTATGTTTGTTTAGAACGTATTTTTAATGTTTTTTATTTTCCGAAAATTAGTTAATATTGGATTATTTCATTGTATTTTGGAGTAACCTTTGTGAAATATTTGTGATTTATTGTTGTGTAATGGTCTCAAAACTTTTCTCTTCATTACAAATTCATCCATAACCCGATTTTAGACTGAGTTGGTACAAAAAAAAACTGATTTTTAGAGGGAACAAATAATTTATATGGTTCATTGACTATCTAAAAATTATGGCACACTTTGAATTAATGGAAGTACAATTACCAAATATTTTAAATTAAAACTAAAACAATTGATGTCAAATAGTTATGTGAGAGTTAATAAACTCAAACTGTTTGAAACCTATTTTCTACTAAATTTCAAAGTTCTACTATAATATGTTGATGGTTAATCTCACAAGATGGCGCCCCTATCAATGATTGTGGACTATGTAAATTATTAATTTTTTTATTTTTATAAATCAAAAATTTGTACCAATTTGGTTTAGCCTAGAGTGAGGGACAAAATTGTAATGGAGGGGAAATGTTTGAAATAGTTAAGTAACAACTAAGAGGTTATAAACATATATGCAAACCATATTGAAGATTTGAAATTTTTTTATGCAATTTATTCATCAGATGAAAATATAATACTTTATATGTTAGTAACTAAAATAGTGCACTATTTAAAGTTAATGAACTATTTATGAAATTTACTCATCTAATAAATATTTTTTAAAACTTAAATTAACAAATCTAAAAAATTTAATTAACATTTATATAATATAATATGAGATTGGAGAAATGATCTTTAGGAAAGTAAAAATTAGAAGAAAGATGTTTTTTAAAACTACAATTTGGTGATGAATCAAACTAAAACATTTTTAATAGGTTTAGAATAAAAACAAAATAATTAATAAGTTAGAGACTAAAATAGTACGATATTTAAAATTAATGATTAACATAAAATTAAATCATCTAATATATTTATTGCTAGAACCCAATTTTTAGATATGTGTGTGTGGGTGTGTGTGTGGGGGGGGGGGGTAATTCTACAGTGTTTAAATATAAAATTTATAGTAAATTCTTTTCAACCATCTATAAAATTCATAGTTATTATCTACCTAAAAAAAATTTTGTTTGCTAAGTAGAATGACAATAAAAATAGCATATTGATAACAGAACAATAACTACTTTAAAGTACACTAGGCTGCGCTTGACCTGAGGGTCAAGGTGCAAATCTATCCAGAGTTAAAGAATCCACTCTACTTGTAAGGTGATCCACTTCTCCTCTCTAATTTTTCTTTTTATGTTTTGTATTTTATTCTGCTTTCCAAAAATAAAATAGTGGAAACGAAACATCTTGTAAGTACTTTTCTTTTTTCAGTTAATCAAGAAATAATTTGACATTTGATTACTAAAACTAGCCAGCCAATTAGTGACATTTTTATGTTTCAAAAAGTTGAGAGAGAAAAATGAAATAAATTTAACGAGATTAGCTAGGAGTTTTTTGAAACTTCAACAAAGAGTTTTAGCATCACTGGGATGCGAGATTCCGTGGGAAAGTTTGAGAAGAAAATAAACCAATTTAATAACATAATAGCTTTTATAATTCTATATATCTTTACTTAAATACCCTATAAATATTTTTCAAAATTTTCGAGGATGCGGTATCGCAATTCGCAACCCTGTAGCCCCTAGCAACGCCATAGAGGGCGGATTCATCTACACCGACCTGGCTACGTCCCTGCCTAGGTAAGGACGTAGTTAAATAATGAATAGTAGTCGTCGATTCAGGCCCTGAAACAAAGACCCAAGTGTTGGGTGTTGGTGCAGAAGGGACGGCAGCACGTGTATCGCGATATCGGCTGTGGCGTGACTCCCGTGTGGATCTTTTTTATTTTCTATTCCTTGCTTGCTGTTTTATTCAGTAAACTTGCACCAGGTTCGGCCTGGCCTGGCCCTGGCCCCGCCCATCATCTTTAACTTGCTTTATTCAGTAAACTTGCACCAGGTTCGGTCCGAAGTTGAGGATTCGATCATCGTTTCCACTTGGCAGCATCAGAGAAGCAACACATCCAGTTCCTCGGAATCCTAATACAAATGCAAACAAAAGCATTGAGAACCCAATACCTTGTTCCTTAAAATTAATATTTAAAAAAATTAACAAGGCCTGACCGTTCTCCTCTTCTTTTCATGTGAGCATTTTAGTCTTGCAAAATATTTGCACAAGACTAGTAACAGGAACTGAATCTCATACTTTCGCCTCATAAGACAACAATCCAGCTTCTCCATCAGACTTTTCTCTCCAAGAAAAAAAAACACTTTTGCAGAAACTTCTTCAGTGATTTGAAACATACTTTCTTGTTAATTAAAATATTTTTCTTAAAAAAACAATAATTTCACAACAACGAGGGGAAAAAAAAAGACAAACACTACTAAAAAAAATTTATTTTCCAACTATCAAATTTCCAATAGAAAGTACTGTTGGAAAAGGGAGGAGACTATTTTCCAATGGTTATCTCGTTGAAAATTTTGAACACTTTATTTTCCGACGGCCAAGCCGTTGAGTCATTTCCAATGGCCAATTCAAGCACAAAACGCAAGCCATTGGACTCCTCACAAATCCCTCAAGAAAGAACAATCTCTAAGAATATGCAAGCTAGTCCCCAGTGGGTAGTGACACAAAGGGCACTTGGTATTGGAAATGACACATCTCAATGCCAAATTATCCCTTGTCGCAAAGCTTTTTTTGCGTTGTGCAGCACAGAAACTAAGCAACCGTGGGTTGCCACTAAGCAAAGCGTCAACAGTGGCCTAAAGAGTCAGGACCCTTGCCGGAGCTGTCGGTTTAAATCCTACCACTCTTGAAATCCATGAGTCCAACCATATTTTTACTCTCTGCCCTGACCCAATCCTCCACCTAAGTCCCTTCTCAAAAATATTCTTACCTTTCAAGATACTTTGCCAAGTGTAGGAAGAATTAGCTTTATCCTTAAGGCCCTTTCTTTCTTTTTCCTCCTGCCTGGCCTCGATAAATTTAGAGCAAGAGTAGTATAATCTGAAAATATGGTTGGACACTGCTTTACCAGGGTTTTTAGGAACATCTCCAACCATTTTTTTTAAACCACAATCGTATCCAACCTACACCAAATTGCCTGACCCCCATTCCGCATTCTCGACTAAGTGAAGTATAGGCCAACATAGCTCAAGTCCACAGGGCCACAATCTTCCAAACAATCTTTAAAGTCGAGCATCAACCTAGCATCTTGTGCCTCGCCATCCATCTTGTCACTTGGATATAGAATTTCATTAGAATCCCTCCCACATAGCCATGGAAGAAAGGACTCATCTCGAAGTTGATGAAGTAACTGCCAGAAGTCCCTTTCTTCCTTTTGTCCGACATGACTTTCCCACAACTTCAACTTCTAGATCAAAGTGCATTTTAGAAAAGCTGAGAAACCAAGCATTAAACTCTATACTCTAGAAATTCGCTAGACCCCCTAAACAATCTTGACTATCCACTGAAAACCACAAGCCTTTTAACATCCTCCATGCGCACCACCGACAACCAAGTTTCACACAAAAAAACCATACCAATTCGGTTTCTCTGTAAGAGATTTTTAAGCATATGAATTGACTGGTCATCTCCCAATCCTTTGCAGTTCACAAATGTAGCAGTCATTTTACTCGATGGGCTTGGCAACCAGGCTCCACCACTGTAGGAAATTTTGCATCACTCATCTATGCTTTCTTAGACTCATCGTCAATGTCCATTCTATCATCACCTGATCATTTGATCCCCACCTCCCCACTCATCTCTAGGCAGCCTTCAACCAATCTACTCACCTTTCCACGCAAGTTACTACATGCCAACCTCTTCCACCCAGTGACCCATCTTGGCATAACCCTATCTACATTACTAGCCACCCATGATTCAGCTTTATGTGAAAGCTAAACTGTTGGAGCCTGAACCCCCTTATGTACAGCTTTCATAGCATCCTCCTCTACCCTGCCAGCTAGTGTAACACCTCTCAACTATGGTTTCGATGAAACACTGCCCTCCTACCTGTTGATATGAATTTAAAGCATATACCACGGGCAGGACACATGCTCAACACCCTGGTGACATGCCAACTCGACTCCACCCTGCCTGTGCACCTAGTTAGATTTCTTTGGAGACCCCAGATTCAACTTCATTTGCACCCCGACTGATTCGGATGTGTCAGCTTTGCTGCTCCCATGCTTACTTGATCCCGATGATAAGGACCCTTGATTTCTGTAAAATCGCTGCCCCACCTCTTTGCTTGACTAATTAGCGAAAAAGCACAAATTCAATCACCATACTATAGGCTTCCCCAAGCTTCCTCCTTACCCTCAATTTCGCAATCTTTATCTGTGTGCCCCAAGCACCCGTAATAAGCAAAAATGTAGTCGTTCATAATAAAAACACACAACTGTTTCTTCCCCTAATTTAACAGTACGAACAAACCCCCCGAGAAGTGGTTTCCGAAATCCAAGGCCACCCGAAAGTGAAGGAATCGGTTATTAACTCATCCATCTTTCCCCTCATCCATCATCAAAACCAAGTCGATCTACTCACCAATCTTCCATGCCACAACCATTAACATTAGGTTAAAAGGAATATTGTATGCACGAACCCAAAAAGTTGCCTGAAAAGAGCTCAATTTGCTGAGGGATATCACCACTATTGACTTCCTTGCAGAGGAGTACATGATTATCGAATAGCCACGGTGACCCCTATAAGATTATATTCAAATCAACCTTTGAGTAAAATGTAAACAGAAACCTATTGTCATCAAGCACCTCTATGTCAACACCTTTAGCAAGCCTCCAAATCAATTTCATGGTACTTATCATTGCTTCGTTGTTAAATGGTCACATCGTCCACAAGGATCCTACCAAGAAAAATTTCCTCAATGAACCATTGCCCACCAACTCGTCTTCATCAAACCCTAGATCCCCGTTTCTCCACCTCTGTTATTAACACCAACTTCTTCCACAATTCCTACAATTCCTCCATTCGATTACCTTCTCCCACACTGTGTAACACACGTCACTGTCAAACCCTAACCAAACCCTCACTAAAAGAGTAGCGAAATACAAAGGTCTTCGTTTCATAAAGTTTCAAGGGGTAGATGTAGGTTTAAAAGAGCAAACTTATAAATCTACAAGCTTTAATAAGACATTAAGAACAATAACTTTGTTGCTACATTATTTTTCCTACTGCCCGTTTTGCGCTTCTAGGCAGAAAAGGGTAAATTACCCAAATTATTGTCCTATTTATGTATGATAATATTTTTTGTCATCAAATTTTGAAATCAAGTATTTTTGTACACTTTATCCCAACAAATAAAAAAAATGTCTTAAAATTTTTTACTTGTATGTTTTAGGCTACAGCTTTCATAAGTTACAATATTGAAATCTCAAATTTACTACCTTTATCCTAGGACTTATATTTTCTATTTACTAAATTAATTGTTAATAAATTTGAAATATTTTCATATTTTTTTAAAAAAAACCTTTGAATTGATTATGATTAGTTTTGAATTCATAATTTTTTTTAATAATTTTTTTCTCTATAAATATTATCGGGATAAAAGGATTTATATTCTCATTTACACCCCACTGCATTCTAGTGTAAATTCCAAGGATGCAAGTAGGATTTCGAATTTCAATAGTGATTCTCCTTATTGATGGATGGGCTGGTATTCCGTGACTACGCCCATCCTCTTTCAATGTCATCCAGCCCCATCCAAGACTATAAAAAATTTGCAATTGAAATAAAACAGAACATGGAACAAAACAAAGTTGTGTTGACCAATGACCAGAGGGAGAGAAAGAGAAAGAGAGAGATTAGGAATTTAACGTTAGTGATCTAAAGGAAAATCGACATAAACTTCAATTGCTAACGGTATAGTTTAGCATGTGATGGGCCAATTTAGTGTTGAACATATGTAATTCTATGTATTATTCCCAGTATACTAAGTCTGAAACAATAAAATTGCCTTAATTACAGGAACAAAAATACCTGGACCATATTAACTTTTTCTTTTCCCTTTTAATATTGAGATCAAGGTTGTTACGATCCCGATCTGGATCTTAGGATCCCATAATCCTACAATCCAACATTATGAAACCTTATTGGAAAGTAATAGGATCGAGTAGGATCCCGATTAAAATCTTAAGATCCGTAAAATCTTTTGATCCTATTGATCCTACTTAGTATTAATTTTTGTTGGTTATACTTATATTTTAACCCAAATTAGAAAGTTTAAGTGTTTGGGCCCTTTTTGCTTAAGTTGGGCTACTCAAATCAGTGATTATATAACTTGAATTGTAAAGTAAACCCAAAAAGAAATATAGCACATCACTCTCTCATTTAGAAGACATAACTCAACACATTGATAAGTTTATCATTATTGTTTTAATTATATTGGTTTATGAATTTCTTTTAAACTTATGTTGGTTATTCTATTTGTTATGTTGATGTATACATTACTAGTGCTCTAGCTATACACTAATTGTGTTTGTATCATTATTATGATGCTTAAACTTTATTAAGTTTCTAATATAATTGTTAATTTTTATGAATTATATTATTTCTTACAAGGAATTTGATCTTTTGATAGGATCGATCTGATTTTATATTATGAAAAATGATCTTACATAGAATCCCAATCCTAACAACCTTAATTGAGTTAACACATAGAACATTAACAGAGTTCATTGTGACTCAAACTCACTATATAAGTCATCAAGCGGGCAGTAAATAAGTTGTTACTATAAAAAAAAATGTTAAAATTTACTGGGTAAAAGAATTACTTTAACATACTTCAGGAATAATGTTTTATACAGCCAAAAATTGTTGTAAGTTCTCATATACTTGTTATTGATGAGTTGCAGACTATGATTATGCCCTAGGCAAAGTTTTCTACCAGAGTTAAAAACAGGACAGATGTATGATCTTCAGCATCTAACACCTGGTTCATAGAGTAGAGAACTTTTAACCTAACCTTGATTGGGGATAAAAACCCTCTCAAATCATTAATTAATTCTGCTGTCCTTCTTCGGGGCCCTTTCCTTTGGCTCGCAACATTTCTGTGAAATTCCCCCTCATGATACGCCTGAAACGAGTATCTTCGGCTGGTGCAGCTGACACAGCTTTCGAGGAATCAGCAGTTTCAGGTGGCTGTTCAGCTACAGTTTCTTTCTTGCCCAGCAACCCACCTTCACCAAAGAAACTGCTTACGGACGAAGCAAGCCCTAGATGAGCTCCCATGCCCATCACCTTGCTGATGGTCTCAAAAGTCCCACCTGATCTTTCCTTCATTATTATTTCGAGAGCTTCCTTGTGTGCTGGATCTAGTGCATCAGGGTCTCTTAGCAGATTTTGTATGGCAGGCAAAAGGAAATCCCGAACACTATTTGCAGAAATATCTGAAGAACAAAATATGTCAACGGAGATCTTATTTAATGTATACTTAAATGCAATACATAGTGAGAACATACTTCTCCTTGCAACAAAATTCTATTAACAAGAAAATGTCATGAAATCAACATTTACCAATGCATGTACAAAAGCCTGTTAAAATCAGAATAAAAATTTGCACCACCAAATCAATTTCTTGAGTGTGAAAAGGAAAAACCAGGACCCAGAACTGAAGCTGAGAGTTGCCACTACATCCTCCAAGGCTTTATGGAAACATTTGTGCAAGACATATGTTCATCTAAAGAGCAACATACATCCGGACATTTGAACAGAACAAAATTCATATGGATGTTATTCAACTCATGGCATTCTTGGTCCTCATATCATTTATCAACACCAGCAACTTTACATAATCCAATAGAAAAGGTCCACAAATTAATGACGCGGATTAGCTTGCAAATAGTTCAGCTGCGATAAGTCAGGATAGAATGGTAAAAACTTACATTGTTAGCATAGGGTTGCTCTATAGGAAAACAGATTTAGATAACAGATGCATTTCGGGGAATCTTTATCAAAAAAGCCAAGAGAGAAAGAGAGAGAGAGTTTCTAGATGAATAATATGAGTAATGCTTACCCATATAGTAAGCTGAAGTGCCAATTTAACGAATCTAACCCATTTAACATAAGCATGATTCTTAATTGGAAGAAAATTCCACTCCCCTTTGTTTTCAATCAAAAAAGAGGCTTGGTATTTATCAAACGCACTGAAAACAATCCCAATGGAAAAAGAATTACATATAAAAACTGTTAACCAATTTACATGAGTACGACCATATCAAGTGGTTATAAAATCATTGTATTATAGACAATAGCTTTCAATTGAAGTTTCAGCAGAAACTGTATTCACAATATCTCCGTCCAGGGAAGAAGCAAACCTGTGGCATCCAGAGCACGAATAGCTTCACAGAAAGAATCAGCCATTTGACGACGGTGCTTGACATCAGTCGCAGGAAAAGCCATTCCTGTCAGTTGGAAGATCTTTGATAGTAGGTGTATGCAATGTTAAAGAAACAAATTGCTCGAAAGGCACAATTTACTATGGCAAGAGAATGTTTCTAACAAAGGGCAAAATAAGGAAGTGGGTTTGTAAGGATATAATCTCTCAATTTATCAGATGTATGAGGAACTGCTATCACCAATGCTCGCACTACAGCAACAATTGCTTCATGAGATCCATCTTCAAGAAATGCATCCATTTGAATTCGTATCTTGTCAACAATCTGCAGCATATTATTATGTAACAATTTTGTATTGCAGCTGAATGACTAGCATTAAGATTACTACTCATAATCATATAAGACAAGTTAGCCTTTTACTCGTTCTGACTATTTTTTTCCACCAATGATTAGACTAGTTGGCTTAATATTAGTATCATTCACTCTTCCTTAACCTGGGATTTCCCCTATCTTGATGTATAACTTTTCTATTTTTCTTTTTTCTTATCATGTAGTATAGCTTTTTCATGAAAAGGTTTATATGTTTTTTTTTTTTTTAAGGAAAAAAAAAACATATTAGGGCCAATACCATGTCATTTCTAAAATGTTGTGCTACTGCTCCAAATGCGTCTATGCTTGCATACTTCACGTTCAAATTTTGGTCAGATCCTAGGGTAACCAATGCAGGCAGAACATGGGCAGAAGCAACTTTGGCATCTATACAAGCCACCTGTTACGGACAAGGTAGCAGCATTATAATTTTACTGAAAAATTAACACCAAGATAGGCTTAAAAATGTAACAACTTTCAAATCACAGTTAGGGCTACAGTTACATACCCGGATATATCTAAGATATATGGTAAGTAGATGACCATGAATTAGCAACAAGAACATACAGATTGGACAAAGGAAACGAAAAAGTAAACAGACGATGCCCTGGTGATCTCAAGATATTGCGTCATGTACACTTTGTTAAAAAGAAAAAAGAATTAAGTACACATCAAATTATATACAAATCATTCCAAATTATAAACTAACATTTTCTATTCCAATAACAAAAAACAGTAAGCTTTTTCAGGATGTTTAACAAGCCTTCCTCAAAGAGAAACAAAAGCACCATCCCATACATTTATTCTCTATTTATCATTACAATTACCAATTACTACAGAAGGGATTGAGAACCTGAAACCACTGGTGCTGTAAATTCAGAAGACTTCAAAATATAGATCTTTGGCAAATCTTTTTCTAAAGTTGAAAGGGGGGAAAAGAGAAGAAATTGCTGTGTGTGTGTGTGTGTAAAGACTCCTCAGAGTTGGAATTTTTATTCCAGGAAAATAGCATGGATCCACTATTTGTTATAGTTGCAACTGTAACACAGTTATCCTTTTTCCTTGTTAGCATATAATAGACGTACCAAAAGAAACCATTACTTACCATTTGATTTTAACCTGAATGGGGGGAGTGGGAGTTGAACAAAACTATAACATAGTATTTTCAAATGATAACCAACAGAAATAACATGTCTTTCTAGGAGCATGCTTCATGCACAAAAATCAATTTATTTTTAAGGGAAAACACAAAGATAAAAAAGAAAGAAAAAAGGCAAACCAACCCAAGGTGCAGGGATACAAACCCATTAACAAAATTTCCTATAATTGTCACAATACAGATATTTTTGTTCTCTGACTAAATTCATCATCAATACCTGACTTTTCCTACAACATTATCATTAGACTGCATTTTTGCCATGTTTTACAACCAATATTCTTATGTCAAGCCAAACTCATCAGTGCAATAAAAGAAATAAAATAAACTCACAATGACTTTAAGCAGATTGGCTGCTCCAATCTTCAGTTCTACATCAGAACTGACAACCATTTCCCATAGAATATTGAAGATCATGCCATGATGCTCTTCAAATATACTGCACACAATGAAGCCTTGTTATTGAGCCACAAGCAATGGTAAACAGGAGACAAAATATTTTGATACAAACCAAAGGAAGCGAACAGCATTCACAATCTCACTGATGTGGTTTGCCGATTGATTCTCTTTCAATGCACCTTCAACCAGCAGCTTTCTTAAGTAATCCCCTAACTGACCATGCTTACTGGGAGCACCTAGAACACCAGCCAAGAGAAGTGGCAGGACACAAAGACTCGCAAGTCGTTCAGCCAGGACAGATCTTGGTTTCAAACCTGTAATCAAGAGCAACTAAGCAAGTGGTGCTTAGAAAATACATTGAAATTTTTTGGAATCAAATACCTTTAATTCTCGAATGAATGCTGGCAGGGAAAAATGTCAAATCTGCATTTTCTCCAACTGCCACAAAAAATACAGGTACCATTATATGTGTCAAATAAGCATCACCAAACCTTTCAGCAACAGCCAACAAGAACTGCAAAGCAATGATATGGATAAGCAAGCAATTGCAGAAACAATTTGTCAAAAGTTGTATTAACAATGGAAGCAGAAACATCCCAAGATAATGCCAGTAACATAACAGTACCTTGGTAATTCGGTTTCTTAAACTATCTTCCTTCTGAGGCAATAAGCAAGCCAATTTTATCAAATCCGGAAAGCAAGCTACATGTATCCATTCAAATGCAGGCCACTCAACACGTCCCCTAGTAGAATAAGACATAGCTATCAAACTAAATATGCTTATCATCAAGCTCTCAAAGCACTAAATGTTAATGCAACCAAGGGCTTAGAAGTAAAAAAAAGAAAAAGGCTTACCCAGAATACAGCTCTAGCAGCATGTCAGAAAATATGTTACTGTCAGATCCAAGAATAGATGAAAATGGGCACATCTCTATTGCTTTCTTGTGTACATAAGGAAGCAATTCAGTCAGCATTCTTAGCAACACATCAATATTCCAACGCTCTCGTTCACCCAAAACATGTAGGTGCGACTCAACTGACCCCTCAACCCCAGAAAAGGGTGGGCACCACTGAAGGCATCATATATTAAATTAATCAGGAAATCAGTCCCAAACACAGAAACTGCTAACTCACTAATCAGAAGCTTCAGGTCCAAAAAACATACCTGTGCAGAGCTTAAGAGATGAGACATTAGAACTCTTAGAATATTGTCTAATTTATTTCCCCAAGCTATTAACGAAGGAAGCAGCTCCCTAATAGTAGTTTCAACCACCACTCCAGATGGATCACAAGCCAATTGAAACATCAACTCCTCCACCTGTAAAAGAATGAAACTGAGTCATCTGAAAATCTTTGCTTCCTAGTTTAGTCTTTCATTGCCTGAAGTCATCACGTCCTGCTAAGGACAGAAGGTGCTATCCCTAAACCAAATGTCATCAACCTGTTCTAGGGCTTACATTTCAGTCAATCCTGTCAAGTCAGAATTCTCCTTCATGATTGCCTCGAAACATATTTAATGAGGCTGACCTTGAAATATTTATCTATATTTGGGAAGAGCGGAAGCAGCAATGCAAGATTATGTGCAGCAGCCTCACGAACAACAGTAGCAGAATCTTCCACCAGTTGTTGCACAATCGATAAAATGAGTGAATCACGAATCTCAGGTCGGACAAATTCTGCAAGCTCCCCACAAGACTGAGCAACAAGCAGCCGACGCTCCTCATGAGTGTGATTTATCTAGATTCAAGAATGCAAGACAAATGTAAATATATCCCCACAGGTGAAACATAATATAATACCAAAACAAGAGGCCTTGCACAAAAAAGCAGACAGGTCACAGGTACATACTTGTTCCCAGCACTGAGGAAGCAACTCTGTTTCTGTTCTCATCTCGCCAACATTTTTAGCAAGGTTAACACATGCCTGACAGAAAGTAGACCGTCAACATTTGTTCAACCCAGTTGCAAAAGAATAATGAAGTATAAAACTTTTACAGAACACTTTTACAGCAACTTACATCCATAATAATTCGCCTCTGCTTTTCATCTGGACGTAGAATTAAATTAAAGAGTGTGTGGGTCAATGAATCACGTGTACTGCTGTCTGGATGCCGCTCAATTGCACACATTATCAAGGGAAGAAGCTCCTACAGAACATTACAATCAACATACTAGTTGAAAGAATCTTATGCTGGAAAGACAAAGTGGACTATCAATAAAAGAACTTAATTATCCAGCAAGTATACCTCCCGACTTTTTATCAGAACATTAGGAACTATCTTGGGTAAGGAATCTGCCAGGATCTGGATTGTTCCTAAACCCTGCCACAACAAATCCAAATGTAAGAAGTGATGAATACACTAAATCCATCTATCTCAAGTCACATATGATTACTGTGCTAAATCCACATCTACTAGATGTCATATGGTTAATTTCTGTCATGTAGGCCGAAGTCAAGGTAGAGTCAGAGCGAGCAGAGAGAGATGCACATATTTTATGGAGTATTAAGTCATTTTCAACCAATTGATCATGCAAACATTTGAAAATAATGTCAAGCGTAGTAATAACTAAAAATTTGACAGGGATCTCTCTTAGAAAGAGAAACATGCTACCTCAAAGTTAAACATAAAATAGTGTCAGATAAGATTTTACCAGCTTACCTGTTTCTCCAGAGCAGCTTCACTAATTAAGTTGTCTGATTTTGAATGTAGTCTACTCTTCTTCAGCATTGGATTTTCATCCTTAGGTTCCTCAGTAGCATCCATGCTTTCGGAGGAAAATGACTGAAAATTTTTTAGGTCGGGCTTCCCCACATGATCACTCAAATGAGGGTTTTGATTATTGTCTTCATCCATTTCAACAACTTTTTCTTTTATCTCTATTGAGTATTTATCAGGAACAACTGCATCAGCAGAACCAGTATTATTGCTATTGCTGAGTTTGTTATTTTCCAAGCAAGGAGACTTTATTTTCTCTATGCAAGTTTCTAAGGCTTGAGGCTGAACAGGATGAACATCGGAAGGCACAACATTTTCTCCCGAACAAGATCCCTCCACACCCATTTTGAGTGTAGTGATCTCAGCCCTGCAATCAATGAGTTCCTTCCTCTGGTGGTCCCAGGCTTGCTTCAGATCTTGTACCTAAGTACAAGACAACAAACTTTGATTGAACAACATCAAAAGAAAGCTTCCCAGACAAAGCATTTATGAGAAAAAGTCTACCAGTTTTTCTTTTTCCTTCAGATCCTTCTGAAGGGATTCTAAAGATTTGGTTAATGTACTGATTTGAACATCAGCCAAATCTTTGTTTTTAATCAATGTCTCCTTCTCACGCTTTAACCTCTCGTTGTCTCGAAGCATAGAAATTTTTTCCTACAAGATAAGAAACAGTTTATAGTTGCACTCCAAAACATATGCAGAAAATTTATACAAGGACCAAGCAAAAGCACCTACCTCAGCAGCCTCCGTGGTGGATGAAAGGTACTGATAGTAATAGTGGCGTAAGGCATCGTAAACGTGAGCTGGAGATTTTTCCCAGGCATCCAAATTCTGGTCTGCAACCTGAAGAAAATAAAGGTTGGAGCTAATGCTTTAACATTAGCTACAGAAAATTACTTGGACAATGTCAAATACCTCCTCATAAAATGTCATAGCAGTTAACCGATATCCAGCCATAAGCAAATATTCCTTCACAGCAAAGTTAAGATCTCGCCGTTCATTAGCTGATAAAGGGCCCAGATCAGAGAATGCAGCACCTCTCTCTGGTCGTCGACCATCTAATCCATTATCAAAAGAACTCCCAGCATTTGACTCTGGCCACACACAGCAGAAGAGAACATTTCAAACAACAGAGGCACAGTGGCTAACATGTTAACATGCCCACTACCAGAAGCACAGCTTCTAGAGAAAACAGTTATTCAGAAGAATGGAGACATAGGAGAACTTTGACATCAATCTTACAATATCCAATGAAACTAGCAGCTCATTGCATAAACTACTAACGGACAGCATATTTAACAAGTTAAAGCAAAACATTGCAGTCAAACAAAAACAAGGAGCTCTGGCGCGCACATAGAAACTTACCGATCTGTTTACCTTGAGGCAACTCCGTGTGGTTGAGCAACTCAGCCTTGAGTTTCGCAATGTCTTCCTGAGCCAGACGAAGCTCATATTCCCGAAGTGCTAGCTTCTCTTCAGCTGCTTCTTTCTCTTCCAACAAAGTCTGAGGATCCATAGCTGGCGTTGAAGAATCCGGAAATCCAGAAGCAGCATCAGCAGCTAAAAAAATTATAGAGATCAAAATAAAAATAGGAAGAGGGGGGGGGGGGGAAGAAGCTACGTCGGAGGGAGTTGAATCGGAAGATCCGATCGGGAGGGAAGAGAGTGGGATCGGAGAAGAAGTCCTTAAGTCGAATGGCGAGGTGGTCGCGGCCATCGTCGAGAAGCTCGTGGAGGAGCTCGAACGCCGTCAGAAGGTAGTTCTCTTCGAGCAAGAAATTCACGACGCAATTGCACAGCGACGATTTCTCCACGTCCATCATTTCATGACTCTACCATGGATTCTCGATCAAGTCAAAATTCTGTGTCTACTTCCCCTAAACGAGTTTCTATGCGAACGGAATTCAGTACAGGGGAGTAGTTAGTCGCCGGTCGTGCTCGGTACTTCGAGGGGATTGGGGATTCTGATCGCATGCGATGCCGCAACGTCCAGATTCGAGGGCTGTAAATGTGTAATAACATCTCGGACCGTCCATTATCCATCCGCTGACTTCAACTCACTGGTAGTCCGACATAAAAAGTGGCTTTCAATCAAATCACTCTTTCTATTTTCTTCTGTGCCATTTCATGCCACCGGATCCGGCCCTTACTTACCGCTCTAAAGCCATTCAGGTTTCGGAGTGAAATGTCTTGTGAATGAAAATGCGAAATGTTACGGATTTTACAAAACAAAATGACAATCTTAGCTTGACCGGTTGTTTTAAATTCAAATGAATTGAACTTCCTCTATAAAACAAAAAGAAAAAATCAAGTGACTTGAAGAGTATGATGACTGGGAAGATCAATGACTCTCCTCCGGTTTTTTCATGTTCGGTCCTCTCTTTTCGGGTTGGGCTCTTCTTATGATATTTATGCTCATGTAAGTCAATTATTTTTCTTTTGAGTACTGCTATATGTAAAGATTTTTATTGAAATTTTATTCAATCTTACATGACACAATTTGAATAAAAATTTAAATGTACAAATTTGTATAAAAATTTTATTTCATTTAACAAAAAAAATTTCCCCTCTTCAAGCCCAACAAGCCTCTTTGACTAAGTTGTGGCACTTTACAAGTAACATATGAATGAAATTTTCACTGTTGTAGTGTTTGATTGTACTTTCATGCATTGACCTTTCTACTCAGAACAGAGTTTGTTCTCCTGCGCTTCTGGTTTAAGTGGCAAAGAACCAGGAGCACAAACCTGGTATCCGAAATTCAATCCCTTCCTCTTCCCCTTGTATTGGTTTAATCGTCTTTCAAAGATCCAAACAAAACGCACATTTCCCTTCTCTATGATGCAACTACTTCCTCTTAACTTTCTAAACTTATAATAGCTAATTCTTAATATACCAAAAAAAAAAAAAAGCTTGTTACCCATGGACAACTAAACATGGAAATGAGGTCCCTCGTGGTAAAATTGTTGATGAGTAATCACAAACGTTACCAACTTATCTCACATACTACTTTCATCCCATGTTATTTGAAATATTTTATTTTTGTTTGATTTAAATTTACTCATATCATTATTCGTTGAAAAAATTAAAAAATATATATTTAGAAATTATATGTCTTTATTTATCAGTTATATATAAATGTTTTTTATTTATACTAAAATGGTGAAAACAAAAAATTATAGATTAATATATATAAATAGTGAATGTTGTAAAGAATTTTGAATGAAAGAAGTATATAAATTTAAAAAAGAATCAATGAAAATTTTAAGTGGCCGTTTGTGACCAATGAATCATGACAAATCTTATACGTATGGATTGTTAGATCTTATTTGCCTCTTAAATTTTAAGAGCCACATATTGATCCAACAGCTTGAAAACACTTTAAAATATATAGCTTGTCACATACATGAAACCAATAAAGACCATTATATTTCACAAACCATCAAATCTTGTAGGTTCCTAAATTTTAGGATCACATAACAGGTCAATCCAACATCTCACATACATAATAGTCGTATCAAGCACTGGCCCACTGGGGCCATATGAAGACCTAAGGTATGGCTAACATCTCGCTCATGAACAATACTTTTTGACCTAAGGTATGGCTAACATCTCGCTCATGAACAATACTTTTTGACCTAAGGTATGGCTAACATGTAACAAAATGATGCATGGTACACATAAATTTAAAATTTTAATCGAAACAAATACTACACTATGCTTTTGACAATATTATACATAATACAAGTTTTATTGAGTATTCTTTGATTGAATGATGTGTTAAACAACATACATATCACATCATTTGATAAGATAGAATTTTGCAAATATTACAGGTTTAGCATTTTAATGCATATAAAGCCACAATGCTTTTTTTTTTCTTCTTCCAGTTGAACCGAGGTGCGAAGTTAGATTGCAAAGTTGAAAAGTTTGGACAGAAACTCGTGCATGTTCTTGTCGGAACTTCCACCTTCATCAATCGCTTCTCTTGCCGACTTCTTCCATTTTTCAGCATTCACCTTAATCTCCTTCCCTTTCTCTCCTTCGATCACTTCCTTGATACACTTCTCCACCACCTCCCTCCTCACTATCCCCTTCTCGTCGGCCCTTGCCCGAATTCCCATCCCCCATATCTCCTCCACGTACTTGGCATTCACCGGTTGGTCCGTCCACTGCGGCACCGCCACCATCGGCACACCCAAGCAAACCCCTTCGAACACCGAGTTCAGACCGCAATGTGAAACGAAGCAACCTATTGCTTCATGTGCAAGCACCTCCAACTGCGGGCTCCAATTCACAACCAAGCCCTTCGAACGCGTCTCCGCCGTGAATTCCTCCGGCAGCTTCCGCATCTCCTCGGCCCTTACCACCCACAAGAAGTAACAGTCGGATTGCTTCAGCCCGAAGGCCAGCTCTGCGGTTTGCTCCTCGCTCAGATCCGCCATGCTGCCGAACGAGACGTAGACCACCGAACCTTTTGGTTTGTCGGTTAGCCAGCTAATGCAGCCGGCTCTGTCCGGCTTGAACATGTTTATTCCGTAGTCTCTGTCGTCGTCGATCCGTTTGTCCAAGTACGCCGATGGGATTGTGGGCCCAATTGTGCCCACCTTCCAGAGCTTGGAGAAAAAATCCACCACCTTCTTTCCAGTAAAAATCTCATCGATTAGTTCCGAAATGGTATAAAAATGAAAAATAAAAAAATAAAAATAAAAACTGAGATCAGCACATTAATTGGGCATTTTCTATCTATCCTCTTTTTTCATAGAAAAAATAATAATTACCTCTTTCTCTAGTTCGTAGAAATTGTTGAAAAGAACCCAGTCAGCTTGATCAATGTTGGAGAACTGGTTGACGACAGTGTAGAAAAAAGCAGGGTATGAACCGTAGATCTGCAAATAAGACGGCGCTTCGTATACTTGGAGCAGAGGCAATCCAGGAAGCGAGATGGTCGGCTCCGAGAGCGGAAGCTTGATCAAACCCTTGTAGCAATGGTAATAGATCGTATTCGCAGCGCAAGACTGCGTGAAAAACAAAACCGCCTTCAGCCCAAACCGCTTCGCGACGTCAAGTCCCCAGGGGACGAAGCCGTCGTAGATAACGGCGTCGACGGGACGGCCGCGCTCTTGGAGGCGCTGGATGAGTTCCGACAAAGTTCTGGAGCCGACGGTTTCCAGAGAGTCGAGGTAGGACTCGGGGGACTCGGCCTTGGCGTAGCCGCCTTGATCGTAGCCGTCGGAGAAAGTTTCGATATGGACAGAAGAGGAGTTGGGGGCGGCGTCGCCGAGGGAGCTGGAAGTGAAGACGGTGATGGCGATGGTCGCATCGACTCCCTTGGAGACTAAGCGTTTGGCGAATTGGAGCATGGGACTTATGTGGCCTTGGGCTGGGTAGGGGAGGATTAGTAGGTGAGGCGCTCTTCTGCCATTTCCGCTTCCTTTTTCGAGCACTGTGGCCATTATTTGGATGACTCGGTTTCTGGATTCTGTTGTGCCCTTTAGTTTAAAGGAAAGAGGAAGTCAGTTAAGGGGCATTTCTGTATAAATTAACTATATTAATGGTCCCCGGTTTTGGCTTGCTCAATGTGAGGTCACTGGGTCAGGGATGAAAAAAACCTTGGATAGTTAACTTAATTACAACATGTGTCAATCATTAATTCTTGTAAATCTCATATTTATTCTCTCCTTTCTGCATCCGGGCATATTAGGGGGGCTGCTTCTCCTCACTACACACCATCAATGGAGCACCTCCCCACAGTGTTATATAAGAAAGTAAAATACATTAGTTCTACAATAAAATGGAAACTGAAGCACGTGGAGCCAAAAAAAAAAAAAGAAAGTGGTCTTGCACAAATCAACATGGGGAAAATTATACAATGGCGTAAGTATGAGTTTGGAAATAGAAAAGCAAGTATTGGAATGTGGCCATCGATGGCAGATGGCAATGGTTGCTTTGGAGATGACATTGTAGCTCGAAGACTAAGGCGGCAGCCTTCCAATGGAGCTGGGAAAAGCTGCAGAGGGCTCAGGTGAATCGAGTCTGGGGATTGGGCTTGCCGGAGGACACGATAACACCGTGGGCAGGTGCTTTATTGATGGTGCACGACGACGAGAAGCTACTTCTCTGTGTCCAAATGTAAAAAATAGATAATGAATATGAGATTGAAAAGAACTAATAAGTGGCACATGTTGTAATTAAGTTAGCTATCCAAGGCCTTTTTCATCCCTGGCTTACTAACCCCTTTTGACCAAATCAAAATCGTGGACTCATTAATTCATTTAATTTATACCAAACTGCCCTTAACTCAAACAAGGAAACGTGGTTAAGCCGATGTGGTATAAAGCCATGAGGAAGTAGACAACGTTCACCAGGAAAGTTGCTTCAATTTACAATGTCACCCTAGTTTAGTTATTTGAAATTATCTGCGATATATTGGTGATAATTGGGAGTATCTAGGGTCTTTTTAATTGTCTGATGTGTTTGAATTAATTTAAGTCGTGTGACCATTGACTTACAACCTGTTGAACTGGTTAGTAAAGAAAATAAATGAGGGAAATGAAAGAGGAGCAGCCATGTACAATTGGGTCGCAATCCGGGTCCCTTCTATTCTCACTAATTCGGTGAAATTGGGGTAGCCAAAGGCCTGGGGTTGTTGGGATGGCAAAGGGCAAATTCCAAGGTAGGGTTATTGGATGCTGATAGCGGCAGACAGTGGCAGTTGGATTCAATAGAGTGCAGTCTTCAATTTACGACAGCTTGCAAGAAACAGCGATGATTAGGACATTGCTAAAGTCTAAAATATGTGGCAGAAATCATGTGCAAGCACTAGCAAAGGCTGGACGGCGGCAATGGCGGCGATTGCATACCAAGCAATAGAGGGCGGTGTTGAAGAAAAGTTAGGGTCTTTGAAGTAGGAAGTATGAAACTTAAGGGACTAAGAACATACATTTTCATTTTTTGTGTGAAATTTCAATCAAGTCCAACAATTCTTAGGATATTTTCACATTGACCGGTAATTGTTTGAGAATGTCAAACTTAACCCACAATTCACAAAGAAGTCAAATTGGCCCAAAACTTTTCGATACCAATTCGGTGGCCTAATTTGGTGACCGGGTCACATATTAGGTATCTAATTCAGTGACATGGTTACCTTATTTAGTTACCTCCAAGGTGACACGTTCATCTTTTAGATACCTTCAAGCTAACTAAGTCAACTTAAAGATAACCTAAACAGTTGGCTGGGTCATCTTTTAAGTATTATCAAGGTCACCGGGGTTATCTTTTAGGTTACCTTGAAGGTTACAAGGTCACTTTTTAGGTATCTTCAAGATTACCTAGTTACCTTTTCAGGTTACCTTCAAAATGACCAAGTCACCTTTTAGGTATCATCAAAATAACCAAGTCACATTTTCAAGTTACTGTTAAGGTAACTGGGTCACCTTTCTAGGTATTTTCGAGGTCACTCAGTCACATTTTAGGTATTTAAATGATGACTAGGTCATCTTTTTAAGTTATGTTCAATGTAACCCAATCACATTTTAAGTACTTGAAAAATAACCATATCACCTTTTCAGATTACCTTCAAGGTGACCCGGCCATTTTTCAAGTACCTTCAAAGGGAGCAAGTCATCATCTTAAGTTACCTTCAATGTAACCCGGTCACACTTTAGGTACCTAAAAGGTGACTAGGTCACCTTTTTAGATTACTATCAAGGTGACTCGATCATCTTTCCGGTACCTTCAAGGTGATCAGGTCATTTTTTATGCTATCTTTAATGTAACTCGGCTACACTTTAAATACCTAAAGGGTAACACAGTCATATTCTCAGGCCACCTTCAAGATGACCTGGTGACACCCTAGGTGTCATCAAGATGATATAGTCACATTTTTAAGTTATCTTCAAAGCGACCCAATCACACTTTAAGCACCTATATGTTGACTGGGTCACTATTTTAGATTATCTTCAAGGTGGCACGATCACTTTAGGTACCTTTAAAGTGACCGATCATACTTTAGGGTTTGGGTTTCAATTATGGTTAGGTTTTAGGGTTAATGTTCAAGGTTAAGGTTAAATTTAGGAATTCAAGGGTTAGGATTAAAGTTTAGGAATTATGTTTCTGGTTAGGGAATGGCGTTTAAGATATGAGATTTAGAGTTTGGGTTGTGACATGGAATTTAGGGTTACAACTAATGCCCAATTTAAGGTTTAGGATGTTTAGCATTAATTATTTTCCCAATTTATAATTTTATTGATACTTTGCACTTCAAAAAGTCTAAAAAGTAATTTTAAGATATTTTTTGTCCAAAATATTTTTTTTTTGTAAGTTTGTATGTTAACTAAATAAAAAGATTTAAAAATAGGGTTAGGTTTAAGGTTCAAGGTTAGAGCTAAGTTTTAAAGTTAGGTTTAGGGTTAGGGTTACGATTAAAGATTTAGGGTTTGTGTTCAAGTTATGGTTAACATTTAGGGTTGAGGTTAGATTTAGGGGTTCAAGGATTAGGGTTAGGGTATGAGGTTTAGGGTTATGGTTTAGGGATTAGGGTTTTGGTTAGGATATGAGATTTATGGTTAAGGTGTAGGACTTAGGGGTTAAGTTAGGGTATGAGGTTCAGGTTATGGTTTAGGTGCTCAATTTTGACAAAAATCATATAAAAAATATAATCGATCCAGTCATTTTAGCTCATAGACTAATAATCTGAATAAACCTGATTGCTAACTCAAACTAACAAGAAAGGTCTTTATTTACAAAACACTATATGTTTGGCTAACCTAATCTTACTTTCTCTATTTTAGAAAAGCTACACTTTACCTCTTGAATAATCTTATTTGTCAATTTGTCTATTATGCCTGTAGGCCAAATTTTTTTAATTTCTAAATAAGATTTATAAAGCGTACAAATCAACCAAAATGGTGTAGATACTTTTAAAAATGTTTCTCTAAATAACATATACTATAATATTACCACGTAATCAAACCCGTCGCATAGTGCAGACACCTTAACTAATATATAACATATATATATATACCTAATAGGTTTTCTATTTCTACATAATTTTTCTAAATTTATAATAATTTATATATTTGTAAATTAAGTTTATGCTTTTAATTGATATTAATATTTAGTTTTTAACATAGGATAATTAATAAATATGATTCCAAGAGGTCGCAGATGTGGGACAATAAGGAATAATGAAACTAGCTTAAACAGAAGTGGCAATAATGAACAAAATGCTAGTGATTTCAACTATGCACTGCTTTTGCATCCATCTTAAGTTTCTTCGGATGTTATGAATTAGGGGACTAGAATGAGACAACAAAGCCATTAATCCTCTTGCCCTACAAAACAAGAGTGGATCACTTCCAATAATTTAATAATATTTTAATAAGTATATTTTTCAAAAATTATTTTTTTGTATAACAATTAAATCTTTGAGCTACTGGTTAAGATTTTTATTTTTATTTTTTGTACTCAGGATACAATACAATACAATACAATACAAAATATTATAAGGTTAAAAGAGAAAAATTTGGAATTGAGTGAGTTTTTTTGCCTTCAGAGAGACTTGAGCTCTTAGGGTATGGGCAACCCTGGTGCACATTTAAGTGGTCATTGGGTCAAACCTTTGGGTGCAGCTTTTACTTGTTATTAGGAGATTCAAGGTTTTATCCCTTATTTCCTCCTCAACCTCCCTCTCATGTATGGTAAGAGCTAGTTTAATATTAGCATTAATGATTAATATTAAATTTTAGAAAAATTTATTTAAATTATTTAAAACTCTAATGTTAATTACAACAGTTGTTCCCAAGGCCTAACTTATTTTTCATTTGTTTTACAAGTTGTGCACACAAAAATTTTATATTTGTGTAACATTCATATATTTATATATCAATTTTTTTCAAGTATGTTTTATTTAAAAAAAATTTGTTTGTGAATTAACTAAAAAAATATCTTCCCAATTTTTATAATTTTATATTTGTGTAACATAAATATATTTTTGTACAACCCATTTCTAAAAATATTTTATAAAGAAATAGGTTAGTCGAGATTTATCTTTTTTTTTCTGTCTTTTATAAAGAAATAGGTTAGTTGAGATTTATCTTTTTTTTTCTGTCTCTTTCCCACATTTTTTTCCTCTTTCTCTTTCTTCTTTTCCCCTATTTTTTTGTACATTTTCTTCTCTTTCCTCTCACATGTTTTTTTTTCTTCTCTCTCATCTTCACCAATCTCCCCTATCTTATAGGTTTTTTCCATCTCTTATCTCATCTCTCAATGGCTTAGATTGCCACAGTAAAGACACCCCTTTTTCTTGGGGGTATTGTAGAAGGGTCTAGTGATAGGTTGCCAAGTAATGCATCTGTCCATTTTTGCAAAAAAACAATATTAGTTTAAGATGAAAAATGTTTAATATAATTTTTTACACATTTTTATATGTATTCTAAATATTTTTAACATGATTGTCCTGATTTAAATAATAAGTGTGTGTATGATGTCATTTTTTATATGAAAACACACAAAAAAATGGAATATATGGAATAAAATAAATATCATTCAGTAAAAAAAATAACTTACTAATACATGATAAAGAAAATAATACTCTAGTAATAACAATACACATTTTAATACTACACTGAGTTTCTATGTGACTCAAAATATGATATTTTTGTCCTCACTTGTTTTGCAAAAGCAACATTCTCATCCCATGCCATGGAACTTTGTTTTGAGTAAAATACTTTTACAAGTGAGTGTAATATTTCAAATGGAGCAATATGAACAAAAAATCCAGTTGGGGGATATTGATTATATTTTGGCATTATATATATGTGTGTGTGTGGGTACATTAATATAAAATAAAAAAGAAAAGTTTTCTAACTCATTATATGTGGTATATCACATTATACTATGGTAAATTGTCCAAAACAATTTAAAAATTAGTGAGAAGTAATATACTTGCGATATATCATGATATATTGTACAATATTCGAATAAGCCACTATAACTTGTATATCGCATACTCACAATAAGCTATATACCATGATATTTAATTATATGATTCCAACCAAACTAGAAGTTAGACTCCATGGTAGAGATCACATGCTAGCATGCTTATTTCGCGGAGGATAACGTGTCAGTGTTAACACATTTTTTGGTAATAGAACTTGTGAGCAGTGTGAGACCAATAGTTTAGCCTCTTCATTGCCACTAAATTTTCCATTATTTACAATCCCTTACTAGTAAAGTTTCTCACAAGATGATACAACTAATACCTAAGAGTTAAAGTCAATTTTCCCAAGATGATATGGTAAATTAATAATTGCATGATTACGTATTCGATGACCATTTCATAAATTGTTTTTTAAATGATTTTATTTTACAAAAATATATAATTGAATTTTTTTATTATTCCCAACATCCTAAAATCTTTCGTCACCTTTTTTGTATGTGAGTAATGCATATATATATGTGGGTTAATATCACCAGTCATCTTTAAACTATTTCAATTTTGCTTAATCATCCTGAAACTACAAATCATTGCATTCATTGTCTTCAAACTATTTGATTGTTAAACTTATCGCCATGTCGTTATACAATAATTAAAAATTGACGGAAATAGTGGGGAAAAGGCACAGTCAGTCCTAAAACTTAAAAAAATATTCTATCTTAGTCATAAAACTTTATAATTTTCTAGTTCAGTTATAAAACTATGAAAATATACGTATTTTCTTTATTTTCTCTCTTGGTTTCTTCTAATTAAGCATGGATTTCTTGACTTTGCTTTATTACAATTCTTATAATTGAATTTTAATTAAGTCTCTATTTCGGTTTCTTTAATTTTTTTTGTTCTTTTTTGTTATTTTGCTTCAATTTTAAGTCTTTTTCTTTTGAAGGCTTTTTTTATTTTATTCTTTTTGTTTATTTTTCATTGGCACCTTATCCTTACCACTCCTTTTCTCTTTTATTCTTTTTCTTTTCTATTGTTGATCCTTTATTTCCTTCAATTTTCCTATTATTTTTCTATGTTCCTTTTGTGATGTTTTTCTTTGTTTCATATTTTCTTTATTATTTTATGAAGGTTATTATTTATTTTGCTTATTTTTTTTCTACTAATAACCTTTCACAATGGAATATGTTTTGTTGAGTCTCATTCATTTTCATTTAATTTTAGGACTTAGACTAATTTAAAAAATTATTACTTATTTCATCTTTCCCTTTTTATTTATACTATGATTCATAAAAGAACTTAGAAAATTTAACTTCTCTCCTATCCTTTTTCATCATCTGCAAATATAAATAAAAAGATCAAATTCACAAACAATACATAGAAAAAAATGATTGAATTTCATTACGGTTGTAATCAATAGCATAGCATAGGGGTTTGAGAGAGAATTTTTTTTCACTTTATAATAAACAAAAAATTGAAATTATAACAAACGCAAACATAAATTAGACTCATACATAAATCTAGAGAAAAAAAAAAAGATAAAGAAGAGCAATCTCAACAATACCTTGAAGGATGAAAAAAAAAATACATAAATTCCTTGAGTTATTTTACAAATTATACATTAAATTCAAACATGAGAAAAAAGAAGTTAAATTTCCCAAGTTCCTTTATGAGTCATACAGTAAATCCAAAAGAGTAAGATGAAACGATAAAGGATTTTTTTAAGGAAAATTTATAATTACCCCCTGAGGTTTACTCTTACTTACAGTTTCTCCCTCTATTTTTAAAAACCTACACTTTGCCCCTATTTCTTTTACATTGTCCGATAACAACTTCTAAAATTGTAATTTAAACTATACAATAGTCATCTTCTAGTAATTTTGATCCCTTCAATATTTTTTTATTGTAAATTATCAATTTTTTATTTCTATAAATGCATTTTTATTCCTGTAAATACATATCAGTATTTTTTAAGAGACAGTTAACTGCAAAAAAAATATCAAAAATTTTGAAATTACTGGAACATAAATATTACCCAGTTTCAATTAGGGTTTCAGAAATTGTTGTTAGGCACTGTAAAGGAAAAAAGGGACAAAGTGTAGGTTTCTGAAAATAGATGGGCAAAGTGTACGTTAGACCAAATCACATTAGGGGTTTTTGTAATTTTTCATTTTTTTTAAATTAGCTAAGTCCTAAAATTAAATGAACATAAACGCGACTCAACAAAATATGTTTCACTGTGAAAGGTTATTTGTAGAAAGAAAAAAAAGAGTAAGTAAAAGAAAAAAAATTAAAGAAACTAGAATAAGTACTTAAGTAAAATTCAATCATAAAAATTTTATTAAAGAAAAGTTAAGAAATTCATTCTTAATTAGAAGAAACCAAGAGAGAAATTAAAATGAGGATACATATTTTCATAATTTTATGATTAAACTAGAAAATTGTAAAGTTGTAGGACTTAAAAAGAAAACTTTTCTAAGTTTTAGGGCCAATTGTGCATTTTCCTACTAGTTGTGTCAGTTTTTAACAGCAAGACAACGAATGCAATAATTAAATAATTTGAGAACGATAAATAAAACAATTGATAGTTCCGAAATGATTAAATAAAATGGGAATAGTTTAGGGACGACCAGTGATGTCATTTCCTCTAAATTTGTGCTATGTGTTATGAATTATCTTTCAACTTTATGTATGAAATATAAATATGAATCTTTGTTTTATGTTTTTAGTCACATTGTGCATAGGTGTAACAAAGTAAAAATAAATTTCAAAAATCTAATAACTCTAAATGTAATTCAAGGATTCAGACTAGTTCTAACATGTGTTTTAGTTTGTTTGAATCAACTTAATCCGTAGAAAGTGAAAACTGTTCCAATTATTACTTTTAGATTGATTCGAAACAAAGTTAATCAAATAAAAATACTTACTCACAACCACCAAACCACCACCACAGAAGGGTGAATATACTCAACTCTCTCTTTCTTTCTCTTTCTCTCTCTCACTCTCTCATCATGCTATTGGTGATTGTCTTCCTTGCAGTTAAAGTTGAGTCCTTAGTGAATGTGATTATTTTCATTAAAGCAATTAGACTGTAGCTAAAAAATTCAATTTGTGCATATATCCAAACGAAATTCCATAAGGGAAATTGATGTTAAATCTTAGATAATATGAAAAATTATTGACAACATATATTTAGAAGCCTTAAATGCACTAACAGCCCTCAAACTTTGAAAACACGATGAGTTGGTCCCTATGTTATAACTCGATCAATAGCAAATCTTTAACTTTGTAACTCAGTATGTTTTAATCCAGCCCATTAATTTGACACTCATTTTTAATAGCTTAAATATATTACAAGCTCTCAAACTTTGACAACTCATTTAAGTTGGTCATCAAACTAGAATTTAGTCTACATTAGGCCCTAAATTTTATGATAAACAATGAGCATTATAAAAATTAATTAAAATTCATTATAAATTAATTAAAATTGATTTTTTTAGGTTAAGTAAAGAAAAAAATTATTAAAATTAATTAATTCATAAAAATATTATTCAAGTGCTTATCTAGTAAATATAGAATTAGTTATAAAAATGATCTTCGTCCTTGACAAAAAAAAAGATAAAAACAAACATAATGTATTAATTTTGCCAACAAAAGTGATGTAGCTAAGGCTCGATGGAGTGGTTGATTTCACCAGAGCTAGGAGACATTGTCGATGGTTGCCATTGATTTCACCAAATCTAGCATCAATTTCTAGCATCGTTTCGTCATCTCCTCTTTGCGATTGGGTTGATTGCATTAATTGGGTTAATTTCTCTTTGTTGATTGGATCAATTTTGCCAGACCTCTTTGTAGCACCTTTGTCTTGCCTTGCTTACCGGTGATCGTTCCTTAAGATTCGTTTCACTTGCCTCATCCAGATCGCCCAACTCAAATGGGACCTCTCTGACTCTTTCTTTCTCGATTTATCCCATCTGTTCATCCCTTTCTTCCTTGATTCATTCAATCGATTCACCACTTTCATCCCATGATTCATCCCTTTGTTCCTCCAGCATAGGAGGCGTATGATGAAGATACAGCAGCTCATGTTAATCAATGTTGTTTGCTTTCTTTCTAGAAGAAAAAAATATTAAAGATTAAAGATATAAACATTAGCTTTAGAATTCCATGGTTTAGAATAATTAATTAGAAAAGTTTGGGGATGAAAATTATTGTTTTATATTTATTTTAATGTTAAGTAATGTCACTTCAGCAATTTCTGTTCGATTTAATGGAAAAATTAACATAAATGGCTCAATTAAGACACAAACATGAAATAGGGTACTTTGATAGGACAATATATTTTCTAGATATTATGTTATTTTCTCATTATAGGTAATACATTTTTATAGCTAATCTTATATTTACTTGACAAGCACTTGGATAATAGTTTTCATGAAGTAATTAATTTTTATGATTTTTTCCTTAACCCAACCTAAAAAATTAATTTTATTATTTAGAATGAATTTTTATAATGTTTATTATTTATTCTAAAGTTTAGGGCCTAGTGCAATCCAAGTTATAGTTTGATAACCAAATTAAATGAGTTGTAAAATTTTGAGGGCTCTTCATGTATTTAATCCATTAAAAAAGAGTCAAGTCAATGAATTGGACTAAAATATACCAAGTTGCAAAGTTGAGAGGCTTCTACTAGCTGAATTAAAGTTTGAGGACCAACTCGTGTGAGTTGGGAAAGTTCCAAGGCTGTTGTTCCATTTCGGCCTTTTTAGAATGGAATCTACAGCAAACCACTCAATGGAAAGCAGGTAATCTTGAAAATAGGCATAATAGAGGGTTAGAAAGTCCAAAACCCTCCCAAATGTCACTATATGCCAGCTCTGCAACAGAAACCTGTGGTGTACTTATCTTCTACTACTAAAATCCAATTGTGACACAGGCTTGTGAAGTTTATACTTATCTTTCCCGTTCCCCATGGCTCTATTTTTTGATGGGTTGCCTGTGTATACTTTATTATAGGATTTTGCTGTCGTTTTCTAACTTCCCTCTTCTTGTTAGTTTCGCATGTTCTGCCCAACATATAATATAAATTTTGGGCTCGTTTGATTTGTATAATGGAGTGATGTGGAACGGAAATGCAAATTCTTTATGAAATTTAAATGTACTTGTATTTCTAATGGAAAGGAGAAGTGTCAAAATTGCCTCTGAAAGACAAGTTCCGCGAATTCATCATTAATATTTCCCCGAGTGAAAAAATGTCACGGACATTGGCCCCTTTGGCAACAGCATAAATGTTATGTGTTTGGAGGTTGGAAAATTATCCAACGGTAGCACTTAAAATTAGATATTTGAAAAAATTATTATAATTATTGAAAATTTATCCCAATCTCTAACATTGCTTTTAAATGCTACTCCCTCCATTTTATATTTTTTGCCCCATTCACTTTTCAGCAATTAATTTATGATTTTTTATTTTTAATATTTTAGTATATAAATGAAAAACTTTTATATAGGAATAATAAATCAAGACATATAATTTCTAAATATATTTTTTAAAAGTTTTATCTAATAAATATTAATATAAATAAATTCAAGTTAAACTATATGAAAAAGTCAAATGGTGCAAAAAAAAAAAATGGAACCAATGTAATATTATCAAACAAAGTACATGCGAAAGCAATTATGTCATTGCATGACAAACAAAGGATATATATATACATACCATTAATCAAGTACATTCATTTCAAAAGGATAATAGTGAATTTGTTTCAACTTAATTTAAAATAGTTTATTTTTATATTTACATTTTTATCCAATATTATGTAGATGTAATAATTCATTGAAATTCAATTTTTATAATCTTACTAAATTTTTATGAATTTTTCTAGAGGAAAATTCATAAAAATTTAATAACATCATGAAATTTTACTTTCAAATGGATTATTACATCTACATAATATTGACTTTTAAATGATATTGGTTCGAGGTAAAAAAAATATATAAAAATAAAAATAAGTCATATTAGATTAACTTCTTGTTTTGCTTTCATCTTTAATATGTAAACTATCTTTTTTGGTTATAATCTTTTTTTAAATGTTTCATGTTATTCTTAAATCCTTTTTAAATGATCTCCATTAGCCCTTCACATGAACTGGGACAACTGACTTAGATAACAATTTCCGCCTAAATACAGATGTGATACATGAACCAAATTAAAAAAAAAAAAAGGAAATTGATAATCTAAAATTTTTATTCACTATTAAAAAAACTAAATGGTTGGAATTTGTCAAAATATAATTAATGAATTGTTTAATTAGTATTACAAAATTGATGTTGACCAGTCATTTTTTAGCTAATGGATTCCATCAACATCAACATCAACAACCATTTTGAGCTAACTAATTTTATTAAGTGAGAAATTAATACCGAACTCTTTTGAAATGGTTAAGACCAAAAGGTTACAGATTGAGATGAACAGAAAATAACAATTAATGATCAGGAAGTGGGCAAATTGTAGTCATGGTCCCCAGTTTTTATCATTGTTCCATTTTTACCCTAATCTCGCTTCTTTGCATAGAAGTCCCCAACCTCTATAACGTGTTTCATTTTGGTCCTTGTTGATGGTAGACGTTATGTCAGATGAAAAATGTGACGTCAACATAAGATTGTAGGGGGAATGCTAATTCTAACCCATAAAAAATTTTCTTTGTAAAACCTTTAAATTTTCACATCTCACAGATCTACCACAATCTTCAAGTCCGCTATACTCTCGTCCCTTTCCAACCACTATCAAAGCAGGCAGGCAGCCAACAGTTGCCAAACTAGATGGCTACTAAAATGTAGATTCCAGCGGCTTAGCAACCACCATAATCCTAAACAGTGGCGACTAGTTGAAACAACAACTCATGGACCTACATGAGTAAAAAACAAGGTCTCCAAACCTATTTTAGACTTGGCTTGAAAAGGATTTGATTTAGCTACCATTTCGGCAGGTAATAACTGCTGGAACTGAGGTTTACCAAAGCCCAATGTGTAGGGGCTCAACAACCACCGTTATCATAGACAACGATCGCCAAAGCAATCCTAAATTGGGCAACAAAATGTGTATATCATTATTCATAACCCACAATAGGTCGAGGTCAAAAATGGCCATCTTTGCCACCATTAATAGTGTCCATTTGAGGTTTTGACCACTATTCACGTGGTGACCCTCACCCATGCATTCTATTCCTCCAATTCAACCTTTGTAATCTCAATATCAGATCCAATCTTAAAGAACCCTAACTTTTGGTTTATGGTTGAAATTTGAAAATCTTCAAAAGATCAAATTGGTTATTCAGACCATGGAGCTATTGTAGATCGATCTTTATTCTATAGAGCCTAATCATAACAAAAGCAATTGTTGTTCTGATTAATTTGGGTCTAAATCAAGTCAAAATGATTTAAACCAAAAATACAATTTAAGATATTTTGCATTAAAGTTAAAGTCAAGGTCCCATTTAAGATAAAAGAATAAGATCAATGATAAAAAAAAAATGTCATTCACCCTACAATCCTATATTAATGTGGCATTTCCATATAATATAACGCTTACCATCAACAAAAAGGTTAAAATGGAACCATGTTTTGAGGTTGGGAGTTTTCTACACACATAATCAAGGTTCAGGTAAAAAATAAAATAAAAATAAAAATATTAGGGACCATAGGTGCAATTTAATGCCAAGAAACTCTTAGTAGCAAATTTGTGCCACACCCAACTGTTGGGTGGTAATTTTGGGAAATTGCGTTCGTGGCCCCTTCACCTCATTCAAATGTTACATTTTTTGCATTTTGTGGATGAAAAACGATAGTGTGGATGAAAAATGTCATGTAGCATGCTAGCGTAGACGATTTGTCACACTAGAACAATAGATCAATTGCCCTAGATGATGTGGAAAAGTAAGAAAAAATTAAAAAAGTATAATTAAAACAATTAAGAAATTAAAAAAAAATAAAAAAAAATAAAAAGAGAATAAGATGAATTCTCTGGCCACAGCTGCCCTGTCATTCCCTTGACCCCATCGTCACCCATTGCCTAGTCGTTCCCTATGCCCTACCATCGCCCCATCGCCTTATCGTTCCCTTACCCTATTGTTGCGTCACCACCCATTGTTCCCGTTGTTCTCGTTGTTTCCATGGTTCTCTTCCCTCCACAAACTACCTCCACTGTCGAGACCTGCTTCAAATAAACAGTTGCCTCCCTCCATAAACTCCAATCTCACCCCGATTTGAAAAACTAGCTTCCTTTTACCTCTTTTAGTGGGCCAAATTTGGGGGTTTGGGGCTTGGGGAGTGGGGCAACGGTGGTGAACTGATTTTTCCTTTTATTTGCGTGATCAACGGAGGGATGAAAAATGGCAGCAATGTGGGCTTCTCATATACAGGGATGTCGGGGGCTTGATGTGGCGATGACGGTGGTCTAAGCAAGGTTGGCAGGATAGGACGATTGATGGCTGGCAATTGGAAGCATTGTGCCTCGGCCAATAGTGGTGTAGCCCTTAGAGTGGTGGCAACATGTGGGGAAGTTTAGGGTTTCTTACGATGAGGGTCGTGAGATGGGGGACTAAAGATACAATTTTACCTTTTTTTAAGAAAACTTAAGATTTTGCTAATTGATTTATTGTGCCAACGTGGCAAACTGTTCATGTTGGTGTGCCATGTGGTATTTTTCATTCACATTAACATTTTTCATGAACAAAATGTCTAAAATATAATACTTAAATAAAATTAAGAATTTTTCATATATAAAATTAATGTTAAAGTTTAAAATAATACAATAATTAAATGTTAAAAGCTATGGACACAATTTATCAGTGGTAATTTTGTCACTTTGCCCTTTTGTCTGAATCAGCCTTCCCATGCTCTATACGCAAAAAGTCAAAAAAAAAATCGCTCAGAATTGTTTGCAAAAACATCTTTCTTGCGTGAGCTCCTCCATAGGCAATTAACTAGTTTGTCCCTCCTCCCTTCCTTTTCCGTTCAATTTTATCTGCGCAACTCTTCCTGGTCCATAGCCAGAGGGACTCAAAAGTTTCTAGGTCCTAAGCTCAAATTCGAAGTCGTCGGGCTACCAGATTTTCAGTTCCCATGGATGCCAATGCTCGGTCTCCCAGGACCATCCCCGTTTTCTCGACATTCGCCTCCCCCTTCGACTCATCTCCCTCGCCCGACGACTCTAAATCCCGGAAACCCATCAGTCTCTGGCCGGGAATGTACCATTCTCCCGTCACTATTGCTCTCTGGGAAGCCCGGTCCCAGATCTTCGAGCGCCTCATCGACCCGCCCAAGGACGCTCCTCCGCAGAGCGAGCTGCTCACTAAAACCCCCTCCCAGAGCAGGACCACTATTCTCTACAATTTCTCTTCCGATTACACATTGAGGGAACAGTATAGAGATCCCTGGAACGAGGTTAGGATCGGCAAGTTGCTGGAGGACCTTGATGCCTTGGCTGGCACCATCTCTGTCAAGGTATTGCATTCATACTATCATATTAGGGGTTTGTGATTTTATTGTGCTTTGATTGTGAGTATTTGAGGATTCCTGTTATCCGATGTTCTGGGTATTGCTTGAAATTTTGCTGGCGTTAATTCTTTCCTTATATGGGTCGTGATTGAGAAATGGGGGCTAGTTCCATACTCGTACATTCTGGAAACATCCCCAGAATGATAATGTAGTTTTACTTAACATTTGTGTTTGTGAACTAGCATTGTTCAGATGATGATAGCACGACCAGGCCGCTTCTGTTGGTCACAGCCTCTGTTGACAAGATTGTTTTGAAGAAGCCTATCAGCGTGGACATTGATTTGGAGATAGTTGGTTCTGTTATTTGGGTAGGAAGGTCATCCATCGAGATTCAACTAGAAGTCATTCAGTGCGCTAAAGGTATCTAAGTTTTGGTTACAGAGATTATAATTGCCTGCACTTCTGTTTCAATACCTTTTCTCTTTTTCACGCTTGATGGGGCAAAGGAACAATGAATAAAGCTGAAGAAAGTGAGGAGCAATACGTAGCATAATATTGCCGAAGTAACCTTTAACAATTATTGGCATTATGAAATTTAAGCTACCAACACTGCTAAATTTTGTGATAGTTTTTGTTGATTTATTCTGAACTCCATATCTCTTTATTGATGGATGGATGCAGAAATCTCAGATGCTTCAGACTCGGTAGCACTCACTGCCAACTTCATTTTTGTGGCACGAGACTCCAAGACTGGGAAAGCTGCTCCTGTGAACCGGCTTTCCCCTGAAACTGATATTGAGAAGGCTCTTTTCCAAGAATCTGAAGCAAGAAACACATTGAAGAAAAGGAAGAGAGTAGATAGAAGGGATATCGAGAATGGAGGAGTTAAAAGATTGGACTCACTCCTGGCAGAGGGACGCATTTTCTGTGACATGCCAGCCTTAGCAGATAGAGATAGCATTCTGCTCAGGGATACCCGCCTTGAAAATTCTTTAATTTGCCAACCACAACAGAGGAACATCCATGGTCGTATCTTTGGAGGATTCTTAATGCACCGAGCATTTGAGTTGGCATTCTCGACAGCTTATGCGTTTGCTGGACTTGTGCCTTACTTTGTAGAAGTTGATCATGTTGATTTCCTTAGACCTGTAAGTGCATTCTTACCATATATCTCCTTGTTTTTATTTGACATCCTGTGTTGCACTGAGTTGGTTATTATCATTTGAATTAAAAAGTTATAAGAGGAAAAAATGTTGTGTAAATACCAAGTTTTAGAATGTGGGAAAAACGATCATAGCCGCTAATGGATAATTATGCCAGTGGACACTTTTGTTGCAATATCATGTGACATAAGGTCCACTTTTGACCTTAAGAAAGGATCATTGTACAGATAGATAGATAGAGGGGAGAGAGCAAAAAGGGGAGGGAGGGAGGGGGGGTGGTAAAATGGCAAGGTGGAGCTTTAAGCACTCAAGGATTTATAGCGGACCTTGTTTTGTCATCTCTATTCTATGGATTATTTCTCTGCTATCCCCCTTTTTTTTTTTCAAATCTTAAATGAGAAAAACATGATTGTTGCATTGATTGGAAGGGTCTGAAGAACTTAATGGAAGGAATGGGATTTTATTCACATTTAGAGGAGCTCTTTAAACTCATCACCACAAGTCATTTTTCACCAGGTGGATGTCGGGGACTTTTTGAGGCTCAAGTCATGTGTTTTGTACACAGAAGTTGAGAATCCAGATCAACCCCTGATTACTGTTGAAGTAGTTGCTCATGTTACAAGGCCTGAAATCAGATCTAGCGAGGTAATGCCTGCTCTTCTGTAAGAATAAAATACTAGTTTGTTGGTCTTAGATTCAAGATTCCCATGCTCGCAATACTTTCAAGTTCATTTTTCACTTGTTGTGTGGAAGCAGGTGTCAAATACATTTTATTTCACTTTAACTGTACGTCCTGAGGCGAAGGCCACAAATAATGGATTCCGACTTCGCAATGTGGTTCCTGCAACGGAAGAAGAAGCACGCCGAATTCTGGACCGGATGGATGCTGATTCCCTGCACTGAGGATAGGAGTAGCCAGGAGTAAACCTAATTTATAACTGATGCAACTACCATAAACATATCAGCCGTATCCAAGAAATGTATCTTCATTGTTGCCTGTGGCAAAGCAAGTTATAATGGTAAAACCAGTAAGCAATTTACATGAAGGTCCTTTAGCTTAGACTTGCCTACCTTACTTTCTGGAAATTTGTAGTGCTACCTTTTCTCATTAATTGCTTTCGTAGTCTACCCGCTTAATATTGAAGAATATGTGGACTTGAATTTTCCGCATTGCTTGATACAGTTGACGGTTCACAGGGAAAGGACTGGCAGCCACACACACACACACACACAAAGAACAAAGGGTGGTTTTGAACAGAGTGATCTGCAATAGAAGGCTTTTCCACGCCTACAAGGTAACAGCATTTGGTAGTATATGTTCCCTCCCCGCAGCGGAGTTCACGATGTTACAAGACAATTTTACTGCTCCAAAGGAAGATTTCTCGTGTATTAGTATTATATGTTAAAAAAAACACTAACAAAATATTGTACACATGGATTTACATAGTCGTCCAAGGCAGGTATTGCAACCAGCTGTCACCCATCGGAAGCAAAATTAATCCTAAAATAAGAGGAAAATGAAGGCTAAGGTGATGCACTCTCTTCGTAGAATGAGCCGTATTGCTGCCTCACGGCATGGAATCCTGGAACAACCTGTTGGGCCATTGGATTCACTGGTATGGGGAATTTGTGGCTAGAGCTGACGGTTGTTCGTTCATTTATCACACCCACTTCCTTGCAGACGCGGTCAAGAATAGATAAGAAATCTCTAACCACGGTGAAGATTCTGAACGGATGAGCTTCTTCCTTTGCTGAGTTCCCATGGAAGTACTCTGTGATCTCCTTAACGAGAGAGAGGGAGACACTTTCTTGGGCTTGAATCCTTATGAGCTCCTCATCAGCCACTTCCAGAAAGCTGTTCAGTGACTCGAAGAATTTCTCATCACGCTCATCTGGACCATCCATCCTAAGTAATCTTAGGACTTCATTTATTCTCTCAACACCTTTAGAAAGTTTGGATGCTTCACTGCGGAGTACATCAGAATCCATGGCTGCAGCTTTCTTCACATTGGTCAGCTCTGAACTGAGACCAGAAACAACTTCCAAACCAAGAGCCCTGCACTTTGCATCTTCATTTGAAGCTGAGTTTTGGTTCATGGTGGAAAAACGAGCTCCTTCGGCCCTCGTAATTTCCTGCACAACAAAATGCAAGAGGGTGGTTTTCCCGTCTGCACCCTTCACATCAACAAGCTTTAGAAGTGTGTCTAGCTTGAAGGCACGGGCATCACCACGGTTAGTTCCAACATTCATGCGATTCCCGGTCTTTAGTACAGCCTCTAGAAGTTTCAGAAACATCCTGCTGTTTCTTAATTCCTCACAAGCAGCCTGTCAAGCAAAGGCAAAGAAATCCATTAGAGCAACTGGAGAGGACCCGAAACTTAAACAATGTAAGGAGCAAGGCAGGAATTCAGCTCAAACAAGAGCTAAGCTGCCAGAAAGAAACCATATTTCAGCAAGTTTGAAACAATGTAAGGGGCAGGGCACAATTACCTCCAATGTTTGAAACGACTTTTTGAGGTAGTCAACCTCAGAGTCAAAATTTGCTACGTAAAGCATTGCATCCATCCTTTTAAAGGCAAAGGGTACATCAAGAACCGCTTTCAGAAATCTCTCAGCAGGACCTAGCTTGAGTGGGAAATCATCCTTGTAGTACTGCAACTTCCGCTCTTCTTCTTTTGTTGGAGCCATTTTCTGCAAGCTCTCAAGAAGCTCAACTCCAAGCGTATCTACATGACCTACACCAACATAAGAAAACGTTTTGGTAGCATGTTCAATACCAACAAAAAAAAAAAAAAACCCTTTCAAAACATAATTTACAAGGGAATTGAAGGGCGGGGAAATTAAAGCTCCCAAAAGAAGGCAACACTCATAGCAAGTCCTATCACAATCTGGGGAGTGAGCACAACTGGCCATGGCGAATGAAGTAATCTCATTCTATATGATTTTGAATATCAAAAACTACCTTCTAACAATGCTTCACAAACTTCCTCCACTGTTACATCAAGTGCCCGCAACAAAATTGAAATGTTCTGTGCCTTCTTTGAATCAAGCACTCTGTTCTCCTGGTTTGGAGTTGGCAGAACTTGTTCTTTTGTTTTTTCTTTCTTCGGATTGTTCACTACGAACAATGTTTCAATCATTTCCTCATCCAGTCTGCACGAATTCCATTCACCAACTTGATCAGTGAGAATATTAACAACACTTGCCATACTTACTCTAACAACAATTACGTACATCTGAAGAAAACAGATGAAAGCAATAAGAGTTCAGTATCTTACTTGAAGGAGCTAGATCCAAGATGATCCCACACCATCTCACGACCAGAGCTTGCTCGAACTTTATCCCAATGTAGACGTTTCAGCTTCGGCTTTGAAGGCTCTTCAACCTCTTCCACGGTGTCCAGACAAGTGAACAAGGCGGGAGAACTGTTCACTGGGTTTTCCATCATAGAAGGCCCCGAAGAGGATGCAAATGGTTGCTGATCATTCTGTGCTGCTGGAACTGAACCTTCCGCATGTCTCCGCAATAATCGCGGACAAGGCGGTGGCGGGGGCGGCGGCGGTGGCGTGGCTGAGATAGACTTATCCAAAGAAGAGCGAATTCTCTCCGAAGATTGAGCACTTCCACCTAATGAATTAAACACTGCAGGGGATGTGTTTGAGCTCTCACTCGAGCATCTATCCGGCGACGAAGAAGCAGAAGAGAGCAATGGAGACCCAACGTTTCGATCCAAAACTCTAGGCGGTAATGGGGAATTCGAAGTCAGTCGGAGGGACAGTACATCATATACACCAAAATTCTTCGCCACATCTCTATCTGGTGAACTGGAGGCCCAGGTCAACGATGGTGACCCTTCGTTTCTATCCAAATGATTGAAGATCGCCGGAGATTCATCTGGGCCCTTACCCAAACTTCTGTCTGGTGAACTAGAACGCTGGGACACCGAAGAAGAGGGAGGAGACGAGCTCAAAGCTCCACCGAAGGCATCGAATTCAAGTGTGCTCTTAAACGGAACTTTACTGGGCGAAGCGAAAACCGGTGAGAGCGGAGGAGACCTTATGAGTGGAGATCTCAGCAATTCAGCCTGAGCTGCCACCGCTTCCGGTGATTTCGACTCTGATTTCCTCGGGCTCAAGCTTGCCGGAGGAGATGAACTAGCGGAATGAGATCTTTCCGGCGAACCAGAACTGGAAGACGAACAAGAGCAGCTACTGCTAGACGCACTACTCTTCGATTCCACCGCAAGATCGGGCAGCGCTCTCCGTGACCCGGACCCGTATCGGCTGGAATTGTCTCGGCCGCCAATGGAGCCTCTAGGAGAGTAATATTCCTCAGAACCCTCTTCCGTGACGGAACCCATTTCACCGTTCTGGAAGTTTCTTCTGCTGTTAAGCGGAGGCAGAGGCTGGAGTTCCGGCGACTCCAGTTTACGGAGATTAAATCTGGCATTATTGTCCCGGGAGCCGGAGCGTTCACCAATGGGTTGCGTGCTCATAAGTGTGCCCAGGTAGAGAAACTCGGAGCTGGTGCCAGAATGGTTTAGTTGCTTCCGAGCTTCAGCATTGGTGGCGTCGCGATGCCTGTTGCTGCTGTCGGAGGTCAGAGTCTTGTTGTCACTGGGGAATGCGGCCTGTTGCTTACGGCGGCGTAAGTAGAGGACAACGAGGATGCTGGTGACGAAGGCGGCGGAGATAACGGCAGCGATGGCGGGAATGAGGAGTTTGCGGGAGTTGGGTTTGGGCTTTGAGGAGTTGGGGAAGATGAGGGAGGAGATGTTGGCGGGACGGGATGTGAGGGTGGTGGAGGGGGCGGGGGGCGGAGGAGGAGCGGGGTTCACCGGGAAAAATGCAGAGTTGGAGGTGGAAGAGAAAGGGAAATGCGGGGAGGGAGGAGATGGCTGGGGGTCGGGATCGGGTGGGAAAAATGACTGATGAAGGATCCGACGGCTGGGAAGTATGGGGACAGAAGAAGAAGGAGAAAAGATGAGGAAGAGGAAGAGGAAGAGAGAGGGAGGAGGCATTACGGGGGGAAGAGGAGCGGTTATGGAGGAGGGAGGAGGGGGGAGAGTGGAGAGCAAGAGGGCGGCGTGAACTTGTTAATGGAGATGGCGTTGGTCAGTGAGTGCTGTTCTGTGTGAGATTTGTAGGGACCTTTTTTCTTTTGTCGGTTTCCTCTTTTATTATTTTTATTTTTCTGGTTTTCTGTCTGGGAAATGTGAAAGTTGGAGGAGAAAGGTAGAAAGGAGATGGAAAATTGGAAATGGTGAGCGAGCAACTGAGTTAGGTGGATGCTGCTGATGCATGCCTGCGGCTGCGTCCTGCTCCAGACTGAGCTGGGCTGGGCTGGGCTGGGCTGGGCTAGGGATCTATCTTTTGCTCCCTTCTTGTCAATTTCTGGTACTTCTTTATGATCTCAACTGTGACTCTTTCTCGTTTCATTTGTTACATCAACTCATTATATGTACGCTGACAAAAACGTTAGGCTATAGTATGAATATCACGTGTCCCCCCAACATTGACTTTCCGTAAGATGTGTGTGAATTTTAGGGAAAATTACACAAAGTTTACGTGATAACCAATAACCTACCTTAATCTGTTATATACTGAGAAATATATAACCCGGCCGGGGTGGTGATTTTTTGCTTCAAACCTTGATTTACTAGTATTTTGCATTTTGATGATACGAATTCAGAGTATCTTGAAGGCTAGTGTTGATGAGTTTGTTATAATAAACAACTTGTCTTGGAAGGCAAGATTGGGGTGGATATGATCAACTGCACTGCACTGGGACTGCTAGTTGTCCAACTGGTGGAATCTCGGCGAGCATAACAGAGGAGCAGTTATCATTATCACAATAAAATAATTGGTGGCGGCATTTTAGCTTAGCTAGTAACACAATCTCAGATCATTTACTAGCTAGTAAATGTTTTAACACATATATTTTTCTTATAATGATGATAAGCACGCACTCGAATAATCTAGAGATAGGGTTGATGGGTTTTGGCCGCTCCTTCTACAAAGTCTACGTCCTTGTAGGTTATGATGAGTGGGGAGAGAGGTCGGGGCCTATCAGAGGACCTACACTTGGTACTCCCGAACAAGCTCCTCGTGCTCGTAGCGTAGGTAGATCACTCTGCCTCCAATGAAGCTTGGGCTTCACCAAAAACGCTCCCGTTACAATGGAACCGGCAGGTGGTTCCACTCTCGAATGTGCCGAGTATAGGAATTTCTCACTCACCACATCCATCAAACATGGGTAGCTAGGCGTAGACCCTGTAACTTCTTCAGGATCCTCATACTCTCTTCAACAAACAATTCATGCATCTATGTGTGCTTAAAGCCTCTAGCTTTAAAATAAAAGTGCATGTACAGTGCACAAGAGTACATGTCCTCAGTTATTTTCTTGCATACCAAATTGTTTATCAAGAAAATTTTATGGAAAATGGTATGATGTATACTGTTTACCTCATTGATTTTACTAGCATCACATGCAAGGTTGTTGGGATTGAGATCTTACTTGGATCTTTTTTAATCCTCCAAGCATTGCATTCATGGTGGAGTTTTGATCAAAATTTTTGTTACAAAGTTAATTAGTATAACTTTCTTTGATTTTAATTTAACAAAGCTAGATCACACAAAAATAAAACATGTTATATACCTTATATTTCTGAATTTCCCAAAAGGGTCACAGCCTCACTAACTCTTATTCTCTGCCACTAATCAAATTATAAGATTAGATTAAGTGTGTTTGAGGCCGAACAATTGGGCTCAAGCTCACTCAATAAGGACTTGGGTGGGCTCGAACTCGACATGCTCTAAAATTTGGGCTCGATCTTCACTACTAAAAAAATCCTTTTTACCAACAAGCAATTTTCCAACAGCTTGGCCGTTGGAAATTTCCAACCTTCTAGGCCATTGGAACTGTGGAAAAAAATTGATCCTTGTGAAAAAAATTCTCCAACTACTTGGCTGTTGGAAGTGTTGAAAAATTTCCAACAGACACCTTTCCAACGGCTTAAACCGTTGGAAAATATGTAAGTTAACTATGCATCTTAATATTTATTGTTTCCAACGGCCTAGGCCGTTAGAAACTATTTTTATTTTTCCAACTGCCTAGGCCGTTGAAAAATACACACACATTTATATATTTTACTTTTCTAACTGCCTAGGCAGTTAGAAATTTTTTTTATTTTTCCAACTGCCTAAGTCGTTGGAAAATACACACACATTTATATGTATGCATATTTATATTGCATTGATATTGATATTTATATATATTTACCATAATACATATATATTAATACGTATATATATCTTACACATTATTATTATATTTATACTTAGTATATTTTTGTACATACTATAATACATATCATATTTTAAACATATCATAATAACATATACATAGTATATGATATATGATGTATATGCCATACATATATTATTTATTATTATTATTATTATTATTATTATTATTATTATTATTATTTATATTATATATGTATGTATCACATATGTTAATGTATCATATATATGATATATATTAACATATATATTACATATATTAATCTATCATATATATTATAGTACAGTGTTTTATATATTATAATATATGTAACATATATATTAATGTATATAAACATATTATAATATTTAATATATATAATGTATGTAACATATATTTTCTACTATAATATAACTTAACCCATATATATTATATCCCAGCCCAAATATTAAAGCCCAGCCCATATAGCCCCTATATATACATCTTAACTTAACCTAGCCCTAATCAATCACAATCTCTTCCACTCCTCTGCCGCTCACAATCTGTCTCTCCCTCATCTGTCTCATCCGTTTCCTCTGCTCCTTCGCCGAACCGTTTCCTCTGCTCCTTCGCTCTTGCTCTCCCTCTCCGTCACCGACCAACCGCCTAGGCTATCTCTGCTCCGTCGCGGTCTCTGCTTCGTCGCTCACTCTCTCTGCTCGCTCTCGCTCGCTCTTGCTCTTGCTCTCCGTCGCTCTCCGTCATCGGTCGACCGCCTTGGCTCACCTGGCGCCAGATCCGCCGGTGATCCGTCGCGCTCGCACGCACCAGATCCGCCCGCGCTCCGCTCACTCGCTCTTTGCTCGCTCTAGCTCTCGCTCGCTCTCTCTCTCGCTCTCGTTCTCGTGCCAGATCCGCCGGTGCTACGCCTTGGGTTCGATCCGCCGGTGCTCCTCTAGATTCAGATCTGATTCCTATTCTTTGCTTTTCTTGTATTTTTTATGTGATATTTGTGAATGATTTTTCTGATTTTTCGTTACTTATGTAATTTTTGTAATTTTCATATTTTTGAAATTTGCTGTTTTTTAATCTCTTGCCTATATTTTATTATTTTGTTACATTAGTATAAGATATAATTATTTTAAATTTTTTATTCATATTATAAAATATAAAATATAATTTAGTAATTTATAAATTATATATTTTTTTATTTTCTTCTATAAAGTTTCCAACGGCATAGGAAGTTAGAAAGCAGTTCGAAATATCTCCAGCTGCCTAAAGCCATTGGAAGTCATTGGAACAAGGGAAAAAAATTAATTATAACCGTTGGAAATTTTCAATGGCTTATTCTCCAACGGCTGACTGTTGGAATTTCCAACTGCTCTCATCAGGGCCGTTGGAATTAAAACTTCTAATGCGTTGTTTTCCAACGGCCGAGTTTCCAACGGGAAGCGTTGGAAATTGGGAAACTTCCAACGTGAGGCCGTTGAAAAATGCCCATTTTTTAGTAGTGCTTGACTCACTAAATTCTTTCATTAGTACTAGGGGAAAACTATAGCTTTAAAACTTTAGGGACTAAAATGTAATTGAGACATACCTTAAGGGGGAATAGGAGTATTAACCATATTATATTGTAATTATTTATAAAGGCTCAATAAGCTCGATTAAGCTCGAGCGCAAACACTTCAAATTCAAACTCACCTCAATAAAATATTGAATTTTTACTCATAAACTCCATGAACTACATGATGTACACATGTAGTTAAGGGAGTTGATTGATCCATTTTTTCAAGTTAAGAAGCTGAGTTGCCCCGATTTGAAGCCCAAGATGGTGGTGTTCTGGTCAATCGAGTTGGAAGGCTTCCACTGTATGTTGGCCTTTTGATAGAATAATTTTCAAATTGATGCATCTACAAGTCTTGCTAACCTTAGGAAGAAACGTTATACACTAAATCAGTGTACAGAAACCAATATATGGTTTTTGTCTTTAATATTTTGGAATATAAATGTAAAAATTTTTATATATAAACAATGAATGAAGCCTTACAGTTTTTAAATATATATTTTTTATCAAACTTAAATAAAAAATTGAAATAAAATAAAAAATATGAGATTAATGGAATATTTAATTATTTACTTCATCATTACAAATAGGTATGGCAAAATTTGAACCGACTCAAAAACCTGACCTGACCCGATTTAACCAGAAAAGTCAATGACCCGAACCTGACTGTACCCAACATTGACATGAACCTGAATCCGATTGAAGTAAAACCTAAGAAAACCTGAACTTGAACCCGACCTTACCCAAACCTGAAATGAGTCGATGACTAAACCCGAAAAGACTCAATTTTAATTTAAATTAACATAAAATATATGGTTAGCAAAGACTTTAGAAAAATTATGATTTAATATATGTGAATGAGTTTTTTCTATTATGTTAATCTATTTTATATTGTAAAGCGAATGAGTAAGAGCTGTAGAAAATGATTAGTAAAACGGTGATATAGAGATAAGAATAATTAAATTTTAGAAAATATAGTACTCTTTTCGTCCCATATTCTTTGAAATATTTAACTGTTTTGAATAGTTTGAATTAAATTTATTTATATTACTCCCTCTATTTCAAATTCTTTGCAACATTTATATTTTAATAATTAATTTATAATTTTTTGTTTTCAACAATTTAATATATAAATAAAAAAAATTTTATACAGATTTTTAAGTATATATATTTTTATTTTTTTTAATAAATAATAATATAAATAAATTAAAGTCAAACTAGTCAAAAAAGTTAAATGGAGCAAAGAAAATGGGGCGAAGAGATATTATTTGTTAGAAAAGGATTTTAAAAAATATATATTTAGAAACTATAGGTCTTTATTTGTTATTTAATATAATCATTTTTTATTTATATACTAAAATGTTAAAAAATAAAAAATTATAGATTAATTATTGAATAGTGAATGTTACAAAGAACTTGGCATAGAGATAGTATTTTATTAAATAAATTAAATATTAATATATCTTCATAAATTTTATACTTCCTCCGTCCCAGTTTACTTGAAACATATTCTTTTTTAGGAGTCCCAAAAGGTTGAAACGTTTCCTCTTTTGAAAAATTTTAAACAATTAAATAATTATTTTACACAAAATCCAATAAAGACTTTTTTTTAATATCCACTCAATCTTTGACTGCACAAAACCAAAAAAAGAATCTTATCTTTTTTAATTATTATTTAAACTTTTACTACATAAAAAATTAACACAAATTACATACACCTTAATTTCCGTGCCCAGAGAAATATTTCAACTTAATTGGGACGGAGGGAGTATTATTTTTTATATCTAGTGAAATTAAATTTTAATCAAAATTAAACAAAAAAATTGAAGCGATTCAACCATTTCTACTTATGCATCAGTGAACCAAGTAAATTTGATAATCAAGTTAAATCTGATCTAAGACTCGATAATCCGATCTGATTGGATCGGAACCCAAATAAACCTGGATTGACCCAACCTGAACCCGAAATCTACTCAACCCAAAATCAACCCAAACCCAAATAACCTGACCCGACCTGGACCCAAATACATGCTGACCTGATTAAATTTGAACCTGAATCACCTGATTCAAACTTGACCCAACCCACTCAATTGTCATCTCTAATTACAAATTAAGTGAACCAAAATATAATATAATAAAGTAATAATATAGAAGTTATTTTGAACCGTGCAAGTTTATTGGGAAATTAACCAGGCAATTACATTGTGCTAATCATTATTAACCATACAAAAAGTTTAGATTTGTGTTTTCATTGGTTTTATATCAAAACATGTGACGAATCATTGTAATGTTAGTAAAAAGTGAGAAAGTTATAGTCTCTTTTTTAACTAGTTTTTAATCAACTTCAGAGTTTTGATTTTTTTTTATTCAATGTTGGAGAGTTTCCTGTTGAACCTCTAATATTAAGAAGTAAACCTTTTATAGTGTCCTTAATTTTCTTCTGCTTAAGAGTCCATCATTTTAGGCACCAACTTCTCCTTTTATTGGGGGTGAGCGCCGCTATAATTTAGGAGACCCACTCCATTATAGAGCTGATTATCAGTTTATTTTTCTTTTTTCACACAAAAGCCATCGCTAACGCTTTTTTTACTTTTTTTGGGTACACCGCCAGCGCTTTTATTAAGCAAATATGACCTTGTTTAGCATTAATATTGGTTATTAGTATCAGAGTTTGAAAAAAATTATTCAGTGGTACCTTATAATTGCTTTTAGTTTTAGAAGTTTGGTCTCTACATTAAGAAATTATTAAAAATTCTAATATTAGTTCTAAAAATTTCTTTCCAAACAGGCCACTAATTAGATCAGTTCTCACGTCCACCACTTAAGACTTTTTTGCACGGCTTGCTTTGAAGGGAAGGAAAATGATGAAGCCACCATGAAATCTTACACAAACCGGGATTGGAATTCAATTGAAAACACGAAGCAGCAATTATGTCGCCACCCTGAGAATCATAGCGATCGATGCTAACGACTGTGATAATTAGCTACAGCTTCCGGACCAGGTCTATAATATACAATAAGAAAAATGCTAAACATAGCTTTAAAAAATGTTCAAATTTTCATTAAATTTTAGTTGTCACTGTATAATTTGAGACATAAAAAGTAATGGATCTTACTTAGTTCTTCAGAAATGCGACACAAGTTTCCATAAGAGATTTTCACGTTGAATGAATTATCTGTTAGCCAAAGTAATTGTAACATCCCAAATGTTACTGTTTCTGTGTGAGGGATTAGGTTACGCCTACGTAAATATATAATCATCTTACCACAAAAGTATTCCTCAGCATGTCATGTGGATGTTGAAGTATCCTGTTCAATTATGTTATGGTGTAGTAGGTACGGCGTTTAAGTTTTTCGTGTAGGTATAAGATCTGATCATATTAAAAAACAGTTGTTGCAGGTTTTTGGTCCATTTTCTTAATGTGTCTAACTATGGTTCTTGAATTTGATTTGTCAAACGAAATTTGAAAGTACTAACCTAGGGGCGGTTCCATGCCAGGATTGTGATTTAGTTCAGTACATTCATTAATACTGCTTTTCATCTTAAAAAATGTTGTTGTTCATGACTTCGACAAAATTAAGAAGTGTTTAATTTTTTATCTTTCGTTTTGCGTGTGATGGCAGGTATATGTTATTAGTATTTCTGATCTCGGATAAGAAAAAAATATGTAAATTTCAGCAGCTTTCTTTGGGAAAGAGGAGTAATTCACACGTTGGGGGAGGAGGAAAAAGAAAATGAAAATCAACAGTAAGTCCTAGCATCGGGGAAGTGAAGCTGGCCAGAACATGGAGCAACTGAGCAAGCAACAAACAGATGTCGATTTACATTGGCCTTAATGCCTAGGCCCTAAGCTATAGTGACTTGGACACTTAACACCCTAAACCGTTCACTATATCAATTCGATCCCTGACCTTTGATGAATTAGTCACTTTGGCTCCTTAACTTAGCGAAATTCTCACCTGAGTGCATCTGAACTGGACACCTTTAGGCCTTTAATGGAGCAAGAACTATATGTTCATCAATTCAAAGTCTGAACTTTAACAAATCGGTCATTTTGGTCCTTTAACTTAACAAAACGCTCATGTTGGTCCTTTCGATATTATTTCTTCAAAGAAATACTTTACATTCCAAAATAAGTCAACAGCCAACCAACATTCAACTGTCTAGCTCTTGCCATGCAAACCAAAAAAATTCGAAACCATCTTGTCTGATCACAAACTCTTAACATGAAATGTCATTTCTTAATAATGACATTGGATAAGATGGTTTCAATTTTTTTTTAGTTTTTTTCCGTGGTATTGTTCGATGATGAGGGCATTTTTAGGAGATAGGACACGGTAGATTTGCTCTTTAGGGTTTTGGATGATGTAGGCCTTGAGCTGATGCTTAGGCATGGATTTCAGCAACAAGATTTGGAGCCTAAGTTGGAGAGGAGGATCCTCAACAGAATCGGCAGTGGTCAAGGTTGGCAACACAATCCTCTCCTCCGTGTCAATGAGGGTGCTATGTGGAAAGAATGTTTAAGGGATTCACAGTTTACATGAGAAGAACTAGATTGTTAAATATTGGTTGAATATTGAGTTTTAGTTTGGAACGGGCATATCATTTGTAATTTTAGTTAATTTTTTACATGCAATTTTTTAATATATGAAAACATCATTCACTTTTTTTCAGATATATCAAGTAAAAGTATTTCTTTGAAAAAGTAGTATTAAAGGACCAAAGTAGACATTAACTGAGTTAAAGGACCAAAGTGACTGGCTCATCAAAGTTTGGGGTTTAAATTGTTGGTGAGCATGGAGTTCTTGCTTTATTAAAACTTAGAGAACTAATTGATATTATCTGTACTAGGGGTTAACTATTTGAGTCACTATAATTTAGGGACTAATTAACATTTAGGCCATTCACATTTACTGCTACCAAACAAAATAAAGGTTAATCACACAGGCACATTAGGTATCCCTCTCCGCCTTTAGAAATGGATTGATATACATATGGATACAAAGTCGTGTGATGTTTAAATGTATAAAATTTTCTCCTTTTTCTTTTCAAATTTTATTAGATAAAAGTTTAAGCGCATAATTTTTTTAAAAGATTTGGAAAATCTTGTTTTCTAAATTTCAGAAAACTCATGTTATAAAACCATTTTGACACATGAGCTTTTCAAAATTTAGAAAACAAAATTTTCCATATCCTTAAAATATACCATGTGTTCAAACTTTTTATTAAAAAATTTTTGAAAAAGAAAAATGAAAGAAATTTCCCCAACTAACAACACCTCATGACTTTACTAGTATAACTAGCAATTCATAAAAATCATTCTCAGCTCCATACTATCAAGGAAGCAGAAATTTTAATCCCATTATTCCATAGTTGCAGGTGTGCTGATAAACAAAAGAGATACTCCCGAGCCTTTGCCTAAAAATGAATGACACTTTTATATTTATACAATCCTTTTTTGAATTTTAATCATGCATTAAGTCATAGTACACAGAAAAAAAACATTTACTAACTCATATACTCATTTAGGATAATGTTTGTTATAATTATGTAACCTAGATAACAATATTTATGATAGGCAAGATTATCAAAACCCTCCTTGAGGTATACCCTAACTTACACTTGTGTCCCTCTGCTTTAAATACCTACTATTACTTCCCTAAAAACTTAACTTTGTTAATTCAATCATGATAGAAAAGAGAAAATGTCTACTTTTATAATCCTATCTTTTTTTCCTAAAACGTTTGTCCCACTAACTTTTGCATCTAATAAGATAGGCCACCGTGTCTCCTTTCATCCATTCCACTCTCTTCCTCCTCCGCCTCTGTCGTCTATCATATCGCAGCGGAACCCTAGTCCCAATCCATCATATTGCACCGAAACCCTAGTCCATCATCTCGCACTGGAGCATAGACCAGATGCGATTCAAGAGACATCGTGATTCAAGGAACTCCAATGAACAAAGCCGCCGACGACAACCAACCAAGCATGAGAAGAAGAGGAGAACTCCGACGACAATGATGATGAGGCCGCCAGTGAAGTGAACCAAGCACACGAAAGAGATAAGTGGAGACTGAGAGAGAGCGAGATCCTGTGGTCTACGTTCGGCGAGAGAGAGAGCAAGAGATACCAGAAAGAGCATAAAGAAAGAGCAGCGAATGCGCTTGGGATTTCCAAATGCATCAAAGTTGGTTCAAATTGCAAAGATCTATCTCATAATCCATAGAATGGCTCGAATGAGATTGGGATATCCAAAATCAAGATTGGAGAAAAGCCCCACTCGTTGCTGGCAATCTTCGCTCTGATGTGATTCAATCTCTGACGTGGATGATAGCGGATCGGCCATTGCAGTAAAGAAAAGAGTTGGGCTTAGGGTGGTTGGAGATCGGGTCATGAGTTGGTTCAAAAAATGTCCATCGTGTTTGCGATCGAGCCATTGCAGCGAGTCTGCCCTGTCTCCAATCAGGAACGACGGTGGTCGTACTGACAGGTGGAGTTGATCTGGAAAGAAAACATCTAGGTTTAGAAATTATACAGGGTTATTTCATTAAATGTGAAAGTTGGGGGGCAAAATTTTCATGGAAGAAGGTTAAGGGGGTTAAATAAGTGTTTTATCTTTTCTTGCCAACAGTGAATGACAGAGTTAAATTTTGAGGGGGTAAGTGTAGGTATTAGAAACAAGGGGACACAAATGTAAGTTAGCGTATACCTCAGGGGAGTTTTGGCAATTTTCCCTTTTGATAAGACGTATGGTACACAGCGATCCTTCGTATTTACCAAAAATGATTAAACAGTGTCTTTCATGACTCGTATCTCCTGCCTTTTTTTTTCCGGTGGAGAAGGGATAAATGCAACCAGAGCGCCCCCAAAAAGGGGTTACACAGCAGTGTTTTTGCCCTTATCAAAAGGCCGGCAAGCTAAGTTCAGAGGGTCCAGCCGTGAAACAAAAGAAGCAGAAGTGGTAGCCTGGGAACTAGCTCTAGAACTAGTAAACCCACACCTGTTTTAGTCCACACAAAAGATGGGTTTGGTGACTGAAAGCGTTATCAGTCTGAAAAGCTGTGAATTGACACAATAACCTTGAATACAAAAACAGTGCAGTCCAAGGAATATCTCTCAGAAAACTTGTTAATTCTATGAAACGAATTGAATATTGAATTTGGTGTTTTGTGTTGACCTGTAAATACTACATGAAACCCAAATCCCACACACTTTGCTGATCTTTACGCCAGTTGAGAGCTAATAAGGGAGAAACGACAACTTAGAAGAGCCCTTACAAAGTCATAACCAAGCGAGTGTTTATCATTTTCCCTTTTTGTTTTGCTTTTGTTTTATTTTAGGTTGTTGATTGAACCCGACTTAACTGCGACTATGGTGGGTACCTCGACTTCATTCATATCACGTGAGGCAATAACAAACATTGAACCCGACATACTCAAAACTTCTTATATGCACCGTGTGTAAGACATTCCCTTCTTCACAATCGTCGATAAGTGCAGCCCAACCTTACCCCATTTCAGACTGAAAACAAAACTACGCTACACTTCACAGCTGACAGTTGACGGTCCACGGTTCACACCGCTCTTAAATGATTCAACGCAAGTACCTTGGCTGCCGGCCTTAGCTTCGTCGTTTTCCTCTTCATTGTCATCTTTTGCATATGATTTCCTCCCTACATATCTGGGTATATTCCTCAAATCCTATCAACTTTCGATCCCGTATTTTTATGAGACTTTATATACGTATGAACAAAACAAAGGTCAGAACTCAAATTTGTTTTCTTAAATGTTCCCTTTTTATTTATTTATTGAATATTTAGAGCTATACAAGAGAGTTGCAAGTACAAGAGACAATTCACTAACGTGGCCCAATTACACCCATCTCACCCACTGACTACTTTTAAAGAAGAAATCCCAACTGAACATCAAGAATTGAACTACGGCCAGTCATGTGGTATGATATGGTAGTCCACGGCCTCATCCGTGTTTTCTTATATCTTAACTTCACAGCCACATAACCACGCAGAAAAGGAAGGAAAATACAGCATCTCAATGAGATGCATCAGCCAACAGGCTGAGACCTTAACTGGGATCCCTCTATTGACTTGATTATGTTTCTCTCCTTCAAGATAATGGGACAACACTGGGGAATATCTCATGGTGAAGAATTACGCTGCTCATAATATTCCTTTTAGAACCCCAGCAAATCAATCAGCCCCCATCACAGTTACCTAAGAACTATGGGGAATCATGGAAATAAATCAGATTGAGTATACCCTGAAACTATTCTTTCCTACAGTAAAGGCAGGGAAACCAGTAGGAACTGCGTCTTGAACTCCAACGAGACAAAAGATTGTACCACCAGAAAATTAAAATAGGGTGACACCATTTTGCAAGCCATGGGTAGTTTTATTGTCCAATTCTTATTATGATACAGAAGTTTGCTTTCAGTGACTTTACCTGCCACTGAGTATATATCACCTCCACATCCTTTGATCAAATTTTACAAGCCCTGCTGCACAACATCAAACAGAAGTAATAAGAAAATGGCAAACCCAGCTGCAATCCACTGATCTTTCTCTATCTCAGGCCTCAAAAAGAATGCTTGGAGGCAAAGAATACCAAGTACATGACATTCACTTTTCCTTCTCTTTCTTTACTTCTATATATATATTTTAAATACATACAGAGTTGACAAGAACTTAGAAAAGACACGACTCAGATACACAACCACATATTTATAACCTTTAACTTCTTTGTTACACAAGACAACAGCAGAAAGCTGATGCAAAACTGTACTGAAAAGTTTCAAGAACATTTTAAAAAAAAAAAAACTATGTCACAAATTTACTTTCACAGATATATTATGAAAATTCATCAAAAAAAAAATATTTACATGGATCAAAATGAATGATGGATACTTTATGTCAAAGTCATTGAACTTCTGCATGTCAGCATAATGCACCATGTAGGTTTTCTAATTAGTCCTGGCAGCTGATGCATACACCCAATAAAGAACATGGACAACAACAATAGTTGTAAAAACTCGCGCTCTTGTTTATCTTTTAGCAAATTATAAGCAACAGAAATGTTGAAAAACTATCACAGAATCTAGCTGTTTACCTCAGAAATATCGACAGCGCTGATGTATCCCTTCCACGCTCTCTTGAGGAAACCATTGGGAATAATGTGATTTAAAATGGCATAATTTCAGCCCACTACTTTTATTGCACCAACTTCATCAATTTTCGTGCTCTTGTGCTACAAACGAAATGATAATAAACCAACAGTTGATAAGATGGTATCTAGTTAAATAATTTGAATACCAGAAAGTAGACTCTAAAAGGAAAAGCAAAGAAGCAACTAAAATGCAACAAAATATAAACAGAACTAACTTTACTCAGAAAATTTGAGCAAAGCCCACAATGAACTGCACTACCTTACTCTTTTTGTGCTTGTGAACATCATTAAGATCGTCATCTCCATCATGCTTCCTTTTCTAAAATCATACAACAAAATGTCACGTTTTACTAGATGAGGTCTTAATTGAAGTTCAGCCATAAAGAGGGAAAACATACAATGTCAGATTAACAATACAAAAAATCATGCAACAGTAATTCCTATTCCCTGTCAAATTGCTAAACACACCTCACATAAAAGACTGAATGGACAGTTCAGTTCCAGAGCAAACTGCAGGGAACAAATAAAAAGGGAAATTGATGTTCCAGACCTTCTATTCTAACCGTACAGTTCCATGCTAATGGTGAATCAAACAGCTAACCTTTTCATGGTGCCTCTTTGAGTGATCAGCACCAGTTTCATGATTTCCACTTCTATCCTTTTTCTTTTCCCTGTCTTTATCTTTGCTTCGATCTTTGTCCTTATGGCGGTGCTTGTGCTTCTTGTGTGCTTTATCCTTCTCCTTTTCTCTGTCTTTGTGTTTCTTAAGCTTCCTTTCTTTATCTTTTGAGTCACCTTTTGATTTTCCAGCAATAGTTGGTGTCCCCTTCTCACCCTATTAAATTATACAGAAGCAAAAAAACCTAAATTGGAGTAATATTTGAAATAAAAAATAGAAACATGGGCTACTGCTTGAAATTCCTGATCATTTTATGAAGAAAACAACTTTTAACTTTGTATAAATGCCCAAGAACTCTGCATAGGTCTTACAGGAGGCAGTTCAATGGGGCCAGTTTCCTTTAACTGGAAGGCCTCCCTGAGACTATCAAGGTCAAAGGGCTGTATACGAACATTCTCATCTCTATGAGAATATGTACTCTCTAAAAGCTGGTCCATTTGCATTCCTTCTCCTTTCCTGATTTCAGTGTCTCCCACCACGTTATGGAGATAGTGTGTGTCTGATATTGACAAAGGAAGTGGTCTCTTGCAGAAAAAATCATGGTGGGCCAACAATTTGAAATGACTTAAAAGATCAACAGCACCAGTAAGTTCCCTTGGCCCTAAAAGTTCAGATGCAGCAAAAGTAATCACAATCAAGAAAACAAGTATTAATGCACAGTTAGCATATCCCGGAATTGAAGTGAGTCACACATGCTCAAGGAAAAGACGCTTCCTATTCCTTCTTTAAAACAGAGCACAGAGCATTCAACCTGGTGATGTTATTCTTGAAAGAATCTCTCAATCATATAGTCCTTTTAAAGGAGGGGGGAAAACTCTCTTGGAAGACTATACAATTAATTATGAAAAGCAAAACAAAATACCAAAACGACCATGCTACCAATGTATTATTAATTTAACGTAAAAAATAATATGATAAAGAAAGGACATAGTGGAACATAAGCTAATGCATTTTGTTTCCATTTAAAAAAAAATCTCCATAAGTAGTGAATATACGAAGGTGCCAAGATGAATATGATCACTGACAACTGAAGGAAAACATATATCAATTACCAGCCATAACTGGAGCCGATGGACTTACTAAACCATACAAAGAGAATAAATAGTACGCATACCAGATACCAATGATCTGCTAAATTTAATTACCTCTTCCAAACTGCTTTTCCTCAGGATCCATGGTCAATTAGTAAAAAACGTGTGTGTAATCAACTGAAATTTCAAAGTAAAATGTTGGTCATAAGCATCAACCAAGGAAATTATGAATTTCTTGAGGCAAAACAGAACTTCCTAAAAGACATGACTATAAATTATTGCAGTGACAGCTGTGATCTTTTCATATCATGCCAACGGCCTTTTCTAAAGTTTCAGATGCAAAACCCTGCATATAGCTCTGGTAACAATAAATACGTGGAGCCTCGAACCCTTGAGATTTTATTGTGTTCGAATAAGATTTGATTTTCAAATGGAAAACTAATGAAAGGATATCCCCTCAGGATATGTTTCAATCAATGGCTTAATTACTGCCACAGAAACCCTGACCCAGAACATGAATCAATCGCACAGAGGAGAAAGTACAACGACTTGGTTCTACTCCATGTCCCTGAGAAAAGCTTGGACATTTCAAACTTGTTTTAACGACTGTTGTCAAAGATGAGATATCAATGATAAGTTCTGGCTAGAAGCTTCAAGAGCCTGGAATTTTCAACTTCTGTGTTTATCTGGACAGCCAGCCACTTAGTGTTATCATCATCACTCAAGGCTGATGCTTTTGCAGAGGAAAAAATGCCAATGGCTCTTTTGCATGTTAGATAAAAGAGATTGGTTTGTGGTTGAAGATACATAGGAGGAAGGAAAAAGGACAGTGCTTGATTTGCAGTCATATATCATATTTGATTTCCTTCCCTTTTTCCCCTTGCCCTAGGGCCATGGAATTGATGAAAGACACAGAGAGAGGTGCAAGAACAAAAATGGTACAGAAGGAATTATAGTGATCCGAAAATGCATGGTACATAGGAACTAACACAAGCCGGCCAAAAAACTTAAACACAATTGTGTGCCCAAATAATACACGTAAATCCATCAGCTGAATCTGGAGCTGGTTATTCACCAAGAGTAATTACCATAGAAGGGAGGAGATATGTGGCACTTTGTATTTAATCTTGCTGAAACAAAGTGCGAGTGAACAACAGCCATGAGAAAATTGTGACCTGGCATTCCTTCACAACGGTGGGACCAAGCAAAACTAACCCCAGAAAAGGAAATGGCATAATAACACTCCTCCCAAATAGAAAACAGCAAACAGCTTCCTTGATAAAGTTTCTAGGTTAGCTTCGGCTTGCAGTATGTATCTAAACCAAGATCCAGCAATATCAATTTGTACGCACTCTCAAGTATCCGGATTCCAGACACTGTGACAAACTTCACTAACTCTGCATTGATGCTACTATTGCTTGATTAATATTTCTGTTTGTTCAATGACCATTTCTACATCTTCTTTCTGTTCGCCAGAAACAAATAACCTCCATGGGTATCATGCCTTCAAACACTACCCTCTCATCACTGCTGGGTACCACCTCCACTGGCTCAATTTATTCGCCTAGGGACAGATAGTCTAATCCTCCAATTCCATAATATTATACTTGGTTTCCGGATGCCGAAAATTTTGATTAAAGACGATAATATACAAGACTCTAGCCCCAAAACAAAAAATCTAAAACCAATAAAAATCTGTTAAGACCGAATAATATCATCAAGAAGGAACGGACACGCACACTGAAAGGCACACATAACGAATGACACATAAAACGGTGCCCTAACCAATACCTTAAGCATGGACCCCGAAGTTGCTATGCTTCTTATTCAAATTACTCTGCCAGAGATGATGAACACACTATCTCCTCCTCTTCTCCTCCTCGACTGCGCCCGCGATATCAGCAGCACTTACAAATCCAGACAAAATCACAATCGTCAGAGTTGACGGAGGAAAAAACCAACACGAACCCGCAATAAAAACATAAAAAGAAACGAAACAGCAACCTGAGAATTAAAGCACCGAGAGCAATGGCAGAGTCGGAGAATCTTCCAGGGGAGGGGAGGAGGGGAGGGAGTTGAATCGAAGGAATTAGGGGCGGGAAGGGCCGAAGCGAGAGATCAAACAAGGTTCGAGAGGGTTCTAGAAAGAGAGAGAGCTAGGGTTTGGGTGCCCGTTGGAAACTCTCCAGGTCTCAACTCGCTCGTTCTTCAAGTCGAATCAGGCCTCTCTCTCTCTCCCTTCAGGTCGGGGCATGGCAGGGCCAGGAGGCCCAGGACAGGACTCTATTTCGCGGCTGCCTTTCGTTTGCAAAATTTAGTACTTCGTTTGCCTGCAGTCTCGTGATTTGATTCTCTATTTCTAATTCTAAGCCCTTTTTTAGTAACCTCTTCAGTTGGACAACAGGGTCTCTGCTCTAATGCCATGCACAAGCCTACAACAAAGTCAAACTATGATACTTTTTTAGGAACCCAAAAAACCAAAAAAAGTAGGATAATACTCGTAAATAACTACTACCAAGTTGGTGTACGAGGAAGGGGACAAGTGAGCAAATGAACCGACGGGATTTAGTATTTTTTTCCTAATTGAGTTGTGGATATTTTTATTCCAAATATCATATTTAATAGTAGCTATTTGATTCAAAGTTTACTTGAATATTTGATTCAAAGTTTCAAAAACCCTTTATTAGTATTTATAATGACCTAATTGTTAACCCAAAACTTGTCATTATCTGCCTCAAAGCCTACAAAATTCTCTTTATCAGTGTACTATGTTGTTAGTCATGAGGTGTATCAGATGCCACCCTCAAGACTAATTGTAGGCTCTATTGTCAATTGGTCTCACAACATAGGAAATTCAACTATCAATTGTTTGAGTAATTTCAACTTTCAAGATTTCTAACTGTTGTATATGATTAACCTTCAACCATGAAAATCAGCTTTCAATTCTATTTAAATTGCTTTGGTGTTGGAAAATTTAATCACTGTTTCTATCAAACAAACCCTGAATTAAAGTTTTAAAAAGTGATTAGTGTCAATTATTGTTGCTCATGATGGACCTAGCAAAACGCATCCTATATCCAAGGGAGTGCAATGATCGTCATCATGGGGGCCTGAAGTGAGCCATAGTTAACACTAGTAGCAGTAATAGAATCTGTTAGGCACATACATTAACAATGGTATTGATAAATGTGAAATTTTGTACATTAATCTTAGTATGTTAAGAGATAAAGTTATATGAGTAATTATTAGTATTTTTTTAACTTCAGCATTATGAAAGAAACAAAAATTTACTCTTTTTTTTTCCACTGTGAGCGCGTTTGTTTTGAACAACTAATTTTTTTGGAAATTGGCTAGCTTGATGTCAATTAAAATGACAAATTGATGTAAGCCATTAAATATAGTGAATCCACCGCCTTTCAGTTACCTACATCAATCATCATTTTGCGGTATAATTATATATGCTAGTGCGATCCTTTTATTTAATATATTTTTTAGAAAAAAAATCTTTGTTATAAATTGATAAATTATGTATGAAAGGGACAAAAAAAAACAGAAAAGAAAGTGCTGTAGTAGAGTAAAGAGTGTAATCCTAATTCCAGGAATGTAATGGGTAAATTTTCAAGCTTGGGGTAAGTAAAAATTGAATGCCACCAGGCTGTATCAACTATCAAGTAGTAATACTAGGTGACTCACCTTGCATTGTGGCAATAATTTGTTATTTAGGTATTTGATCATAAATAATTAAAGTTTGTGATTTAGAAATGCAGATAATAATGTTTTAAGAATTCAAATACTACAAATTTAGATGGACAAATTGTCGGAAAGATAAGTATGAGGACAAAAAAGGCACAAAATTCTAGAGTTGTAGCGTTTCAATTTGTGGTCGCATTTAATATAAATATAGTATAATAATAATTAAATAATAATGTTTAACGTTGAAGAAAGGCAAGTTTAGAGTTATAGTAATTAAAAGTGAGTTTAACTATTATCTATTGATATAATAAACTTTTCCATGAAAATAAAAAATTTGAGATTTAGAATTGACCTAAAGTTGGGTATAATCTTTATATAACAAACTTTTAAGGTTAATATGGTAAAAAGTGGAATTTTAGGAATTAAAATTGGTGTTTTATTATTGACATAAAAAAGAGTAATAAAAAATAGAGCAAATTGGGTGTTTAAATGGAAATTCAAGTAAAGTCTAGAAAAATTCAAACAATTGTCAGAATTAGCCAAATCATAATAACTAAAATTTTCTCTTATAAAATAGAAATAACTTTTCCATAAAAAAAGTGAGGTTCAAGCATTAACGCAAAAGTTAAAATAAAGTTTCAAAATCAATAGAAAAAATGGAAAGGCTACATGTAATAAGGGTTTAACATTGAATTTGCAAACACAAAAAAAACAAAAAAACAAAAAAAGAAGAAGGATCAAAATGATAAACATATAGAATTTAGGGACTAAAACAGAAGAAAAGAAATCTATATGGGCTGAAAAAGAGGTTATACCATTACCTCGGAAAAGGGGAAAAAACAGAGAGAGAGAGAGGGAGAGAGGAGATAGAGAGACACTAAAGTTTTGAATCAATAGAACAAATGGAAAAATTATAGGTAAAAAGAGCTTAAAATTGAATTTGCACAAAAGAAAATTGAAAGAGAAAAGAAAAGAAAAACAAGAAGAAAAAATATAAAATATAGAATTTACCGACTAAAGTGGAAGCAAGGTAATACATGGGCTGAAAGAGAGGTTATATCATTACCTAATATTTTTTTAAAAAAAAAGATCAATGCAGATTTACAATATTTTCCAACTCCAATTTAGTATATAGATATAGGGTAAATTTCACTTGTGATTCCTAATATTTTTATGTTGTCCTAAACAAGTCCCTAACATTTATTTTATCCTCTAAAAGTTCCTAAACTCGCTATTTTTACCTAATCCTGATCCTTCCGTCAATTTCACGATTAAAATTAACGGAACTTTAGGCAAAATGCCAACATTGGTCCTCTCACTCAACGCACCCTCAAGCCTTAAAATTTAAACTTTCTTTTGCACCGTCTCTTATACGTTCAAATTCCCAGAAAATAAAATTTCTCTCGTCCGTTCGCTTTCTCGCTGTCTCTGGTCCGCCGCCACCACAGGTTCCACCACCTCCTGCTTCTTCCGGCTTTAGTTCTCCGCCACCGCGAGGTCCACCAGCTCCATCATTAGAGACACTGCTCGGGGAGGCGGTGGGCTAGGAAGTCCACTAATCGACTCGATCTGCTCCCATTCGAGTCCAGCGCCAGTGGTCGATCCATACGATCCCTCCAATATCAGCCGCCTCCCTTGATCTTCACAAGGCCTTCCCCTGCACCCATGATCCGGCCCTCCGCCACTGTCGCCACACGCCAGCTCTGGTCGCCCTGCTCATTGACCTTGGTAGGTTCTTCTCCAGATATGCACTAGTCGGCGAGGCCACTGGAGTTTCCGTGGACAACTTCGGATGGATTACTGGAAGACGCGAGCATTTCATGAGAGATTACCAGAAGACGCGAGTTCTTCGCGGATTAGATTGCCGGTGGCGAAGTGAGGAACGCCTAGTGAGGGCAGAGGCGGCTGGCATATGTGCCTTTGCCAACGCCGGAACAGTTGATGAAGATCCACTGGACGTTCCGCTTCTCCTCATCTGTTATATTCTCATCCCTCAATCAGGTTCAGTGGATTTTCTTTTCTGTTTTAGTTTCTGGGTTTTTTGGATTTGCCTGGAGCTGCTGTTTCTTGATTGCTTGATCGGCCTGGAGGCCCGCGATCGAAAGACGGCTGCTGGCTGCGGAATATTTTTGGAGTGTGCTGGAGGTGGGAGAGGGCCATAAAAGTTTTTGCTTTTTCGGAAAGTTGGAATTGATAAGAGAGAGTGTGTGAGAATTCTCAAAACAAAAAGAATGGTAGTGCTTTGAATGTGAAGAAGAAAATGTAGGTATTAAAGTTTTAATTTTTTCTGAAATTTTGTCAAATTAAACAGTGAATTAATAGAATGACTAGATAAAAATAGAGAGAGTAAGGATTTTAAGAGAACAAAATAAAAGTCAGAGACTCATTTAGGATGACAAGAAAATGTTAGCAACTATGAATAAATTCTACCCTATATATATAATATTTCTACAAATTGTTTCAAAGGTTTAATGAAATATTTAATTCCGCCATCTAAGACTCAGTTGGACACAAATTAAAAAGTTGAACCTTGGGCAAAGGTAAATTTGCGACAATTGTTTACTTAATAGGGCAATTATGTCACCCTTGTTTTTCAATTCATCACAAATCTGCCACTAGTGTTATCGTGCAAGAGTAAATCCGTCACTGATGTTATGCTCTAGTACGAATTTGCCACTCAACATTAAAATTGCCAACTTGTCAAACGGCAAATTTTTGGGAAATTTCATGTTTTGATCCTATGCTTTCTTTATTTGGAACACTAGCCTCATATGTTTTTAAATCTTTCATCTCATACTCACATTCAACAAGCCCAACCCTTGAGCACCACTATTGATAACCCACTAGTTGTGAATCACTACTACTTATCCACCTTGATCTATATCACTGATATGAGATGTTGATCCTCATCAAATTAGAAAGGACACTTAACCCTGAGTCCACTATCTTTTCAATTTCGTCAACAATCCTACTTTCTTAAATGTTGTTTTTACTCAATCCTTAGAGGTTATTGCTCACCATAAGTGAATGCCTCACTTATTGCTTGTTGAGATTGCAATAAATGGTGCATCAATATAGGAGCCCGGATGGACTCTAAGGAAAATGGTCCCAAAAATAGAGCAGTAAGGTTATAGTAACTAGGAGCCAAAGAGAAATTTTTTAAGGATTGTGTTTAGATTTTTGCTAACTTGATAGTTGTTGGCGTAATGCTAACTTTGCTCTGTTTATAACATCAATATCAAGTTTGCTCCAACACGACAACATCTATGGTGGACTTGAAATGAACAAACAATGGTAACAAAATTGCCAATCTGGACAAACAATGGTGGCAAATTTGCCTTATTCCCCTTTAACCCTTAAGGGCCGCTTAAGAATCTAACTATAGTCTAGGAGCTAAAATGTCACATTTTTCATATAAATATGCCAATTCATGACTATAGCTTTTGAAAGTGACAAAATTGTGGTTGGTTGTTGGTAGAAATGTCAATGATGAGGTTTAAAGAGGGTTAAGCTAAACCCATATTCCTACCATAATATATTTAATGTAAAATAAACCCCTAATTTTTAATCTTTGGCTCAATTAGGCCATTGAATTATTATTTTGGTTCACAATTGAAGATTTAAAATTAGACCCAATCACCTACTTTAGTTAGAGATGACAATGGATAAGATGAAAATAGGATAGTACTAAACTTGCATCCTATCTATCATATTTGATACTTAATCCATATCCTATACACTATCCATCGGTTTTACAATTTTAATATTCATATCCTATCTATTTTAAGATGAGTAGGATCTGATAAAATCCATCTATCCACTGCATACTTCCATAATAAAAAACAATAATGCTATAATAGAGCACCATAAAAAATTATTAAAATTGACCTTGCAAAAAAAATATTAATAATAAAAACAAAAATTGACTTAGCCATAAATCAATCATAAAGAATTTGTCTAAATCAAATTAATGAAATGAGCACATACTTAGCATTAGTATAAGCGTACAACTTTATGAAAAAAAAATGTAGGAACCTTCCTCAGAGCTTTGTCCTAGCCATCTTGTCTTGGTGTTATAATTATACTTAGTTGCAATTACAAGTAATCATGTCAATTAAGTTGTTTTGTAAACTATTATATGTGGGTAGGATATAGGGCAAATAGGCCTAAACCCGCATCTTACTCACATCCACCGGGTATAAAAAAAATAAAATCCACATCTACTTCAAATTCATTTAATTGTAAAAAAAATCTTATCCATCAAGAAGGATATATAGGATATTCGTTAGGGGCAAATATCCATTAACATCCATAACTTTAGTAGTTGGATTGGATTGTGATATGCACTTTGTTGTGGGGTGACCAATGAAATACAAATTTTTCATGTCATTTATATTTTTAGTTATAGAGGAAAACATAATAAAAAAATTATGAATTAAAAAACATTATGATTAATTTGAATGATAAAAAAAGATTGAAACATTTGAAATGTGTTGGTAACAAATTTGATAAATATAAAACACAATAAGACCAACGTAATGAATTTAGGATTTCAAGACAATGCAAGCCTTAAGTGTCACTCATGAAAGTTCAGGAGTCTAAAACACAAAACAGAAAATTTAGGACAAAGTCATAAAAAAACCAACTATCAAAGTTTGAGAACCAGAAGACATAACAACATACAAAATTAGGACCAATTGTATAATTTACCCTATTTTGGCCTAAACACAACAACAAAAATAGAACAATTTGGGGGAAAAAAAAAAGAAACCAATGTTGCAAAAGGTGAGCACTGTTCATAAAAGGAGTCCTTAGGTAATTAATTGATATAATTAGTGCCATCTTGCCACTAAAACGTGAAATGTGGGAAATATGGCATTAACTACCAATATATTGCATGAAGGTTGGTAATGTGGACATAGAAGTAGAAAATGTTTCTCACTTTAGGGTCTTATTTTGCATTATCGTAAGTGAGTAAAGTTAAAATTTTTAAAAAATTATCTAAGGTATACCTTTTAGATTTTAGTTTTAATGGTTACATCTCTACTATTAATAAATCATTTAAAACTCAAACACATGTTTTATGTGGAAATTCCATGTGTGGACTAGGACTATAATGCAAATTGAACCTCGACAGCTACAATGGTAAAGTTGGGTGGTAGCAATAATGGCAAAATGAGAGCTTGGCCTAAAGGCGATCTAAAATGTGAGGAAATTGGCACCTGACAAAGAATAAGAAGTAAGTGACAACATGGTAGTTAGAGCCTATAGATAAGGGAGGATGTTGCAGTGAAGTGGTTGAGGTGGTACATTGATGCATCTTTGGCAGGAAAGAGATAAATTGTAGCTTAAACGATGAAGGCCTATGAGGCCAGTGATCAGATGTTGGTGGTAGCGTTAATGGCGAGTTACATAAAGTGGTGGTGACTAACAAGGCCATCTTATGATAGTCGTGATTGGAGTAAGACCACTTGGTGGTTGTAACAAATAAGCGATTGTTAGAGATTTTGATCTAAATGGGGTAGATATAGAGCACGTTTAGAATAATATTTGTTACTACTTATATCTCAAATTCTCAACTTCATTTCAATTTTCTTTTATTTAAGTTTAAATTTTATTTAATTATATTTAATTTACTTTTTTTCAAAAAAATATATTAGAAATTTATAAGATTTATAGTTTTTAAAAATAACTCATTTAAAAAAAATTAAATAATAATGTAAATATATTCAAGTCAAACTTGAATAAAAAAACCGAAATGAAGTAAAGAATTTGAAACAGAGAGGTATTATTATTATTATTATTATTATTATTATTATTATTATTATTTATTATTATTATTATTATTATTATTATTATTATTATCAGCTTCATTTCAATTTTCTTTTATTTAAGTTTAAATTTTATTTAATTATATTTAATTTACTTTTTTTCAAAAAAATATATTAGAAATTTATAAGATTTATAGTTTTTAAAAATAACTCATTTAAAAAAAATTAAATAATAATGTAAATATATTCAAGTCAAACTTGAATAAAAAAAAACCGAAATGAAGTAAAGAATTTGAAACAGAGGTATTATTATTATTATTATTATTATTACTACTACTACTACTACTACCTCTATCTCAAAATCTTTATATCATTTCAATTTTTTTACTTAAGTTTATTTATATTAATATTTGCTAAATGTTTTTCAAAAAAATTATATTGAAAAACTATAAGTTTTGTAGTTTCTAAATAAGAATTTTTAAAACAATTCTAATAAATATTAATGTAAATAAATTTAAGTCAAACTTAAGTTAAAAAACTGAAATAGTGTAAAAGATATAGGATGAATTATTATTATTATTATGTTCAAAGGGAATGAGAAGACCTAGTAAGTAGGAATGTAAAAACAAACAACAACAATAAAACAACTAATACTTGTTTGCTTTGCCCAGCCTGCCTCCATCCACAGTGTCCTGAGGAAACTACATGTTTTCTTTATACTCTACTTGATATTGCTTGAACTCTCGATTAACATGTGAGATATGATTTTTATACCAAGTAAATTTATACTAAATTTATGTTAAACTTATTATACATTGCACTATTTTAGGGCATTTTTAGTGGTTAACTATTTGCAAATGCACAAAGCACATATCTTTTGATGGACTATATGTGTGAGTGTGTGTCATTATAATGTTACTATCATCATATTAAGGAATTAATTGCTTAATTTAAGAATATAAAATTAAAATATATCACATGAGTCTCAAATAAGTTAATGGGTTTTACAGCACTGTTCATACGATGGGCAAGCCAAGTTTGTTTAGTTATGAAGAAGACCCAAGTTTAGCTAAATCCACCTAAAAGATGATAGGAATTTAGCTAAAGCCAAATTAAATCTACCCCATTGATATTCCTACTTGTAAGATTACACATTAAAAGGTAGTCATCTGTTGCCTTCCCTTGATCTCTCTTGTACACAATTAACAATTTATTAAGATGAAATTAAAATTAGACTTGTATTCTTAAACATGATACTTAATCTTATATCTTATTTTGTTAGTGTTTCTTTAATAATTTAGACTTTTATCAAATATTTTATATCATTCAAAATGTTCGATCTGAAAAACTTAAAAGTAATTATTAGATATTTTTTAAATAGAAATATTTATATTGTTAAAAAATTAATTCAAATTAATTCACACAAAAAATATTTTTGAATAAAAAATACTCTGCAAATTTTTATAATATTTTATGACAATGTGTTCATATAAAATACAATGTTTGTAAAGGAAAAAGGAAAGAATAAAAAGTGACTAGTTTGACCTTTTACTGTAATATCATAGTAGTTAATATCTTGGTCAACTTTTTTTTTTTGTTAAAACGTGTTAAGGGATGCTAGAAGCACCCTCATTAATCCTAACACTTATATTCCTACCCCCGTGATGTTGATCATACAAGTTAAGCTTCTTGGATTGCAAAATGGCCTTTGACTAATTCATAAGTTTAGGGTTTATGGAATGGAAGTGGATTTGATGACCAGCTAATCCATAATGTCGACTATGACCACCATCTATTCAATATAATTATGACTTGTCAGCTTTTGGTGGGATGGTGGAGAATTATAAGTGTTCATCATATCCTTATAAAAGGGTATCTTTGTGCCCATTTTATTGTATGGCAAATATAAGGCATGAGGTTGGAGCTTTGATAATTTCCTTTGAGTCTTCGTGATGTGACATTAATCGGCATTTGTTAGAGGACACGCAAGGTGTCTCCTTTAACTGCGAGTAGTTTTGTTTATGATTTCTTTTCTTTTCTTTTTTAGTTATCTTTACATAAAAAAAAGTTATTAAATAAATGAGATCATAACTACATATTATAATCTGTGACTACCTTATTAGGAAAAACTCAATACTCTAACCAATAATAAAACTTATGATTATTTTTTTCAGAATTACTACAAATTTATTTATATTCCTAGCCCACTAAAGGATTGGTTGCACAAAAATAATGTTTCTAGAATGTCAAAATGTGAGTTCGACTAGTCGACCTTGTTTGTTATAACTTTATAAGAGCCGTAGAAGAGACATAACAAGTTTGTCTTCGATGGAAAAATTACTTCTCCATAGGAAGTGATCGATATAGCCTCGTCATAAGTGATGGAAATGTAGCGAAGTAGAAGTAGTCTAATTTTTCGAGTCATGAAGCAACCTATGCTTGTTGAATGATGTCCTCTGAAAGTGGAAGGGTTCAAACTTAAATCAAACGGGTCAATAATGCTTCAGGGAAGGCGGTAATAGGTGGGTTGCTTCGTGATTGTTTTGGTAGATGGGTGTGGAGCTATGTTTGCTTTTGTGGGGCGACGTTGATCATACAAGTTAAGCTTCTTAGATTGTGAAAAGGCCTTTGGCTAATTTAGAAGTTTGGGGTTGTTGGAGTGGAAGTATATTTGATGACTAGCTACTCCATAATGTCAACTATAACCACCATCTGTTCAATATAATTATGAGTTGTCAGCGCTTGGTGGGATGGTGGAGAGCTGAAAGTGTTCATCATATCGTTAGAGAAGGATATCCTTGTGCCCATTTTATTATATGACAAATATAAGGCATGAGGTTGGAGCTTCAATAATTTTTTTTGAGTTTTCGTGATGTGACATTAGTTGGCGTTTACTAGAGAATATGTAAGGTGTCTCTTTTAATAGTGAGTAGTTTTGTTTTGTTTATAATTTTGCTCTTTTCTTTTTTAGTTATCTTTATGCACAAAAAAAAAATCCTATTAAATAAATGAGATCATAGCTACCTATTATGACCTGTGAGTACCTTATTACAAAAAACACAATGCTCTAACTAATAATATAACTTATGATTATTATTTTTTTTCGGAATTACTACAAATTTATGATTAACATTCAGAAATTTCAGGTTCAAATTTCTGCTATGCTCTCTCCCACGTACCAAAAAGGCAAAAAGCAGGGCTACGTATTCCAATTCGCAAAAGCAGATCGACAGATAAAAAATCAAAAGGAGTTGCAGTTAAGGAAAGATTCCAGTTTCTTTCAAAAAGCACCATTTATACAAGTTGACAATAGCAACCATTTCTCCATTTATATCTCTTCAAAAAAAATTCTTTGCTTCCCTCTCTCCCCGCTGCATACATATTTGAAATTTTTAATAATTTGTCCTAAATAACGAAACTTTTGCAGGCTTCTAGCCCACCCAGATCGCCAGAATTCTGCTGAGAGAAGCTTTTTGGCTTTTGTTGATTCTCTTCTTCCATGGCGGCTAGCGCGGAGCCTTCGGGGAATAATCAAGAAGGTTCCCTCAACCAGAATAAAGCTCCTCCGCCTCCTCCCTCATCTTCGACGCCGAATGGGACGGCGATAAATTCGGGCAATAGCGGTGGTAATACCAGCTCCGCCGCCGCAGAAACGTCGTCTGCGTTGAGGCACAACCCTGGAATCTCCGTAGACTGGACCCCCGAAGAACAGTATATTCTCGAAGATTTGTTGACCAAGTAACTTACTTCCTTGAAAATGAAGCATTTTATGGTAGTTCGATGTATGCTAGTTCCTTTCTTGGGTCGGTGGTATAGAGCTGGAAATTATAATTTACGGTTGTTTCTTACGATCTTATCCATTCTACTACCTTTTTCCTTATAGTTTATTTAAATCTGGCTGTAATTATGTATGGTAAATTTTAAAATTTTACTTGGCTTCTTACGATCATACCGCGGATTAATTATAGCTTTTGCAAGTTTGTCACCGATATTGTTGTGTGCGAGAACCTGAGTTATTGGGATCACTGTCCTGAGTTCTGTACTCTGAACATTAATAGGCATGCAACAGTGGTTTTTGTGCAGTTCCCAGGATGGGGAGCTGTATTTACTTTTTGGTTTATATCAAGTCCTGAATCAATAGCATCAGAGTATGATGTTTTGCTGAAGGTTTTTTCTTGCTGATTCGGAGATGTTTGGGCTGATACCTTAGTTCTGCAATATTTCAAACTCAGGAACTCACTGCTTCACATATTATTGATGTATATAAGTTATGAGATATAATGGCGTTCTGTTGCCTCCTAGAAGCTCATAACCATTTTCTAATGATTGCATAATAGGGCTGACTATAGGGTTACATGAGTTGGTAACAATTACTTGTATGTCCTGTGGCACTCTGCTGTTCATTTATGCACATAGCTGTACTGAAACATGTAAGACAGTTGAAAGTTGATATTGCTTTAAGATTGTGGTCCATTATGTTTGAATCCCATAACAGAAGAGTCAGGCAGAATTACTCTCATAATCATGATATGATTACTGAGGTTCTGATATCTTCAGTGTGTGATATATGGAAATCCACTCATATAAGGGATATTTTTAACTGCTTTAATCTCTATTCATGTGAGGCTTTTTTTGTACCAGCTGTGTTATGTAATTTTTCTCTTCTTTTCCTCACCCTTGATCAGTTTTTGTTGCATATATACTAAGTGGTGATATGGCTGTTCGCAGGTATGCAGCTGACTCAACAATAGTTAAGTATGCTAAGATTGCAATGCAATTGAAAGACAAAACAGTTCGTGATGTTGCATTGCGTTGTAGATGGATGAGTGTAAGTTTCACTTATATTTTGTCCATGATCTACTGGAACATATAGCGTACCTTCTGGTGATACTAAAAGCTTATAGTAAATAATATGGGCAAATCTTCAAAGTCCCGTTTTCTGAAGCTTCTGCTTCCTCACACATATTGTGAGAAGTTGGTACCTAAACCACATTATGAGATAGAGGTTTTGGAAATTTTCTTTTCTACCTTTTGTGTAGTCAAAGTTAAATCAAACAGGATATTTTTTGTTAAGTGGTATCCCATATTGTTAAGTAAAAGGGTTTTGTTTGCATTTTATATGGTTGTGGGACCTCTTCACCCATTGCTGATGGTTTTGGATTGGACGTCTAAAATGAAATTTGCAATTTTGTTCTCCACCATTGACACTAATGGGGCAGCTTTCATTCGGTGATGCAAAGATTTCTTGATTGATATGATTTATCTGCTGATTTTGGTGGAGCATTGCAAAGTTAGTGTTAAAAATCGGTAGTAGCTCTTAAGATAGTAAAAACAATTTGTTGTCTCTGTCTCCTAAGTTCTTCTATTGAAATCAAAGAGGTTTACCAAGGATTCTGTGCATCTAGACCCAATAAAAAGATTGCAGAAGATGGGGCATTCTGAAATCATGATTTGAAGCTGTGAAGTGGGTGTTTTATACCATGGCCGGATAGAATAAAGAATCTCAAACGTTTCCACTTCACCTCTACTTTTTGGTGCTCGATTTGTCTGTTGATTACTTTGAGTTTTGCCAACTAATGCTTCGTAGTTACTACAACTGTGTGGCTTTACACAAAAGTGGCACTGTAAGTGTGATCAAATGGAATCACAAAATGTCCAACTCTCTTTACTTTTTTGGTGCTTTGGTGAATGGTGTCTGATCTGTGCTATCACATAGCAGTTAAACGCTAAATGCTACTTTTGCTACCGAGCTACTCCAAGCATTTTCCAATTGAAGTGGTGTAATTTGTGCCCATGCTCATCTTTTGTTCCCTTCAATGAAGTTTTGCACGATGCAGCTGGTATTCTGCTTCCATGTGATTGAAATTTAGTATTTTAGATTTTCATCCCTCACAGTCGTCGAGACTATCCTACTAATGATTTGTGACTAGAGATACATCGATTTATTGACATCAGATTCCCAAGATCATATTGATACATTCTTACTAAGATGAACAATATTAAGATATCCCAGTTAATTTTTTTTCTTCTTTTCAGGAATACTGGTCTTTCCAGTGTCAAATCTGTGTGTTCCAATGTTACATTCAAGTTGGATCTTCTGAAAGTATAAAATGTTAAGATATACTGGTTAAAAAAGCAAAAGAAACTGCTTTCTTCAATGCCACAGCATTTTGTGAGATGTCTATGTTAGGAAGGCATCAATTGTGGTCAAAATCTTGCCAAAATCCTCTGTGTTTGTTTTTAGGTTGTCTCATTGATTGTGGGTTGCTAACCACTGAGGAGAAGATTGATGCTAGAAACTTTTTACATGTTGCACCCTGTGTCCTTGTTGACTTCTTCTGTTTCATCACATTTCTGAAGTCTTTTTGTATGCTGGGAACAAATATCTGGATATTCTCCTTCCATGGTTGCATTTGCATGTATTCTCTGTTGATGCCTTAAGCAGTTCAGTAATATAAAATATAAACGGAATTTTTCTATTTCGACCAAGGAAAAGGGATTGTGCTATCAGCTAATGGTTTACTAACAATTGAACTTGTTTTCTTTTTTCCCCAGAAAAAGGAAAATGGGAAGCGAAGGAAAGAGGATCATAATTCTGCAAGGAAAAATAAAGATAGAAAGGTAAAATTTTCCGACCGAATGTTGCCTTGCAATGATGAACTTTCTAGTCTTGTAGATGATGGTTAAGACATCAGAAAATTTGCTGTCTCACGTGGCAAATTCTTCAAAAGAAATGTAGATCATGTGCCCATATAGTCATTCATGCTGATGGCTGCAATGAACAAGGTCCCTATGGTGGTTGTCATAATTTTGCCATTCTCCTCCAAACATGAAACTTGACCTCACCCTTGAAAAGAGAGAAGGCTTACTTATTGGGAGTTCAGTTCTTTGTTTCTTAACTTTTTCATTTGCTTGGTTGTTTATATTTCTCTTGGAAGAGAATTGATAATGAGATTTCTTCCACAGGAAAAGGCGCCAGACTCTTCTACAAAGCCTGCATCTCATTTAGCTACTTGCCCTAATGCTCCTCCTCATGGTCCACCATTGATCCCTGTGGATAATGATGACGGCATTTCGTACAAAGGTTCGTAATAAGGCTTGGCGAGGAGATGAAATATTAGCCCCCACTGCTCTTATTCTTTTTCCAGAAAAACAGAAGTGAAATAACTCCATACTTAAAGGAAATTTTTGTTTTGGTTATTCTCATACTTTAATCCTTTGAGTATCTTTGAATTGATTTTGGAAAATGCTGATTTCCATCAAAATCAATTTACTTCCTCTGGCGGAAATCATTTTGTGGTAGCTGGAATTCTAAGTATTGTAAGTAACATGTAACTAGTACTTTAGTAATTCTGACAAGTAAACTGATATGTTAATATCTGAATATTTTCGATTTATATAAAATGCTACGCTTAAAATTCTCAGAACTATCATATATCCTCTTTTTAGTATAAAGATTTGCTGGCTGAAGTTATGATAGTGAGTAGGGCTGCAATTCAAAATGATGGTGTTTTTTGGAAAGCATATGCAAAGATTCATATACTTTCGAAGGATTTACTTTTGGAGTTTGTACTTTCAGGTATTGGTGGTCTTACAGGAGATCTTCTTGAGGAAAACTCTCAAATGTTCAACCAAATTTCGGCAAATTTCACATCATTTCAGGTGAGATTTGCTTATGATGGAGTCCCTTTGGCTTGAAAATGTTCTCATTTTCTTAATGAAATTTATTGCAACAATCGAGTGGGTTTTGATGGTTTGCTAATTCTGTTGCTTCTCTGTATTCTTCTTCTTCTTCTTTCTTTTTTTTTCTTTCCTGCAGATACATGAAAACTTCAGTCTATTATGCAAAGCTAGGGATAACATCCTCAGAATCATGAATGAGTAGTACGTCATTTGCTCTATTGCATTTAATTGTAGTCTTTACTCTATGCAAAGAATGAACCACTTGTTCTTTTATGTGCACCACTAGCTAATATGATATGAGGGAATTGTATGCAGCTCAAATGACATGCCGGAGGTAATGAAGCAAATGCCTCCACTTCCAGTCAGGGTTAACGAAGAACTGGCAAACTCCATACTTCCTCAGCCATCCCATCAAATGAAATCATGATTGAGCTGAGCAAGCTGGCCTTGTTGACCAATGACTAATATATGCTTCTTTCTGACGGTTGCGGTTGAAGTCATGATATTTATCAATTCTTCAGACCTGGAAAATCAATAAACGGGTCTTTGGCCATTTCCCCTGTTTTTTTGGTCAGTCCTGATGCGTTGTAAGTGTGCCCATTGATTCTGGTGTCTAGCAATAAGTAGATGAATTTTAGATGTGTTCAAGTTGTCAGTCTGTAGCGAGTGTATTCTTATTATGTGAATAGCTACCTAGGTCTGCGGTAGAACCGTTAAGCTTTTTATCCTTGTAATTAGCTCGTGTTCGGACCAACAAATCCTAGAAATTTACAGTAGTCTGCCGCCAAGAAAATGGTGGCGTTCCCTTGAGAAGTTGGCACGCCTGAACATGAAGAAACATAGATTGGCTTGCTTGGTTGGATTTTGACTTGAACATCTTCTGAGTTTCCCAGAATCGCTACCTTGTGCTGGAAGTCACTTTATATTCACTGATCAAGTTTAGAGAAGCGACATGTTTACGCTAGGTGCAGTGAAGGTTTCATTTGATGCTAGTCTCAATGGTTATGGCAGTTTAAAGGAAAAAAAAAAAAAACAAAGAAAGACTCCTCCCCAGTGACTTCTAACTTTAGCAGTTGACAACTACTAATAAATTATCAATCTTAATTCTAATGTTCATCATAAAAGGATGTAACAGATGAAACGTAAGTGATCTCATAATTGGGTTGGGCCTTCTTTGTAGGGCCGTTCATGGATTTATCTCGTCCCGTGTAGACTGCTAGCCATCCAAACAAACAAAACGATGAGGTTCCCGCCAGAAAGCTGAAGTGCGAGAGGTGTGCGTGTGCATCATGTATATCATTAGCTCTCCGCCCACCCTTTTCCCGGGAAATTCATGTGGTTGCCTACCCTTCTCGCCACGTGTCCTCTTTTTCTTTCTCCCGCCACGTGCACGTCAATACACACTGTTAATTATGCAGACTAAGAGAGTTTTCTCCATTTTGTTTGTTTTTTGTGTTATCGAGAAAAAAATTTGGTACTATTTTGAATCGTCACCTGCTGCAGCCGGAACAGGTGAAACGAGCATGGAGGTACCCGCGGATTCCTGGCCAAATTATGGAGTTTTCTCTCCTTCCTTCCATTCTTCTTCTTGCTCGTCATCCTTGGTCTTCTCAAAGGTACACTCATCTACTACCATACCATGTCTCAGGAAGCATAATTTTTAGGGTTGCTTAACAAGCTGGGACCATCCCGTTCCTTAGATTTGTGTTTTGAACCTTTGATCTGTAACTCTACTTTTACGTGTATGTTTTGGGTCCCAGCGGTGATTATTGGCCCTGTTGTGGTTGGAATTATTGTGATTGGGAATACAGTAGTATTAATCGGCCTCTGGCCTGCACATTTCCTATGGACTCTCTACTGTGTGGCAAGGTTTGGTTTGCTTCCCCTCTGATTCCAGTCTACAATTCATATATATATATTTTTTAAAAAATACTTGAGGTTCTGAAAGCCTATCATTTGTGTTTCTGGGCCTGCTACTTCAGAACTAGAAGGCTTGGGCTGGTTTTGAAAATTGTCGCACTGTTGGCATTACCGCTGCCTTTGATCTTGTGGCCAGTTGTTGGGATGGTAGGCAGCCTTTTGGGTGGAATAGGGTATGGATTTTTCGCTCCCCTATTAGCCACTTTTGAGGCTGTTGGGCATGGCGTCACAAATAAGTAGAGGTGGAAATCGGGTAGGACCGGCCGGTTCTGGTCCTGGGTCCTGATATATATATATATATATATATAATAGAACCATTATTAATTATATAAGTCATAAATATTTTTAAGAAAAAACACCACTTCCGGTGTAAGTTTTATTAAGTTAAAAAATCAAACGGCACTTACAAATAATCAGAACGGACCTTACATTTTGAAATGGTAAAAACATTTTGGAAATGATTAATAACAGAAACCTATGATCTGTGCTGAACAGTATAATTAGATCAAATACAAACTACATGTATGATTGGAAAAAAAAAATTCAAGTATCGGTATCGGATATTACCTCCTCATCCGAACTCTTTTGGTCTTGTTGCCGGAGTGCTGCGAGGCCCCAATCTCGGTTGCACACGCATACTTCTACCGCGTCGGGTGTCAATCTTGACCGTTTTTCTGTTATCACCCATTTTCCGGCACTAAACGCTGCCTCGGATGAGACGGTCGATACTGGAACGGCAAGAATCTCCTGTGCGATTATCGACAAGATCGAAAATCTTGATCTCTTTTGTTTCCACCACTCCAAGATGTCGAGGTCGCTTGCCTCGAACGATGTGTTGAGATAGTCATCGACCTCAGCTAATCCCGATGTCATTGGTCGGGGTCGTTTGAGCATTTGGAGGGCCGGGTTGAATCTTGAGGAGATTGATCTCCTTGGAGGCTCAGTTTGAGGAGCTTCGGATCTTACCTTATCCGAATGCCGCTCACAATATAACTTGTATAAAGAATGCAAGTACTCGGAAGCAGAAGCAGACATAACCAAAACATTTATATGAGACATTTCTAAATAAGTATGAAAAATTCCTTCAAGCAGTGTTGTTGTGCTCGTTAATTTGATATACGGGTCAAGTAAAGAAGTGACTAAAAAGATAGGTGGAATGTTTTCGAAATATTGAAGCCATTTAGCCCGCATGACTTTGACAGTTGATTTTAACAACTCATCATCTTTAAACTGATGTAAAGCATATGTGATGTTAACTAAATGAAATAAAACTTGATGACTTGTTGGGTAGTAAACACCAGAGAAAAATTCAGTTGCCTCGTAAAAAAACTTAAGCAATTCACCGGTTTTGGAACATTTTTCCCAAATTTCAGTCGTAAGAAATTCACAATCCATTTTTAAATTCATGAAATGTGACAACAAATTTACATACGGTAATGTATCTTGCAACATCAAATATGTGGAGTTTCACCGGGTTAGGCAATCCAATTTAAACTGTTTCCAAGAAAATGGTTTTTAATTTTCAATACAAAAGCTTTTAAATTCACGAAAAACAGCAGGTCTAGACATCAAATATTTTAATGAGTTTCGAATAAGCAAAATCTCATTTTGGAGAACTTCTAAACCCTTTTGCACACAAATGTTCAAAATATGGCACATGCATCTAACGTGAAAAAATGCACCGTTGAAAGGTGATTTTAAGTTTTGACTCAAAAGACAAGCGGCAACATCATTATTTGAAGCATTATCAAATGAAATGCATAGAATTTTATCAGTACAAAAATAATTACGTAAAATTTCTAAGATGCAATTAAATATTTGATAACCAGTATGATCTGTTTCAATAACCTTAAATGACAAAATTCGTTTTTGCATTATCCAATCAGAATCAATCTAATTAGAAGTAACATAATAGAATGATTGACCTATAGGTGATGTCCACATATCAGAAGTAAATACCACACAATGATCAAGAACAGAAAAATATGCTTGCAAATTTGATTTTCCGGTTTCAAATTGTCTAAAGCTTTCTTTCCTAGCAGTTTTTCTGTATACTTTTCTAAATGCAGGATTTAATTGTGATTTTATCCAAGATTCTAGGTGGACATCTGCAGCTTGTGAAAAAGGTTTTTCGGTAAGCATCATCCAATTTACCATACCTTCTCTACAAGATTGTTGGTTAAAACGAAATATATTTAGCCTGTCGGCACCAGTTGTAGATCCAAGTTATATTTGTCCTCCAGAACTAGTCCCGGCACTGGGGCAAACGTTAAGATGTTGATTTTCAATATGCCGCTTCAGCGTTCCAGTGCCGGGATTCTTTCTATGCACCAATTTTTTCGCGCAATGTTTGCATTTCCTATACCTTGACTCCCCTTCGTGTATGACCTCATAATGCTCCCAAACCCAAGCAGTTAGTCTCGTGGATTTATCTTGTGCTTGAATTTCCTCCACGGTGGGTTCATGACTTGTAGGCGTCGGTTTTGTTGACGGATTCCCGGACGCCATCGCATCCAACTCTTCCATTTCATCATTGGATAATTGATCGTCGAGACCCAAATCGTAATTCATCATATCGATTCCGGCATCATCATCGTGAAACTCTTGAATTGAAATGCCTTTATCGGCGGGCCGAGATCGGCGATGGAACAAGGCTCGGAGGCCGGTGTTGCGGGAAGATAAACTCTCTATTGACTTGCCCTTTCTTTTTGAAGTCATGCCTCACGTACTAATAGTAGTGATTAATGCAAAATCAAGAGGGGATTATGAAGATATTAGGGAGAGATTAGTAAGAAATTTGGAAGAGATTAAGAAAATAATGAAAGAATGCTTGAGAGAATATAGTAGATGAAGAAGAGAGATTAAGTGATTGTGTGAGGATTGAGTGAAAATGGCATTGGTATTTACAGGGGGAGGGAAAAAATTAGTTTGACCAAAAAGTTCTTAAAATTTAATTATTGGGAGGGGTAAAAATGAAAATTTGAGGGCTGAAATGAAGCATAAAGCTGTTGGAGGACCTGCTGTGTAATTAGCGCTTTTTTTAATTTTTTTTTTTGCAGGTTTACGTTGTTGGGAAAGAGCCATTAGGCGTGGGGTGGGGCGGTCCAGGCCGGGCCGGTTTTGCAGGCTTGGACTGGTCCGGGACGGTTTTTTTTGCGTATCCTCCTCCTATTGGGCCTGTACTCGGCCCATAATATAATGGGCTTTTTCTGGGGCGGGTTTGATTGGTCCAGGCCGGGGTTGACTGGCGATCCGGTCCCTGTTGACCCGACCCATCTCCCATCTCTACCAACAAGTTCTACCATTGTTTCATTGTGAGTACCTTCGTCTTCTTCATTTCTTGTTGTTATAATCAAAAAATTTTTGATATTTTAACAGTCTGATGCTTCCCTGCCTGCCTTCACATTGACCATGCAAAGATTAAAGTTGGCCATTTTCCTTGAATCTGTTCACAAAAACCTGTTCCCGTTTCTTTCTTGTAGTACCATCAAGGGTGGGTCATCATATAGTTTAGATTTGTAACTAAACATGGTTGTCGATTTTGGGTGATACAAGAGAGATCCTTGTTAAAGTTACCATGCGAGTTATTCGTCACTCGTGGTTCATCTTTTATAGTGTCAAAATGAAGAACTACACGTCAAGTAGGGACTGTGCCACCCTGTAACCCCCCTCTTCTTCAGAAATTGTAATTTCACCGGATAACAAATTAGAACTATTTACAATAGAGTGAAATTCCTGAGCCTGAGGTTAAACAACATGCTAACTGTTGGTAGTGGTTGCACGTCAGTTAGTATCTAAGTTGATCCACTGGCCAAGCCTTAACCTTCACATATGAACATGAGATCTTGACGAGCAGTTAGTAGAGAGTAAAGCTCTAAAGGTATAGCTAAAAGCTCTAAGGGCCAAAAAAGTTATTTAGGGGGGGGGGGGAACCAACCCCTTTTTACTTGATAGCATCATAGGCCCCCCTTACCGCAGCCATTTTTTCACCCCCATTAAACCCATTAAAGGCAAACGAACTGCCCCATGATTTAAACTATGCATGACATTGTTTAACATGAACAAAATCACTCAAAATAAAGTCTAATATCTTGTTCAATGTAAATAATCAAACTATTAGAAAAAAAACTTGTTATTCATTTTGTTGCTTAGCCTAGTTCTCACATTTTTTATAGTTGAAAATGCACATTTAGTAGCAGCAACAGTTACTAGGAGAGTCAAGATAAGATGGATTGACTAATCAATAAGATAATATTGACTTGACTTTTTTGTGTCTGCTAAACCTTGACATAGTTCAGCAACAAATGACAATTTTTACCAGAGGAAGGATAATCGGACACATCAACATGAAAATGCTTCAATTGGAAGTCCAATGCCTCTAGTTCTTGTTACACAAAATCAAGAAGATAATATTTTCTTATAGTGTTACAAATGACATCAAAGTCAAAGGCTTTATTTCCATCTTTTGGATCCAAACTTAAGCTAAACTTCAAATGTTCAACTACTTCGTTATCAAACTTAGAATGTATTTTCTCTGACTGAAAGTCTATTGTGGCATTTAATATTGTCAAAATGATGGTAATGCTTAGTTGTAATATCATCACTGTTTTTGACCTTCAACCTTCAAAATATAGAGCACCAATATCACTAACATCAATGTCATGCCCTTTCCAAAACTCTGTTACACTTAAAAAGAAGAAAAAAAAAAAGAGATTATCTTCCTCATCTCTTAGTTGCAATATCGTCACTGGTTTTTACCTTCAACCTTCAAAATATAGAGCACCAAGATCAATAATATTAATGTTAGGCCCCTTACAAAACTTTGCAACACTATAAAAAGAAAAAAGAGAGAGAGGTTTCCTTCCTCATCTTAGTTTTTTTAAAAGTGTACTGGTAGATGACACCGAACTCATTATATTTACAATATTTTGAGACTTTTTCTGCAAAGCTTGATAAAGAATACCAATGATGCCTCATAGTTGTTTAATCAAAAGTAAGATAAAAATGAAAAAAGAATGTCATCCTTTTCAAGGCTGTGCTCCTTCAATTAGATTCAATGTCCTCGTCTCTTTGCAAGTTTGGGAATAGAGGAATCAGAGAAAAGTGGTTTGATGTCTCTTGTTTCAAGAATAGCAATTATGGATTGTTATTTTGGGAGAGTGAAAAGGACAAAAAAGCTAGGTGGGCTTGTCACATGAGTTTTCTTTATGACAGTAGATTGGATTAAAAAAATAAATAAACTGAGCTTCTGTAGAAGGGGTTGGGCCACTAAAACTTAAAAAGAAGGGCGAATTTCAAAAAACCCCTTGAGGTTTAGTGAATACTTCACTTACCCCATCCTGTTTGGAAATTCTCCCATTTACCCCCTTAGGTTTAGGACGAATTTCAAAAAAACCCCTGAGGTTTAATGAATACTTCACTTACCTCCCTCCTGTTTGGAAATTCTCCACTTTACCTCCTTAAGTTTAATAGATCATTCACTTACCCCATTCCATAATATTGTAAATAATTTTAATTTACTTACAATGCTCAATTATTATTTAATTAAAATTATAGTCTATACATAATTGTAGATTTTTATAGTAATAAAACATGTAAATATTAAAATGAATACTTAAAAAAAATAAAATCTATTTATATGAACTTTTACATACTGGTATATGAACAATAATGCCCTTGTCAAATGTGGATACTGTATTTACTTAATATAATTTCCCAATAATTATTATATAATTACTAGAAAATTTAAATTTTCTATTATTGATGAACATTTCACCTAGGTGAAATTTCAAAAAGGTGACAATTGTGATAAAAAGAGGGTGTAGAAACCTTACTAAGCATTTAAGGGCGAGATTATTTTGCATTAGTTTTAATGTATTGTTGTACATTATTCTTATATAAAATTATTATTTACTTTATTTCAAAAAAATTATTATTTAATGAAAATTTTAATTTACTGAGCTTTACATTTTAAAAAGTCTAAAACTACTTGGAGAGTTATAAAAATATTCTAAAATTATTTTTTAAACATATTAAAGTGTAAAATTTTAATAGATTAATAATTTTAGACAAATAATCACTCTATATAATATGATGCAAAAATGATACTTTTACTTATTGCAACATATAATTGATAGTTTTATATATTAATTTAGATACTTTTTCTTATTACATCATACACTTTTATTTTTTACGGAAGTTTTACATGTCTATAATATAATAATTATTTCGATTATATGTATATAAAATGAACAATACGTAAGTTAATTAAAGTAAATCTTAGAATTAGATCATTTTTTCATCATTCTTATATAAAGTGATTATTTTGCTAAAAAATATTAATTTATTAAAACCCTACACTTTAATACGTTTAAAAAATAATTTTAAAATATTTATGTGACTTTCTAGGCAATTTTGGACATCTTAAAATGTAAATCACAGTAAATAGATAATTTGAGTAAATAATAATATTTTTTTGAAATAAAGTAAATAATAATTTTATATAAGAATAATGTAGAACAATACATTAAAACTACTGCAAAATAATCTTGCCCTTAAATACTTAGTAAGGTTTCTACCCCTTCTTTCTATCGTAATTGTCAACTTTTTAAAATTTCACCTAAGTGAAATGTTCATCAATAATAGAAAAAAAATTTCTTTCTTTAAGTAAAGAAAAATTAATAATTTAAATTTTATAGTAATTATACAATAATTATTGGGCAATTAGACTAAGTAAATGCAGCATCCATACTTGACAAGAGCATTAATGTTCATATACCAGTATATAAATGTTCATATAAATAGATTTTATTTTTATTTTAAGTATTCATTTTAGTATTTATGTGATTTATTACTATAAAAATTTACAATTCTAGAAAGACTATAATTTTAATTAAATAATAATTGAGCATTGTAAGTAAATTAAAATTATTTACAATATTATGGAAGGGGGTAAGTGAAGGATCTATTAAACTTAAGGGGGTAAAGTAGAGAATTTTCAAACAGGAGGGGGTAAGTGAAGTATTCACTAAAACTCAGGGGGTTTTTTGAAATTCGCCCTAAAAAGAATAGTAAGAAGTGGGCCTAATTTTTTACAGCATATAAAACTTAATACTACATATGTATGTATGTACGCATGTATATAACCATACCCCGCCATTGCCTCCAGAAGAAAAGGGAAAAGTCTTGCTGCTGTTCACATTGAGAGTAATTCACTAAGTACGATGTCGTGTTCTTACCTGAAAGCTCATGTTCCCATACCATTATCTCTGTATGTGAGATTATTTTGGTTAATAATTATGTTTGAAACAGGATGGTTGTTTTTCCACTATTAAAAGGAGTTGCACAGTAGTGCAGGACTTTACAGATTTCTGCTTCTTTTCATACTTCTCCTACATGGATGAACTAAGTGAAAAAATGCAGGCTGGGGAAATGCCCTTAGAAGTAAAGTGAGAACCCTCCTGTCTGGTTTTGTTGAAATGTTATAAATGGCACAAAAAGAAACAGTTAATATTGTTTTCTGCTTTTACACAAGGCTGTCAAGGTTGCCTGGTTGCTTCTTGGCTGGCTTGGTGGGAATGCTAGTCGATATGCCTTTAATTACAGCTGTTGCTTTGTGGAAAAGCCCATATATGCTGTTCATAGGATGGAAAAGATTGTTAGAAGACTTGATTGGTAGGGAAGGACCCTTCTTGGAGACTCTATGTGTTCCATTTGCTGGTTTAGCCATTCTACTATGGCCTTTGGCTGTTGTTGGAGCTGTAATGGGTGCTATACTTGTGAGCTTCCTCCTGGGAATCTATGCTGGAGTTATCGTGCATCAGGTGGCTTAGATGATCCTTCAAAATCTTTTCTCTATGCACCTTCTAGTAATTGGCCGAGTTTTTGCTTGAACAAAGCTCTATCCCAATTCAGGAAAACTCGATACAAATGGGATTTGCCTACATTGTCTCTGTTGTTTCACTTTTTGATGAATACGTGAATGATTTAGTCTACCTCAGGGAAGGATCTTGCCTGCCCAGGTATATTCTTTTGCCTTCTTCTTATACTAGCCAAGATCATGGTATCTTCCCTGCAAAGAAAGATGGATAGCTGGCTTAGCTGTTCACATTATTGGTTTTGATCCTGGGATTTATTTATGACAGCCAGGCCTAGATACCGTAGAAATATGGCACCTGGCCTCGACATGAAAAGGCACAGTTATGATGCAAACAGTGAGCTCATAAACAGAAGAGAAAGCTCATCAATTGCAAGACTCATTTCACAACAATCAAGAAATCTAAGATGGGCAATTCAACAATACAAACCAATACAGGTGACAACTTCTTGACTTGCAGTTCGAAATTTGAATTGCATACTTTGTGGATCAAAGCTGTTTTTGTTTCCGTATGGAAATTCAAGCAATTAACATCACTCCCATTCCCAGGTGTGGGATTGGTTTTTTAAATCCTGTGAAGTGACTGGGAGGATACTCCTTCGAGATGGCTTAATAAGTATCAAGGATATTGAGGAGTGCCTCAGGAAGGGCAATTCTAGGAAGCTGACCATCAAACTTCCTACTTGGTCCATTCTGCAGTGTTTGTTCACATCAGCTAAATCTGACTCGCCTGGCCTGGTGATCGGTATGTTACCCTACAATTTTTGCTGTACATATGTATGATATTCTTTTAAGGAAAGATTACCTAACTGAATGTTATTTTACAGCGGATGACGTGGAGTTGACAAGATTTAATGCTCCTAAGGACAAGGTGCTTGACTGGTACATTGGACCACTCTTTATAATGACGGAACGGCTAAAGAAACTTCGGCTAACCGCTGAAAAAGAGGTCTGCCTACAAAAGTTGATTATGGATTCCGAAAATAGAAACCCCGAGGATTGGAATGGGAGTGGATATCCATCTGGCGAGAGTGTGAGGAGAGCACAGCTGCAAGCCATAATCAGAAGGTAGACCGATAGCAAAAAGTGACGGCCTTGCTTTTGTTCTTGCTTTTGTGAAGGTCTTGCCCGTAGGTTGATTCATAACATGCTAGATGGAGCTTAAGATTCATCAGCTATGACAGGTTGCAGGGAATTGTATCTTCCATGTCCCGTATACCAACTTTCCGACGGCGTTTCAGGAATTTGGTGAGGGTCTTGTACCTGGAGAGCCTTGAGGCTGGAGCTTCTAACAATCATGTTCGAGCGATCTTGAAGGTCAGCAACGGCATCATCTTGCTGCTGGAAAGTCAAGAGGCAAAGAGTGATGGGGGTGGAAATGGAAGCTTACCACAGAAAAGGGTGTTGGACAACTATGATGTTGTGTAGGTTCTTTCATGTAGAATCAGATTTCTTGTATACAGCTTTAAGATATATAGCATACTTACGTTTACTTTTGTTTTTTTTTTTTTTGGTTCCTTGTCGGTTGTAAATTACGAAGATTATGCGCTTTCATGTAGAACAGGAAAATATGTAGAATTTGTTTTCAGGGAATGTTACTGTTTTGGATTTTAATTTTTATTTTTATGCTGAGTATTGTTTTTTCCCCCCCTTCTTTTTGTTAATTTTATTTTTGTCTTATGGTAAAATATAACGAAATGAAATTACCTTCGAGCATTGGTAGATTGGCCTCATGTTTCGGGAAATCTTTCGCTTACAGCCTCTAAAATTGCAGATTTCCTCTCTAGCCAAACGAACTCTCTCTCCCTCCTTCACATTCCTCTCTTTCCCGAGAAAATCATCAAGCTCTCCTTGATCCAAATTTCTACCATTTCTCTTGCTGTTGAGGTGGCTGTTTTTAACCCAAATTTTACGGGAGACCACTTTATCTCTTCAGATCAGGACATATGATCAACCCCGGCAAAACCAGGTCAGTTACAGCCATCACCAGAGGCTCAATTCGAAAATGCACCAGATAAGGGATCAATGTGTAGGAAGTTCTGCCCGATATGGTGAGAGAATAACGGAGGAGCCTCCAGCAGCAGATACCAAAACCACCCAGAGCAGCGTCACACTAGTTTATCAGAGCAGCATTGCCGGCTATTACCGGAGCGTGACCATCTTGTGGAGCAAGAATTATATGAACTATTCGCTCATAGTTATGGTTGATAGCATCGAAGGTGATCTGCAGTATACCACCAAGATTGACCTGAAGCCCTGGCATTTTTGGAGCAGGAGGAGCTATAAATCTTTTGCTGTTGAAGAACAAAAGGTCTATGTCTACTGGGACTTCCGCTCTGCCAAGTTTGTTGGCAGCAGCCCCGAGCCCACTTCTGACTATTACATCGCACTAGTCTCTGATGAGGAGGTTGTTCTCTTGTTGGGCGATTTAAAGAACAAGGCGTACAAAAGAACCAAGGCCAAACCTGCAGCATTAGAACCTACCTTGTTTTACAAGAAAGAAAGTGTATTCGCCAAGAAAAGTTTCACAAGTAGGGCAAGGTTTGATGACAAATGCGAAGAACACGACGTCATGGTGGAGGCCTCCACATCTGGTCTAAAAGATCCAGAAATGTGGATAGGCGTGGATGGGGTTGTGCTGGTTCATGTCAAGAACCTGCAATGGAAGTTCAGGGGGAATCAAACTGTTCTAGTTGATAAGCAGCCAATTCAGGTACTTTGGGATGTTCACGATTGGTTGTTCAATGACAAGGTTCCGAGTAACGGGTTGTTTACATTCAAGCCAGTGGAAACAGAGCAGGAGGGCGACCGGGAAGGGAGTGGCCATGGCGAAGATAGTGAAGGCAGTGTCGGGAGCAGTTATGATCTGGCCAAGTGTGTGAGCACAGCAGCGGAGTTTTGCCTGCTTCTGTATGCTTGGAAGCTTGACTAAGACTCTCTCCTGCTGGGTTTGGGCAGAGGCAACTTAGATCTCAGAAACTATGTAAATTGTTAAGTTACTGTACATAATGCCTGTCCATTTCAATCTAGATCTCTAGCGACAGAATCAAGACTTAGTCTTGAATTTAGTCTGCAGAGTCACTGTAATTCTTCCAACGGTAGACTTCTTAAAATTTAGAAGCTTGTTATTGTTATTGTTCCTTATTCCACCATAGAGAGATGTTCCAGTACTAAGAGTAAGATTTCAAAAGCAGAGTAGAAACATTACTAACAGGAGAATAAATAGTACTAGTAGTTGTTTCGGAGTAAATATGCTTCAGAGGTATTTCAATTGCACCACTGTCAATGTCCTTCAGATACTCTCTGTATGAGTGAATAGCTTCTTCTTCCAAATATCCAAAAATTCTTTGGGCCAATTTGGGTGATGCAAAATTATAATATAAAGAATGGTTAAAATAAATAAATAGGAAGGAATAACAACAAAATCTTGCACCAGAAGTGAGTGCTAATGTCTATTTCATAGAGAAGGGTTGTTGATCCCCTACTAGATAAAGATTAAAGAATGACTGAGATGGTAGAACAAAAGCTATACCTTCACCGCCCAAATATGGAGGCAAGTGTTGAAGAAAGAAACTTCATTCCAGCTGACCCTCCAGGGAAGTAGGACATGACGTAGTATGACAAGGAAATGACCTAGGAAGATAACAGAAAAGGAATCATTATTCAATAGCCTATTACAAATCTATGACGCTGTTCTTTCCTTTTCATCAACAACTATGACACAGTTCTTTACTCTTCTAGTTTCAGCAATCCGTTCTTCTTACCCATGTCCAGAACTTTTAGTGCAGACAGATTAGGGTGACCAACAAAAGGAATGACAGAATATGAAATCGACTCAGGCTACTATCATAGTTCATCCCTTTTCCTTTTCTAAGAGGACTCTTTATGAACAGAATGACAAGGTTTTTATACCTGTAAGACTGAGAACACGACTGAAAGTATGTAGCTGTGAAGCACCATGGAAACATATATGGTTCCTGCCATGCTGCTGACAAATCCCAATGTAAAAGGAAGCCTCTGAAATATTAGCCCGGAACACAATTATTTTACTCAGAGAAAGAACACTTATGCACTAGCAGTTTTATTTAAGCGAAAGCAAGAGAAGGAAAAGAGAGAAAAACAGCACCTGATGAGCTAATCTTACCTCCTTCGAAGACATGTGAGTGAGTTGATTTTTAGGACCCTTCAAAGCAAAGGAGGAGGCCACTATAAGTAAGCAACCAATAGTAAAGCAGATGGCAAATTTCTGAGGCACCAGCATTATGACGGGAAGGAACATGGTGAATGAGATGAAGAGAAAGAACACTCCAGCCGCAAGGAGTATGCCAAAGTAGAATAGAGACTTCCCAGAGGGTACGTTGCTGGTGGCAGATTGAATATTACCTGGCAACTCCCTCACTCCTTTTGAAAACCTAAAGAAATATTAATGTACAAAGAATAACCATTTTCTTCAATTTTTTTGAACATAAAGATCATTGCTGATAAGAATCATGAACCAAGATGTTCCAACTAGTTTATGGTTTACAAAGGCCTCATTTGGGAAAAATTTGTATGATTAACGTTAAAATTTTTGATAATTTTATTATCAGTTGAGATCAACTTTTTAAATCGCTATAAAGCTAAAAGCCACTTGAGAATAGCTTTCTGAAAATTCTACAACTATTTGCTAATATTAATGCCAAACAGGCCTGAATGAAAAGTAGGCAAATCCATTAGTATTCAAGTCAAAGATGCTTCTTTCTTGAAACCCCTGCTACTTGAACTTACAGTTTACTGTCTGTGCTGCATGTTACCTGCAATCATTGTTGCTCCATCACAAGCATAGTTTTGACACAAAATATAAACCCTAAAACCAATTAACAACCATAGTCTGCAAACAGCTCGTTGGCATAATCAAATCCCGTGTTTGCTCAATTTCAATACTATACCAGTCTTTGCACAATTATTCATATCTAAATCTGCAAATGACTGAACCATCCTCCTTTTGCAGGGTTTGTTTCTCTTAATTGAATCCGAAAACAACAATTATTTAATTATCTTATCTTCTTTGCAACATAGAAGCGTATCCAAATTCTCCAGATTTGATCCACAAACTATGATCGCTATCCAAAGTCCAGAAACAAAATTCAACCACTCCATGTGTTAACCAGTTCATAATTGCTCATCATCAAAATTCTCAACCAAGCCCATTTGAGATCAATCAAAAGCCCCCAAAAAACCCAGTAATGAATAGACAATTGCAAAGAGTAAAGGTTGATGATACATACACGCCAAACATGCCGGAGACTCTGTCGGCAGTGGGGCGGACGGCAGCCTCGAGATCCAAACCCCCAGCATCAGCATCAGCGGATTGAGACGTCGCGTAAGCGTTCCACTCCGCGAGCAGAGAAATGGATTTGGTTTCGTCTCTGCTGCTGGGCCCTCCCAGAAACCAGGACTGCGCCGTTTTCTGCATTTTGCTCTGTGTGAATCCCGAAAGGCAGAGTGGCCACCCAGATCAGGTTTTAGTTGATTCTTGAGATGGCTCCACGTGCAAGTGTGATTTGTAGGGGCGCCTCCGAGTTATTGCCGCCTCGTACTGCTGAGACTTGGGAGGCTAAGAAAGAGATAAAGTAAGTGTCATGAAGCTGACGAGCCCTGGGATCCAAGCCACGTTCTTAAAGCCTCTCCCCGGCAACACGCCATGTTTCTTATCACGAAGCAAGGTGAAGACGGAGTTCAATTACAAAACTAGTCCATGTTTCTTGTGAATTTTCTGGGAGGGGCATAAACACTCAAACATTACTGTGAAATAGTACACTTGCCTTGGAGGTTAAGTCATAGTATAAAAAATGGTACTAGACGATACTTACAGGTTGGTTATCAATTATAGCAGTCCGAGAAGATTGAAACTGAAACTTAAATACCATGAAAGAAAAATATTCAATTCTTAAACAACTGAGCTGGGTCAATCCTGGTTGGATAAATGGTTTCAATTTCATCATTTCACCGAAATCCAAATTGTTCCTAGCAACCGAGAGTAGTCTCTGCCCAGGATTCATATGCAGGCATTCATAGCCTTGGCTGAAAATCATAGACTAATAAGCTGCTCTCAGAGGGGAAAAAAAAAAGATTTAAAAATCCTACAAGTAATCTTGAACAAAGCCACTCACAACAAATTGCAGCCGGCTCAGTTGGACCAAAAGAGAGATGAGAGGAACTTTAGAACGTTCCAGTGAACAAAACATTGACTGTATGCACATTGTACAAATAAAAAATTTATGAAGATGCTGTCCATCTCAAAGTGTACCTACTTCCGGAAAAGCAACAATGGCAACATTAAGGTACACATTAATACACCCCCCAGAAGTACAAGCATGATCTCAAAACTCGGCTGCAAGGAATCAGCTTGCCGCATTGTTGCACGAGTGAATACCATGTTTGCAATCATTCGTGAGATCATTGAATGTCTCAATCTGCTTCTTAGCTCTTAAGAAAACTTCAGTATCTACAGATACCCTCATGTAACCATCAAACTCAACTGGAAGCCCATTGTTGAGTTTTGTTGTCTCTGAGTACCATTCGCTGTTTTCATCCCAAAGGTCCTTGTATTCACCAAGAAAATGAGTGGTGTACTTGTCCTTTAGTGGGTCAAAAAAGGATGCATCAGGTTCATTTGTTGCTATATAAACATTCCTTCCTTCTTCAATTTTGTCTGCTAAGGTTGTAAGAAGTGCATGTGGAGAGGTGTCCTGTGCAAGATTAGGCCAGAGCTCCTTGTTTTTGGCCTTCTCACCTCGTACAATATGAACTGCATCATAGTCCCATTTCAACCTGGCAGTGATTGCTGACACAATATCCATTAGCCTTCTTGATTTCCACACAAGATGCCATGGCCTTTGGACAACAGATTCTGTTTCACCTTCACATACCCTATACCAGTAATTATCTGGCTCCACTGATCCGAACTTTCTCATAATTAGAGAATCCTTCACCTCAGCAAGCTTCATAGGTGTTACTCTGAAGTCTTCCACAAGATAAAGGTTCATCCCATTTTTATCATGCCAATTTTTCCAACCTGACCAAAACTGGTTCTGATCAAACACTGATGCTGCTTCCTTCAGATGCTCAAAATCAAAGTAAAACCTAAAATCCTTGCCTTCCTCATCCTGGTTAGAAGAAGTGTATATGGAGGATAAACAAAGAGACAAATCCATGACCAATGTCCGATTCAAATATTGCGCTTCACCTAAAGCACACAAGAAACTCCATAGATAATGATTCATGCTCTTGCACCTATCTCCTCCGCCCACATAAATTAAGTACTTTCCATGGCTAAATACATTCTCAGACTCAATAATTGGCAGTGAGTCATTCACAGTTTCTCCAACAACAGGCAAAGCAAGACCACCGCCCAGTTCTTCTTTCCCAGGTGTCTTCTCAAATCCAGGTTTCTGGCGATTCTTCCTCTTCCTTGCATTGACACCAGAATGATAATCTCCAATACTCTGCACACTAAGTGTGCAATTCTCAGATCTATAAATAATGAACCGCCTATAGTCCTTATAAAATGCAGCCACCTTCCCTTCCTTGGGCCTAAACCGCCAGGCCATGTCACAAGTGTTCCCGCTATCCCCCAGGGTTGGCTTCCCAAACCGGTAAAAATGTATATCCTTAAAATGCTCTATGGCTTCCTTCATCATCAAATGGAACACTTCCGGGTCCTTACAATCAATCGGGACAGTACTATCACAATCTGACTGGCCTGCATCCGATGCACCCTCTGGATTCTCTACATCAGTGAGGTTGATAAAAGTGGCAAATGCTGTCTGATTGGCGGCCATGAAATCCTCACCTGTTCGGGCAACGGTGTTATCGGATTTGAACGTGGGATTTGATGGGGAAGTCAAGAAGGTAGTAATCTTGGTTGATGGGTGAAAAAGGGGGTCCTCAGGCTCATGTGTAGCAGCAATAATAGTGAAAACTAGTACACCTACCACAAAGAAAGCGAAGCTAACATTTCCTATCATGGTAAGAGCATTTTGGCCGAGATGTTCCGGCCTAAAGTTTCTGGCTCGTGAGAAGGAAGAGCGAGCCAACATTTCTATAGGCACCAGAAACTCGTCAACCAGAGGAATCGAGCTATTAGTTTCCAAGAATAAACAACACCCAGATGACAAAATGAGAGAACAAACAAGAAATCACGCGGGTTTTAGAATGGGAAAACGACACTACTGCAGAGGGTTTATAGAAGTTGGCAAAACTAACTAGTGTAGAGACGAAGCCAAAACGTGGAGAGATTTCAAATTCAAGAAAATTAAGATGTAATAATTTCAACGAAGATTCATTTAAGAAGCTGGCTGAGTTAACGGCATGATTCACAAACCTTTACAAGATCAAATGCGTCTAGCGATAAAAGGGCGAAGAAACGAGTTTTCTAAAGGATTTCTTATCAGAGAAAGAAGATGAAGAAGGCGGCCCGACGGACCATGAGGGATGATCGAATGTAGAGGGTGAAAGGCGCTGGTACGACGGCTTGGCCGAAAGAGTGAAGCGGCCTGCTTCTTCGTATCTGCGTCAAATCGACGATCATGATCGATGAGTTGAGTAAAAAAAGGTCCTAAAACAATTAAATAGCCCCTGAACTTTGGCAACTCAGATACATAAACTCTTGAACTTTGAATTGGGGTGACTCGCCCCTCAAACTATGGTAAGTGGGACACCTAAGCCTCTTGAATGACGGAAATGAGGCTCGTGCTCACATGCAATTAAATTCTGTTCAGAATTGATTGAATTGGTTGTATGATAACTAAAACAAAAATTAACAAAAACTCAAAGAATCTGACTTTAGTTTTTTGCTCCCCCAAGAATTGCACTGCATTTTTTGTGTCGGCCTTGCCATCACCAACTTTGTGCAGGAAGTTTTCCGCTGTCATCATTGAGATGGGATGCTTTTTCCTAATTATGAGAAAATTAAGGCATTGCTCCAACTTACGATGCAAAATCTGAGCATCCCTTCTATGGCATACTACACCCCTCCAAGCAAGTTGCCATAGCTATTGAGCCCAAACCATTGCTCCTGTGTGCCTGTACCTAATGGCAGAGCCACATAGGGAGGTCCCTTTGAGAATTTTGAAAGTTTGTAAATATTATATACTAATTTGGTTATTTTGTTAGAAGATAAGGATCAAATTTGAAATTTTCCCTTGAACTGGTGAAGAATATAAAAATGGCAAATAGCGCTAGCAGTCCTAAATCTTTACCTTTTCATTGAAAGTTTGTCTCTAACCCCTTAACTATTGCATTTCCATCCCAAACTATTATCTAGAGTTCCAAATTTGCCATTTGACCAATATTTAATGGTGTTAGTGATTAAATTGGGACAAATATACAACAGTTGAGAACTTAGAAATGAATTTAAAACAAAAATTAAACATTTTAAATAATTTTTTAAATAATTTTTTAAAAAAGTTAATTTTTAGAAATAATTATTTAAATATTTTTTTCTCCTAGGTTTTGGCTGTTGCTGGCCTTGCCTCCACCTAGCCCCCCTTGAGCTTAAAAACCTGGTTTCGCCACTGGTTGTACCATGGTTTATAACATTGTTAAGTTCTTGAAAGAACGGGTGATTTAACACTCTAGCATCAAAGTCCAAAAGTTCATCATATACGACACCTTAATTTCAACGACCATTTTGGTGGGGCTAATGTCGATCAAGTGTTATGAGTTTGGGCCTTCAAAGTAGAGGGAGCACCCGGCTAAGGGGTGATTTCAAGGGTATAGGTTGCGGAGGCGAAGAGAGCAGAGGTACAAGTCAATTTGTGTAGTTGGAGGTGTGTTTGAGTAATTGGTGAAGGAGGGTATAGGTCAATCATGTAGCTAGAGGCATGCGTTAATGACTAGTGTAGAAGGGTATAAGTCAATCGTGCGGCTATAGGGTGTAAAAGCACCCAGCTAAGGGGGTGACTCCAAGGGTACATGTTGTAGAGGCTAAGGGAGCATAGGCACAAGTCAATCATTTGCTTGGTCTATTTGCATTTATTTGCATTTTTTTAGTGAAAAACTAAAGTCAGGTGCTTTTCATTTTTTTTATTATTTTCATCTCAGTCATTGTACAACTAGTTCCAACAATGTAATGGAATTTAATCACATGTGAGCATGTGCCTCATTTTCTTCATTGAATAGGCTTAAGTGTCCCACTTACCAAAGTTTGAGGGTGATTTGGTCCGAGTTATAAAAGTTCAGGGGTTATTCATGATTTTAGGCCTAAAAAAATAAAAACAATATAATAACAATATTAGCAGCAGTAACAATAACAACAACAACTACAATGAATGAATAAATAAATAAGTTATGTTTATTTGGAGGGCATGGGACTTGCATTTGAAACTATAATATCACTAACAAGAAGGAGAATAGAAAAAAGAAGGGATTATTTTACATTTAAATTGAAAATTTTGATAATTTAAACTATCTATGCTAAATATTAAATTATTACTAAATAGAAAAATTTATTAAAATAAAAATAAATTAATTTAGGATTTGCAAGTTGATGAGTTTGATTATCTCATAATCTGTGGAAATGACAAATAAATTTATCATTTATTTTGGCTAACAAGTACAAATACACACATGTAGTTCCTAAACTATGTTCCATGTGGCTTAATTGCCCCGAAACTATTAAGTATTGCACTAATCATACTCAAACTATTTAATTGTTATTGTCTTATTTGGGTTAATTATAATTTTCCCATTTGCGGTTTAAGTGAAATTACACTTTGGCCTCTCATGTTTAAAAAATATACACTTTACCTACGGCTTTTTTAATACAGTCCTACAAAAACTTCTAAAATCTTCATTTAGACTATATGATTATCATCTTTAAGCAATTTCAATCTAGATAGTATTTTTTTTATAATTAATTGATATTTAAAAAAAATACTATTTTAAAAATTGAAAGAAATACAAAAAGAAAAATTTGATAATTTAAATTTTCCATTAGCTATAAAAAAAATATCATACAGATCAAAATTACTGAAATATAACTACCATAATATCTAAATTAAAATTTTAGAAATTACTGTAAGACTGTATTAAAAAGGTAGATGATAAAATGTATATTTTTGAAACAATAGAGGCAAAGTATAATTCCATGTAAACCTAAGGGGGGTAAATTGTAACTATCCCTATCTCATCTTGTTGTCCATTACGGCCATTAAGGACAGACAAAAATGTGACATGGCTGCTGATATGTGCCTATCCTACAAGACAGAAAAGAGATAGTAACTTAGGTGAACAAATAAAAAAATCAAAGGGCAAAACAAGAGTTTTACCGAAGAGTAGCTTGACTTGGTCAACCGTTGGAGATCGGGTCAAGTAGCGGGTTAAGGAAGCAATTCGCGATCTGATGTGGTTGCTCCTCCTTCAATTCGGTGACCAGACGATGAAAATGACGGCAGTGGTAGCTTGGGCTTCAGTGGTGGCGGCGCAGCGGAGAGGATCAGTAGCCGGAAGCAGCGAATCAAGGAGGAGATGTAGCAGGGCAGGGGCATGAAGGGCTCCTCCTCTCGTTTTCGGAGTCGCTGGTGGCTGGTAATGTCGGAGACGATAATGCCGACATGCAGTGCGCCGGTGAGGTGGGACAGGGGGAAGGAGGGAGTGGTGCGTCGGGCAGGGATCGAGGATGGTGAGGAAACGTCCCAGGGGCGGCATCGGCGGAGGAGCAAAGTTTAGGGTTTCAATGGAGGGTAACGAAAAAATGGGGCCTAGAGCTGGGGTTTGGTCTCTTTCTCATTAGCCCCTGAATTATTTGTTTTGTTCATCTAAGTTACTAAACATTTCTATTTTTCAGGATAGGCACATATCAGCAGGCATGCAAGCTTTCAAATCAATATCAGCAGCCAGCCAGCCACATCACATTTCCATTCATTCATAATGGTTGTAATAGATGGCAAGGCGAAATAGCAACAATTAAATTATTTGATGATAATTAGTACAATATTTGATAGTTTTAGGATGATTAAGTAATATGGGACATAGTTTAGGGACGATATGTGGCTTTTACCCATATCTTGTTCCTCTCTGTTCTGTCCGCTAGGTGTCTGATTTTCCATTTTCGACCGTAAAGAAAAAAATGGGGTGCCCGGCGCAGGAATGCACGATTGAGTTCCGGTCTTATGCCAACGATGCGTGGTACAGCGTTAGACTGGTGACGGAAGGTATGAAGATTCGAGTTAAGTATGAGAACTTCCCTGAAGATCATGACCAGGTGTTTGACATTGGGAGCTTCAAGAGCTTGGCAGAGTTTGAGGACTTCAGATCAAGGCTCCGTAGAGTCTCGATTCAGGTGCAGGACCAAGATTGCCCTGAGGTTTCCATCGGGAAGCATCTCTGCGCCTCCCATGCATTCAGCAGCTCCGACCTTCGATTCTACGACGCCATCGTCGAGGAAGTGGGTAACTTCACTTTTTCTTGTTAGGTTTTGCGCCGGACTTGCGTGTCTCGGAATGTGTTTCTTGAAATGCCTCTTTGGTTTATGGAATTTACACACATGGTTGAAAGGTGGGATTTGGGGGCAAAAATTATTTCTTTTTCTGGTTAATATCGTGTATTTTTCGTGTTTAGTTATTTGCTGAGTGGTTTGCTCCTGGTATGGTTGAGTTTGAGCTCTGTTGTGTGCCCTTTTAGTTTCTGGCTGCAATGCAAGTTTCCTTCTACACCACACAAAATACGGCTGTCTGGTGAACATGTCAAGAGTTAGGGTTTACGGTTAAGTGTTTATCTGAAATATGGATAATGAAATGAGTTTCGGACGTCCTGTGAAACTGTGTCAAGGTTGAATTACTAATTTTTTTAGGCCTGTGGGAATATGGGGTAATTTTTTTATTGTCTGGAAGGTAAAACTGGGTGCGAATTTGGAGTTCGTGTAACCTTGATTTCTTTTGCCTCTTGAAAATTGTGTCCCATATCTATGTGCTTATTGACGGGTATGTCAAACATTGAGCAAGAAGATTGGTGTAATTCACTAGTTTGGGTCTATATGGCAGTATCTGACCATCCTGTTTCTCTTGTAGCCATCAAACATGCTTATCTTACTTGCATTTATCCATGGATTTGTTTATGTTTCCCTCCCACATTCTTTGTATTATTCGACAAAGAAGGTATGTTAAGTGTCTGGCATCGGGCTATGACTTAGGTGCACAGAAAGGAACATACTTTTACTAATGGGGAAGAAGAATGTTTGTGCAAATTCCTCCTCTGTTGGCAACATGGCCCTAATGCTGGCATGTTAGCTAAGAAGAATGTTGAAAACATATGTTTTGTCCAAGTGGGTGTAGAGGTTGAACCAAGTTTGCTACCTTTCATGGAGATGGTATGGAAGAAACTAGCAAATCCTTCCAACAGAACCGATTCTGGTTCCATTGTTAATTCTGATGAAGTAAACAATTGCCAAGTCATCAAGCCGTTATCCTTTTCTCAGCGCCAAGAGGAGGTAAAATGCAACTTCTACGATCTCTAGGCTATTTATTGCCAAAATGAACAGTTTAAGACTTACAACATATAAACTCTGAATTTTTGTAGCAGAGTGCTAAGTGGTCTTCCGGCAAAACTTGTGCATTTGAAGGTTTGTTGTTTGACTCAATTCTTTTTTTTTCGTTTGCAATAAAGTCGGGTTAATGTATTGAATTCTGAAATTGTCAGGTTAATGTATTGAATTTTGAAATTGGTGCTTTTATAAAGGTATACTAAAAATGTCTCATAATAGCATTTCCATTCAACAACTGCATTACTTTAGCCTCAGGTGTACTGTTCAATTGTCCTAGAAATATAGCAACCTAGCATATAGGTACTGTTGAGAAGTGGTTTGATGTAGGAGCAGTAGAAGAAGAACGTATCAAAGAAAAGAAGAAGAAAACCGGAGAAGAAAAGAAGAAATTTCAGGGGAGGGGGAAATGCTAACCAGTTTCTTATTCATCAATAACTAATCAAACAAAGTCTAGTTCCCCTCTTTATAAGATAGGGAAAATTAAAATGGGAACAAATAAACCAAAGGAAACAAATAACAATGTAAGGAAACCAAATAACAATTTTTTTAATCACCAAATAACGATTGAAATAAATAATTTGTCATTGTCCTAGTCCTATGCCTAGAATATTGTTTCCAAAAGTCATTAGGTGCTACATCATTCTCCCTCAGTTGAAAAAAACTAGACTCTGTTGAGTATGATTGCAAATACCACTCTAAGATCCAACTCAAGGAAGTCTTCCTCCAAAATTTAACTACCATCAGAAGGTGCGTGTCCTTTCCGTTGAGCTGGGTGGCGACGACCACTATCAATAGTGGAGCTCAAGAACTCATCAATAGAATCTTCTCAATCTCATCCCTTGGTTTAGGAATCTAAGGGGCCTTTGGGACAGGTAGGTGTTCCTGCAGAAATTCCACTTTACAAAATGGGAGTCTCAAAGATGCCTTAATAAGGTGATAAATCTTCCACGCTAAAGACAATACTAATATTAAGTTCAGTAGGCAAATCAAGCACATATGCATTTGGTCCAAGCTTATTTAAAATGGGGGAAAACCAAAGGAAACAAATAACATAAGGAAACCAAATAACAATCAAAATAATAGTTTGTCTTTGTCCTAGTCCTACGCCTAGAATATTGTTTTCTAAAGTCTTTAGGCGCTGCATCATGGTTCCTTTTTTAGGAATCAAACTCACTTTTAGCTGGAATTCTATGTCCGGTTTACAACTTTCTTGCTTAAGTGCACATCAATGTCAAATACAAACTACATGGTAGGGTGTATTTATAGCTTGTACTTTTAACTGAAACCAAGCATGTAGTAAGTGAGTAATGCATAAAGATTCTGACCCAGCAATATCCTGCCGCAAGCCCCGCAGTCATACAGGGCAACAAGTGTCAGATGAATTTATCCCATGCAATAAGTAATTATATTAAACAACCAAGTTTGCTCTCATTACATTTATCTCCTTTGTTTGTCTTGGTTTTTAGATTCTTGTGCATACCACTCTGACAATTTCTATGTTTCCTTTGTTGAGATCAGATACTGCCATGAGTCGATATGATAGGGAAGATGTAGATATGGGGGAAGTCAAAGATCCTCATGCAATCTTCATTCAAAACATTGAAAAGGATCTATCCTCATCAGCAATTGTGGAGTTTGTCCGTAAGAAAACCTTAATTGATTGTCAAGCCTGTGTTTTTCCAAGTTTGTCATGGGAGCCATCCACCAAAGGTCTGATAATTTTGGATAGAAAAAGTGACTTTCACAAGTTGGTCCATTTTCTTCAGGATCCAACTCACATGATCGTATCTTCTAGAGGAAGGTATGCACTGCCATTTGTATTTTCTGTTGTGCATGGAACATGTAGGATGTTGTAAACAGATTGATTGGGTTAAAAAATCCCTTTTTTCCTTGCAAACTTCATGGCTTGTAATGGACACATGCTTAAATATTACTTGACGTGTATATTCCTGCTAGTTTTTCAAAAGTACAAGCTTCATAACCGATTCATTTCATTGGTCATGTCACCCTTCAAGGTATTATATTCCAGGTCTTCTCTAAAGCCACTGGTCATACCATTGCTTGTAGGCCATGGGTAGTCGTTGAGAATATGTCAACCAAGGATGCTGGGAGCTTGTTGCTTAAACGTCTTGTAAGTTCTATTTGGGCGTACTAGTGTCATGTCAAGGAAATTACTCACTTGGAAAGTTGAAACAGAAATGTACCAATATACTCTGACTGGCCTATTTTGACTTCGGACTTGATTGATGTAATAATATGAGAAACTATTGAGACTAGTAGCCAAGTTTCCTGTTAACATCTGTAATGAATCTAGAAACTAGACATCCTCACATGATTGGGTTCTGATAATTGTGGCATTTTCATTGCACAGGCCAGAACTAATCACGAAAGTGATGAATTGAAGGTAGTGGTTGTTGGTACAGAGGAGTATGAGAGAGCGAAGGCACAAAGGGATTTGTTCATTGAGTTTGTGCACCATCAAGGAGGAGTCTATGCAAGATTCCAGATGCTTACGCAAGAGATGAGTAATCTGGAGGCAAAACCTGTAATTCTTGCGTAGATTTTTCAAATCCAGAATCTGTATATAATATAATCTTGGTAGGGAAAAGTGTCAGGAGATGTCCGATTAGTCGCATTCATGCATACCTATGATAAGAGCTCTTTCAATGCACGTCAACATAGACACACTGGCAAATAGAGGCAGGGGGGGGGGGGCCTGAAATCCAGTACATCTTTAGTGGGAACCAATTCACCCCCGGAAGACCAATACAAAGAAACTCCTGTTAGGGACGTGGGCACAGAACCATAAAGTGCTCCGGATGGTATCCAAATAGGGAAGGGGAAAACACACTACTAATGTATATCACACGAGAGAAGCCAAAAATAGTTGACTGCTTTGAGCAACCACGAGAAGAAAGGACAACAAACAAGGAAGCGGATAAGAAAATCATACACATCAAACCAAGTCAGAAAGAAATCAATTATGCATATCCCTCGGGTTAATTTTCATTCACTTTGAGATGAAAAAAAGCTTTGAAATGTCAATATGTAAGATAAGTTCATATCAGTAATTGCTTCTGAATGCTGGGGCTTCCTAATCTTCACTGGCACAAACCAGTACATCCTCAAGTAGTGAAAGCACAAAGCACACAAATAAAGGCGCAGAGTGAGAGGGAGGCTGGCATAATTAATATAAGCAGAGGCTACAACTTACAGGCTAAGGTTTTCCAAGCGTTGTTTCCTGCTGGCATCCTGGGTTCAGTTTTGGTTTGCCTTCTTATCATATCTGGCCTTGTTAAAGATAAAATTGAAGCCGTCGGCTGATGAAGGGTCATTGACATCCCATTCACCAAACTTAGGCAATGCTCGACCCTTTTCCTGCACGAGGACAACAAAAAGTAAGTAATTAACACGCCAGCAGTCTAGGAGAAGTCCGTTAATGTTGCGTCTGGTCCCTTTTAAACGGTTAATCACCATTTGGAGGGCGAAGTGATGCCAAATTCTCAGGAACATGAGGATTTAACAATTGTATAGTATTATCTTGTGAATTTCAGGGGCTTTTTTGATCATTCATCCCGTAGGACATTGATATGACTTGATGACAATCTGAGACTGGCAATAGAATGCGGTTGAGGATACAAAACGGTAGACGGAAGATGGACTTGGAGAGAGAAGTCACAAATTCACAATCTACAGACATTGTCGGCCCGCAGCGCATGATAAACAGATTGAGCAATCAAAATCAAAGAAAAACCAGAACACAGAAACGAAAGTCAGGAGACGGAGAGAGAGAGAGGTGTACCGCCATGTTTAGGTTGTGAAAAAGATTTGATATATTAGCGAGGAGCTGAAGAGTCACCTCCTTGGCCGGCCCAGCTACTTGCTTGACGATGACGATGATGATGACGGTGTTACGAAGAAGAGGAGAGGAGAAAAGGAGGGGTCGAATGCGATCGACCCAAGGCAGGCACAACACAAGGGAGGATTTCAGTTCAAGCCTTTATAGAGTTATATTGTGCTTCCCTGTTTGCTTCAGCGCCCGCGTTTCTTAACGTTTCATCTCAGTCCATTTTTTTTTGTTCGAAACAACTTTTCTGGAATGGAGTCCTCATATAGTACTCTTCTTGTGCAAACGAACGATCGACTTTTTTGGTCATGCCTTTTCCTAGTAAAGTAAAATTAAAATGCTCTACTTTTTTTTATGAATTAAAAGGACACTAAAATTTGTTTTGGAAAAAAAACCGTAAGAAACTACCTTTTTTTTTTAGAAGAACCAGAAATTGTTGCATTATTAAAATAGGAGAGCTTTCTGATGTTCGATTTTCCACATGGAGATGGGTATTGTCATCAACCAACCAAATCTCTTTTTAATAAAAAAATAACACTTCCTCACTCCTTTATTATTTAAAACATTTAGGTCGAGTTCAAAAGATTAAGAATGATAAAAAATTTGCTTTACTTTCCACTATTGCCCTTTTTATTTTTTGCACATAAGTTAAACAATAAAATATAAAAAAAATTAAAATGATAGTTTTAGGGTAATGTAATACTATGACTTACCAAATTTGAAAATATTGCACAGATCTAAAATAATAAATAGAAAAAAGGTCAAATTTACCAATAATGATTACTCGAAGGCGCAATTTTACTAGTAACATTTTTTATGCACATTTTCCATTGCTACGAGAAAAATGTATGAGCAAATTTGCCACTAGTGTTAAAATATAGGAGTAAATTTATCACTAAAGTTGTAAAAGAAGAGCAAAACAGCCACCGAATCATTATGTAAACTTTAATGACAGGTGGTGAATTTAATTGCTCTCAAAACATCAATGACAAATTTGTACAAAAAAAAAAATTATTAGTGACAAAGTTAATTTTTTGAGCAAAAATAGCAACAAAATAGCCTCTCTTTTTTTTCCCCCTAGGATGAATCAAGTGATAAAAAAAAAATTGGAATATTATAGTAGATCTAGATCGATTTTCTTGCAGTGGCTGATTTACATATGAAATATGGATCCATGAATTATTTTTTTTCTAGAAAATTTATTGATAAGTGCTATATAATTTGGTTATTGGGCAATGACGGACCAAAGATCTTTTTAAAGAGGGGTCGCTATACATGTATAATTAAGTGATTTTTATTTTTTGAAAGTATATGCACGAACACTAAAGAATCAAACGTATAATTTTCATACACACACATATATATAATAGGGTCATTATTGAGTTAACAAGTGGTGCAGTTTCCATTTAAAGCAAGTTAACTACAAAATTTTGCACCCTTTGACCCGAAAACACCCAAACCAATTTTATGCTTCTACATGGCAGATTAGAGCCTTATTCAAAACATGATTTAATCATCATACATGGTATTCAATCCAATTTCAATTTCAATTAAATGGCTAGATTTTTATCTTGATAATAATTTTATTCAAAATTACAAAAATCATAATGATTTTATCGGATAAAGAAAGATAACATAATCATCTAACTATATTTAAAAAAAAAAACAAATAGTGGTACCCTACCTAAACTAAAACAATTCATGATAAATGTCAGTGCGCCCTTATTGTCATCGATACTAGCATTGTCACTGGCAAGGAACAAGATAAAAAAACCCGGTTTGGGCCGCTTCCTCAAGAGAGCTTCTTTGATTGGTTTCAAAGGGGAGAAGGGCTGGCAGCTTACTTGCTTAGAGCAAGTAATCCGTCCAAGGTTGGAGGTTCCAGTGCTGCTGCTAGGAGTTTCGAGAAGAAAGACTAATATTGCCCTTGCTTCATGCTTTTGTAGATAGCATCAGATCCTTGTTAAGACAATTGCAGCTGAGGTGTGAGGTGGTGGTTGCAATTTTATCAAGATCTTGGAGCTTCTCAGTAAGGAGGCCCAAGAGGAAGCTTTCGTTATTAAAATTAAAAAATGTAATAAACTGACAGACTTCACATGACTTGAACGAAGTGCGGAGAAGGAGAAGCCATCCTTGGAAAGGAGTTATGAAGGGCAACAAGGCAGGACATGGCCCTGGTGGCCTCGAAGGTCAGGATCCCAACAGTAAGGGAAGGAGGTGGGAGGAAGGCTTGGACTGCCACAAAGCAAGGTGATGAGTTGGCAGTGACCATGTCTGGGTGGAAGCACCTCATGGCACTTGGAGTAGGCCAGGGATCACTACTAAAATTCTAGCAATTACCAACACGTATTTCTAATGGCTACACGTTGGTAATTTTAAATTTCCAACGTGTAGCCGTTGGTAAATATACATTGGAAATTCAGTTATCAACGTACAAAATTTAAATCGTTGGTGATATACCTGTTGGTAATTATTAATGATCAAGCACCTGATTTATTTTCCAATGGGCAAACAAAACACCAATGCGCGTTGGTAAATATACCAACGACTTCAACCGTTGGTAATCATGTTTAAATTTTTAAAAAAATTAAAGCAATTTCCAACGAAAGGCCGTTGGAAATTGCCACTTTTTAAAACAAAAGAAAAAAATTAAATTACTTAATATTTAAATTATAAGTTATATTCACTAAAAGATTATAATTTCACAAAACTTAATTAAAAATTCAAAAAAATTGGAAAAAAATCTGAAATTCATAAAAACTTACAAAAATATCTAAAATTCATAAAAACTTACAGAAATTAAAAAGAAATTTAAAATTAACAAAAAAAATGAAAAAATTAACAACCACCGAAAATATCTAAAATTCATAAAACTTACGAAAATTAAAAATAAATTTAAATTTTAAAAATATGAAAAATTTAACAGCCACCGAAATTAAAAATTAACAAAAAAAATTTAAAAATTCATAATAAATTTGAATATTGAAAAGCTAAAAATACCATAAAAATTAACTTAAAATTTGAAAATTTTAAAAAATTAATGGAAGTCATAAAAATTTCCACAAAATTAGAAAGAAATTAAAATTTCAAATTTTTTTCAAAGTTACGATAAATTCAAAAATCAAACACAAAATTAACTAAACATTCAAAAATGAAAACGAAATCAACAATCAAACACCCAGATCTACAAATTCAAATACCTAGATCTATGAAATCAATAGAAAATGAAACTGAAATCAGTAAAGAGGCAATGTGCAGCGTGGCGAGGCAATGGGAGGCCAGGATGCGTTTAGTGATCTGACGCCAGGCAAGGCACCAAGGTGAAGGGCTGGGGTGACGATGCACAGAGGGTGATCAGTAGAGGGAGGAAAAGGAAAAGAAGAAGGAGGATGGACAGAAAAGGAGAAGGGTAGGGAGGAGAAAAATAGACAGAGGACGAATGAAAAAAGAGAAGGAGGAGAGACGGAAGACGGAGAAGGAGAAGGAGGGGGTGAATTAGATGGAAGAGGAGGGCAAAGGGAGGCAGAGGGTCGAGGGAGATAGAAGAGAGAGGCGATTAGGCAAGGGAGATAGAGAGGAGAGGTGGCAAGGGCTTTATATAAGGTAGGTTAGGGTTTTTGAGCTTTTGGGCTTTTCGAGCTTTTAATGTATGTATGTATGTATGTATCATATTATATTAATGTATCATACATGTATCATTAATGTAATGTATCTTCTATATTATAATATGTACTGTAAAATATAATGTATCATAATATAATAAATGATATATTATAATGTGTGTGTGTGTGTGTGTGTGTGTGTGTGTGATACATTATTATATTTTTAATAATAACAATGATAGTAAGTATTATATTTAAAACTATACATATTATTATTCCAATAAAAAAATATATAAATATGATACATATGATACATTATTAATGTATGTATGTATGTATCATACATATATTAATGTATATATATGATCTTATAAGTAAAGTATATATTCTTATAGTATGATACCATTATATTATTATTATTATTATTATTATTATTATTATTATTATTATTATTATTATTATTATTGACAAATATGATAAGTATGACACACACATATGAATATATATGATTATTATAACATATATAATTTCACTATAAAAATATGTTCATACACACATTATGAATTGGTATATATAGATATATATATATATTATATATATATATATATATTATATATTATTATATATGTTCATTATTATTATTATTATTATTATTATTATTATTATTATTAATAAAAAATGTTTAAAAAATATTTCTTTAGTTTCTAAAATATGATATTTTATATATTATTATTATCATTATACATTATAATATATATAATATATTTTGAATATTTATTATATTTATATTAATATATAAATAAAATAATAATAATAATAATAATAATAATAATAATAATAATAATAAATTTAACTGTTACTAACGCACTGACGCGTTGATAATTTAACTATTAGAAAATAGTTGATTTACCAACTCATTGGACTACTGGTAAATTACCAACACGTTTGGCCGTTGGTAAATTTAATTTTTTTTTACCAACGGCTTAACACGTTGATAATTACCAATGGTTATACCATTGGTAATTTAACCATTGAAAAAACTAATTTTTTTAAAGGTGGGTGATAAATAGAGAAGAAAAAGTGTTTCCAAAATTTCGCCACATAATTTAGTATAGGGCTTTGTTCACATATGAAAGTTCATGATTAGATGCCCTTAAGAAATGGAAGTTTATAATTAGGTGTATCCAATATTGGTTTTGGTTTTCGGATTTTAACTATTAGCTTCGTGTTTTTAGAGGTTTTTAAGTTGTATTGTGTTTTTCTTACACTCCTAAAAAAAAAAAAGAATGTATTTACAAATATTAATTCCGGTCCTTTCATTTGTTTGGCAATTTATTTTGTTTTGCAGAGTAAGATGGAATGTAAAAGTTAATGCTAATAGGTTTTTAATACGTTCATTTTTAATGTTTTTTAATTTGTGAAAATGAAACTATAGAGATAATACATAACATGAGAAATATTCCAGGGGACAACCATCTTATATACTCAAACCTGTTTTACACTATTGATGACATATGTAGAATTTATACTTATAATATCCCCCATCAAATTATTCGCCTTATTCAGGCTTAGGTTGTTAGGTGAATCATAGAACTGTTCCCACTGAAAACACTCAAAAGGGTAAATTTCAAATTACCTCAAAGGTTTGAAAATATAGTTTATATCATTTTCTTTATGAAAACATATAATTTACCGTGTGAAAACTTCATTTATATTTATGTGTTTAGATGAAATTGCTGTTATTTGTAACAAAAATATTTTAGGTTGATGGATATATATGTCTAGGATATTTGAAATGATGTTGGTATAATTTGGTAATTTAGATATTGTTGGTTAAATGATAATATAGTCTTAATAATATTTGTATATATATATAGCATGTGCATCTAGGAAGGGTATTGTCGACATTCTTCACAATAGGCTTACTCTGCAGATGGCACATGACAGACTTATATTTTTAGTAAGTTAACCACATACTTTTGTATATGATTCCATACATGAGCCTAAACCTCTAGTGCAAATGTGCAATATAATACTGATACGTGAAAGTCTTAGCTATCATATTTGACTTGGTGAAGAAATGTGAATCAATGAAAATCAAGATTTAATTGCTACAATGAACTATGATAATCGACTTCAACTTTTACTATTATCAATATCTTCATTCAAAAATCCAAAAAGTAATATAATTTTATCTTCTCTAAAATGATAAAATAATTACCTAACTTATTTTTTTTTCAAACAACCACTAACTAAATCCCATTTAAACAATACAAAAACTTCAATATAAAGTTATCTAATATCAATTTTATCTTTTTTTTTTTTCTAATCATGTTTTTATCTTTATCAATTGCTTACCAATATACTTTTTTAGGCAAATATGTTATTAATATTTTCTTTTTAGGGTCATATTTTGCATTTATTGTTCACTTATAACAGTGTTTTTTTTTTTGTAGGCGAAAGGAGAAAGGGTAAGGCATTTATTAGCTATCTTTCAACTGTTTCAAAGAAGACCGATATGTTGGTTTTCTTTGGTTATTGGGGAGAAAGAAAACTTCCCAATTTGAGTATCTTATTGAATGAGTATTGGGGAAGCTAACCCGTTGGAAGGCTTTTCTGCTTTCTCAGGCTGGTCGAGGAATGTTGATAAAAATGGTTATTCAATCGATGTCAACTCATTTGATGTGCTACATTCTTCTCCCTATGAAAGTTTGTGACAAGTTGAGATCACTATTTATTAAGTTTTTTTGGTCAGCGGATGTGAAGGAGAGCAAAGTCCAATGGTACTCGTGAGAATGACTGTTGTTTGAAGTAGGTAGGAGGTTATGGCTCTTAGGACATCTTTGCTTTTAATCCAGCAATGTTAGCTAAACAAGGCTATTGCTTTATTTAGAACCCGAATATGCTTGCCACCCACGTGTTCAAAGGTAAATATTTCCTTACACTTCATTCTTGAGGGCACCTCGGCTTTCTTCATACTTGAATGTCTAGAAAGGCCTATTAGCAAGTCATGCTATGCTTTAAGTTGGGGGTTTCTGGAAGATAGTTTGGGGTGTAAACATTTATATTTGGAAGGATAGATGAATTTCGAGGCCATACATGAAACTAGTGACTACTCCCATTTGCTTATTTTCATCATCTTGTAATGGTTAATTTGATTGATCAAACATCCTTATCATGGAAGGAGAGTGAGGTGGAGGCTTTGTTTCATCCGTCAGATGCAGCTTTAATTAAGGATATACCATTGAGCCCCAGATTTACAAAAGGCTTGTACACTTGGGGAATGATTGACAATGCCTAATTATCAGTCAAATCAGCATATTATCTTGCGTTCTCTTTTTTGTATTGTCAAAATCCTGTGGCGGAGTTTGACTTCTGGAAATGACTTTGAGGCTTGAATCTTCTGCTGAGGATTATTTTTTTTCTAGCAAGTTTATGCAAATATTTTACCCACCAAAGATGACCTTCGCATGCAAGGCATTTAGGTGCTACCACATGCCCAGTATGTAAGGAAGATATGCAAAAGCTCAGCATATTTTTTTGGAATGTTGTTTTTCATGCAATGTTTGGGTTTTGCTGGGGCTAGATATACCACATTTGTAGGATGATTGGTGTAGTGGTTTGCGTGCATTTTTTTACTAGGAACATGAGAAGGATTTTAAGTTTGCTCATTTCTATTGGTTCATTTTGTTTAACTGTAATAAGGTGATACATAAGTCAACTTGACAATGTCCATCCCAAGTTACTTTCAACTTTCAGGCATGGTTGAATAGATGGCAAAAAGCGACTCCTTCACTATAGAAACATTCAACCCAGGTGAATAGGGAGGTGCTGAGATGGACAAAACAAGCGATAGGGGTAATTAAGCTTAATCTGGATGCCACCTGGAAGAAGAATAGTAAGCGTGCAACTATAGGTCTCATAGCCTGGGACCATTAGGGAAGGACTTGTTTTGCTATATATTATGGCTTCACATACTCAGGCTCTAATCCTTTGTATTTGGAGGCATTGGCTATTTTGTGGAGTTTTAAGGAGGCTTGCCACCATAAGTTGTGCTAGGTGATCCTTGAATCTGACTCTCTAGTATGACTTCAACTATCCTTGTTTATTTTATTTTGAAGCCATTATTGATGAGGCTTAGTGTCTAGGTACCTGTTTCTCATCTTGTCCCTTTTCTTTTGTTAAGCGTTTAGTTAATGGTGTTGCTTATTCTTTGGCTTGAAAAGGCCTTGATTCACTAGGAAGACGGTTGTGGAGAGAGTCTTCCCCACCTTGGCTTTATAATGCTCTTTTAGTTGATCAATAGAAGGTCCTGATTCTAATATTTTCTTTGGGGGTAAATAAGTTATCATTATTAAGGTGTATTATAATACAGACACCCTGGCCATAAACAATTGTTCAAGGAGTGGGTTTTGTTCAGTCATGCATAGGAAGCAAAAGCCTAGTTGTTTCTCGCTCTAATTATTGACTAAGAACATAAAATTAAGGTTTAAATCATTTTAAGATATCTCTAGCCTTTTGACTTAGTGGTTAAGGGCTTTGAGAGATATGAGAGAAATTCAGGATTTGAATCCTAGTCTTCCCACTTCTTATAATATGCTTTAGAAAAACTGGTTCGGTCACCATTCTAATCTTAGAAAATTGGCATGCCCTTTCCCTGATTACTATAATAGTATATTTCTTCCTCTGTAAATTTGTATGATGATTTTGAAAACAAAAAAAAATCATTTTAAGGTATAAATATTTTTATTTAAATTTGTTGATGATACTGAATAACATTTTGGGATCAATTTGGTACTTTGTTAACTCAGCATGGTAGCTCAATGGTGCAAGTCACCAATTGAGACATGGAGATTAAAAGTTCAAAGCCTCTTGTAGCCCTTCATTGTACAACATACTCTTAGGCCAGCAGAAGCCAAAACTTATGAGTAAAGAGTAGTCTCACCCATTGTATTGATATGCCTCATAGTAGTACAAAAAAAAATTAATTTGGTACTTTTTAAATTATTATTTTCACAATAATGATTTTCTTGATATATTTGTTTAACATTGAAATATTAAGTTATTTTGTCATACTCAATATAATTTGGGATCTTGTGATAATGTCGAGTATATAAACACTACTAGAAAAAGGTAATTTAGTGACATCTAAAAAAAATCACTAATTAGAGGCCGCAAATGGTCGCTAAAAGTTCGATGAAAGTTTAGCAATAGCTATTTGTCACTAAATTTTAGTGATGACTTGCTTTTGTTAATTTAGAGACGACAAATTTCTAAAAAATTAGCTACGGTTAGCCTTCTATAAATCTTGGCCAAATTTTAGTAACACGTAGCCCTCGTTAAAGGCTGATGAAGCAATTATAACCAACCATCACTAAAGTATGTCTTAAGTAAAAATGACTTGCCCTCGTTAGTCAAGTAAGAGCTCTCGCTGGTTTGTCATTTTTTATACTAACTTGTCATCTTCTTTTCTAATATATTTAATACAGTGGAGATGTGTACATAAAAGTCCAGTGAAAATTTAGCGATGGCCGCCTATCGCTAAAATTTAGTGACGGCTTGCTTTCGCTAATTTAGCAACGACTTACCTTCACTGAGATCCCAAAAGTTAGTGATAATTAGCCTTCACTAAGTCTCGGCCAAATTTAGTGATGCCTTACCTTCATTGATATCCTAAATTTAGTGATGGCTTGCATTTGCTAATTTAGCGACGGTTAAGTTTAACGATGGCTTACCCTCGTTAATATCCCAAATGTTAGCGACGGTTAACATTCGCTAAGTCTCTGTCAAATTTAATGATGTTTTGCCTTCGTTAATTTAGCAATAGTTAGTTGTTGCTAAATTTAGCGATGCCTAAATTTAGCGCTAAGATCGCAATAATTAGTGACAGTAAACCTTTGCTAAGTATTGCCTATAAATTCAAATGCTATACTATTTTGAGCCAAAATCTCTAAAAATTGTATAACTAATTAACAAAAAATTTAGTTAATAAAATATAAATTCATTTAAATTATATCATCTTAATGCAGCTTGAGGCATAGGGACAGCCGGTTGTTGTTATGGTTTTGAAAACTAGCAAAGGCCAGTCGTCGTTAACCAAATAGGGAACCCTTTAACGAGAGTTCTACCGTCACTAGTTTCAATTAAATTTCACTACCACTCTCTCACACATCTCAAACACGCGAATGTCTTCCTAGAAGAGAAGAAATCCTCTATTGTGCCAGCCCCAACCTTCATTATTGGTTTTTTCCACACACAAGAAAAGGTTTGACGATTCCCTTCTTTGGTAGAAATCATGTTGAAAATTGTTCCCATCTGAGGTAGATCTCTCTCACTTTCAATTAAACTCGAATTTGGTTGGGAAACGTTAGTGATCTTTGCCGGAATAATGCTGAAAGTTGTTCCCATCTAGTTTAATCCTACCTTCACCCACCATTGCCATTGCTATTGTTCACCTTCCTCAGTTATCCGATTTTGATTCTTGCCACTTGCCGTCCTGATCTTATTGCAAATTCATTAAAAATTGAAGAAGATAAAGAGATATGAACCAACGAGTGACCCACACTCAAGTCCTACAAGGTTGCGGCTAGTTTACTTTTTTACTTTCTAGTATCTACCTTTTGCTTTTTTTTTTTTTTGTGGATAGAAATTAGTGCAAATATTTTCTTAATTGCTGGTGTTTAGGGTCAAAAGCCAAAATTTGGTATAGCTTGCTTTGCGTTCAATATTTTTTCACTTTGTGGAAGACAAACTTGGCTTTATTTGGTTTATTTTAGTTTTGAATTTTTCCTGATTAAGATGGGTCATTAGCATGTCAAAGATTTTTTTTCTTTTCACAACTTCTTCAAATAATTGTTTGTTTATTGTGGGATTTTGTTCTATATTTGTTTGGCGTTCACAATTGAATATAGAATAACAAGTAAGTAATCCTGCTATTTATGACACACACACACACACACGTGTTTGTGATTTCATTTTGTGCTATTATCTGTTTGTGTGATTTTTTTTCTATTATTAATATTACTTCTAGAAATCTGTAATCCTATTATTTATGATATACATTTACAAAAGTCATGTCTCTGGATTCTTGTTGTGACAATGTAACTCTTTATGTCTTCTAAAATGTACGAGTTTTAACTTAATGGACAAATAAACTGATGAAGCTTCTAAACTAATTTTACAATTAACCATTTGAGTTAATAAATTTAGTGATGAAAATATGTGATGATCAAGTTATAGATTTTAGCGTTGACATAACTAAACAAATTTGCTAGGATAAAAGTAGCAGCTTGCACCAAACACTTCATTGGAGATAAAGGTACGACCAAGGGTATTGATGAGAACAATACTATGATTATGGGAATGGATTGTTTGACATCCATATGCTTGCTTATTATAACTCCATTAGTTGTTTCGAATGCCTTACACTTTTACTCAAGCTTGAATGGAGTGAGGATGCATGCCAATCATGAGTTAGTGACTGGATACCTTAAAGACAAGTTTAAATTCAAGGTATAATAAATAATTTAGAAGCAATACTTTCTTAACCTGGGATGAACCAGAGCTTCTGTATTAATTTTTTTGGTTTTCTTTTCCTTTTGTGCGCATGTCAAGTTTTAGTCATCTTTGATTGCCAAGGTCTTGACCGAATTATGTCTCATTTGCATGCTAACCATTCATATTGATTGAGGCTTGAGTTGGTGCTGGGATTGACATGGTGAGTTAAAGTTAGTCTTGTAGTCATATGCTTTTAATTTTACTGCAATAGTTTTTTTGCCCTGATCTTTGCAAATACTTATATGGCATACAGGCAAGCCTCTCATTCTTGGCATCTTTATCTAGACCTAAAGACGCCCCTTAGGCCACCCTAGCTGCCATGGTTGATTAATCTAGCTTGCCCTATTTTTCTATTCTTTTAGCTTTAAAATTGTATGTGTATGGCATTCGAGTTTGATTAAAATTGACATGGGTAAAAGTAAAGGACAGTAGGCTGGATAGATTTAACCATTTGATTACTGGATATAAGTTAGTGATTTTTTACTGTATGAAAGCTAATATTGTGTGAAATTATGGTGTTTTACTCTCAGCTATTGTTCTTACTCAAGGGATATGTCGTGTTTATTAGCCTAAACTTAAGCAACTAAAGGTCTATTTGACAAGTTGCTTAAATCTTGGAGATTTTTGGAATATTGAAAGTGGACAAATTTTAGATTTGTTTTGATTATTGGTTGCCCAAGGCTTTTGCGTTATTTGTTGAGAATATTATTTCTTATTGTTAAGTAGGTTTAAGAGTCTTAATAATTTGTTTGTGATTTTTTTAGTTTTTTATAACTTATGTGTACATTTCCCATTTTGAGGGGGTTTGGTTGACTTATAAATAGGTCAAAAGAGTTTGGCGAGTAAAATATATATGTGAATCAAAAGAGTTTATGAGTAAAATCTTTCTTTTTTTTGTTATTTTCATTGTCAATATTAAAGTAACTAATTTTCACTCATTTATGAACATATACTAATTATCTAAATCACACTAAATATCATGTTTGAATGAATTGATTTTATTTTGTTTTTACTGTTGGTGCTGTGATTTTTTGGCAACTACATGAATAAGAATTGTTTTTGTTTTCAAATAGCAAATTGGCGTTGAAATGTGTGGTAGGATGTCCCATGAATACACCAACTCTGACCACAAAACATAAGTTGCTACTGAGTTGCTTTCTAATTTTAGTATTAACTTATCTGGTCATGGTTGTTTGTATATGGTGACTATTATAGTTAGCACTAGGTTTCAGCTGAAATTAGACCATTATAGCTAGTATTGTCTCACATGTACGTGGACCATTATATCTACCACTAGGTTTCACCTAAAATTAGCTTTGGAACCGTATGTGTTTTAACTGTCAAACGACATGTTGATGTGAATTTAACATATTTTGGCTTAATGAAAACTATGTTTATTTTATGAATGTTGGAATTGTGTGAAATGGATGACAATATTGAATTATTTGTAGGATTAAGGATAGAGAGGGTAATATGAAGTTGAAGATATTGACATAAATTAGTGAAGGTTAACTGTCACAAAATAACACTGACTAACCTTCACTAATTTAGTAAAGGCTTATCGTCATTAAATTAGTAATGATAAACTGTCGTTAATTAAAGAAGGACTACCGTCGCTAATTAGTAACGGCTAGTAATCGCTAGTCGTTGCTAATTAGCAATAGCTAACCATCTCCAAGTTGAATACTTTAGCGACATAAAGCTTTTAATAGCTTAATATTACTAGCCGTTGCTAATTAGCAATAGCTAACCATCTCCAAGTTGAATACTTTAGCGACATAGAGCTTTTAATAGCTTAATGATAGTTTACCGTCATTAGCTTTAGTGACTGCTAGCCTTCACTAAACTATCGACAGTAAAATGTCACTAAAACTTCGATAATGTGTCGTGCCGAAAAATAAGCGACCGTTGAGATTGCGAAGGCTAACTGTCGCTAACTAGTAACGTCTGCCATCACAAACTAATTAGCGACAAGTAGTTTAGATGCGGACTAATTAGCAACGGTCTTCCTTTGCTAACTTCTAATTAGTGAAGATAAGCTATCATTATGGTCGTCATTAAAACCATTTTTTTAATAGTGAAACAAGTTATAGCAAAAAGTTTTAAAGAATAAAATTTTGAAAATTGAACTACTTCATTGGAGTTGAGAGAATTATTAGTTGTACCTAGGCAAATGTAAATGTCTTTATGAAAAATAAATGCAAAATGTCCTATTAGCCCTTGAATTTGAATGTCTATACTCACTTAATCCCTTAATGTTAGCTTTTGCTCAACTTTTTTATGTGTTTGAAAAGAAAAGTAAATCCCCCCACCCTTGGTATAGTGGCTAAGGTGTAGGTGGATATGATGGAGTTCCAAAGTTTCCATAACTCTTACATCATGCTGCAACAAAGCTGGTTTTGGTATCATTCTGGTCTAGAAAAAACCGGCGATGACAGATAAAAAAAAAAAAAGAAAGAAGAGAAAAGTTTCCCCACCCCCTTTTCCCTAATTTGTAATAATAATGTATCCCTATACACTAGTATAATACTTTTTCATATTAAAAAAATAATAAAAGTAAGTTGTAAAAAGTTAAAAATCTCAATGGGAAGAAACATAAAAGTTATTGGGTCAAAATAATATTTTTTTTCAATAAATAATTAATTATCCAGGGAAGAGAGTTACTCACTTTTATTTTTTTAAGTTAAAAAAGATTCTTTTTTTTTTAAATAGATGTTATTAAATTTAAGGTCATAAAAAAGTGCAGGTATGCAATTATTAAATTGTATATTTCTACTTAATAATTTTTTTAAACAAAAAAGGTTATTCAGTCATGCAAGTTGGGGACTTGGGTAATGTTTGTCTAGGGATGACAACAGGCACGGTAGCCTTTATTCGTTATTCGTGCCTACAGGTTTTTGCTTACCCTGTAAAGTGGTGGGTAGGTTATCAAAGTTGGATTTCTACCTAAAATCATTTTGGTTTTTCTAAAGTTGTAAGGTCGTAAAAAGTCATAAAGTCGTAAGATTCTACCAAAAAATTTTTAGAAAAAGATTAAAAAATATACTCATCTAAATTATCTCAGAAAGTTTATATTATTATTTTCACTTACTAATACTTTAATACCATAAAAAGTGTCATGACATAAATTTATAATACAAGAAAAAAGAAGTTTTAAAATCCACAATTCATAATGAGAAGTTTAAAATATCTCAATCATCTACTAAAACATGTGGAATATCATGATCAATGACATTATTAATATTATCATTTTCATAGTTCATATATTCATTTTCTTATTTTGTCATTTTATCATTTGAGAATCCAAACTCACTTATGTAAGCACTTATACCATCATTCACATTTCCTTCATCTATATTCATATCTATATAAAATTGATAAGCAAAGTCATCAAAGTTATAGTGACGGAGAGAAATCAAGTGACACAAAAAGATAGAGAAAAAAAATAAGAGATGATTTATGTTTTATTTTGTGGTTATCTTTATTTATTTATTTTGTGTATAATACTAAGTGAGTTGAATTTGATTGTATAAAGATTAAGTGAGGCATTAGATTCATATATTTTTTGCTTGGGATCATTTTTTAGCTTAATTTCAGCAAATCTAACATAATAATGTAGAAACGTAAAGTTGTAAAGTTTCTAAGTTTCTAAGACTAAAGTCAAAATTTTACCCATTTCCATATATATATAAGTTTCTATTAAGACTTGAGTCATTTTTTGTTTCTAGAGTCGTAAAAACGTAAGTTTTAAAACTCAAGTAAGTATTTTAATAACTGTTCATTAGTGAATGAAATTTCCCATATATGCTCATCATCTGTGAGATAATTTGTACACACCTGATTCCTCTACCAAAATTATACATTTTATGGGTTCAGGGTTTATTGATTTGGAAATTAACATTGCTATGTGGTACTATTGTTATGTACTAAAAGAAGTTACCTCAATAAGCACAAGTCCATCAGTAGTTAAGAAGAATATATTTAATAGGGCTTATATTAAAAAATATTTAAATTAAATACTTCACTGATATACCTGATGAATGAGACAGATTTATCAGTCACAGATACTTTATGCCTGTCAACCGCCTATATATGACAAACGAGCATACTTTGTAAACCATGTCCATCTCATAACAAATAATTTTGTTAGATTACCTCTCCATCATAAATAGATATCCTCAATTGACAGACCTCCACCACGCACCCACGCCACGACTCTGTAGTCTCCAGTCCAGCGCCGAAGCTTCCTGTATGATTTAATATTGAATGATCCGAGGCAAATTTATTTTTGTCTTGTTGGAAGACCCGTGGTCAATCTGTGATTGATTTGCTGATTCTTCCGGCGAAACATTGCTTACGTTCTTGAGGTTTTGGGAAAATAGTTTTCACCACCTTCTATTTTGAAAACATATAATTTACCCCTGAAAACGATTTGCTTTCTCTAATTTAAATTGTCAATTTAATAATTTAACAATTAATAAACAATTTACTCAATCTAAACTCAAAACAGCTAGCCTCTGATCTTTATTTTAACTATTGTCAACGACCATACAACTTCATTCATTTGTGTTCTATGCCTCTTGTTTTCAGTGATAGTAACATATCATCAACCCCCAGGGAGCCAATTTTTCATTTAGGTGTTAATCTCGTAAACTTTTGTGCGTAATATGCGTATGCGGATGTGCTTAAGGGGAGCTTAATCATATATATATATATATATATGAATAAGTTCTATGCCAATATATTCGTAGATAACATTAATTGATATAGTGGGTACGTTTTGTTAGCAATTGGCAACAATACATCAAACACAAAAATAATCAAAATCTATGATAGTATCAAACAGGTAATTAAGAAAAAGTAATTAATATAATAGCAGCTAGCCAGTATATCATATACGTACTATATTTTAGGAAAAGATTATAGTTTCCAATTACAAACTAAGCTGGTAAATTATAAACTGATAATTAATTGTTTCTTCATCATTGTGATGAAATCGTCGCATTTCTTGTTTAACTCCTCGGTACTCATCATCATCAGCCCAACATCATCATCGTCATCCTCGTGATGTTCATGGTGGGTTTCACTAATGATCTCTTCTTCAATCAACACACGGATATCGTTTTCTCTTGCTCCGTCACCTCCAACGGCCAAGCTACCAGCTGATCCGTCCACAATCTTCTGTGGCTCCTCCGCTTTAGTAACTACGGTCTGCTCGCGCTGATCATCTCTTCCATGATCTCCTTGAGCAGCGACACCAATATTCATCAGACCAGAGCTCTTGGCCAGGATAACCAAAATGCCATTGCAGAGCAAGAACATGTAGTTCCTGTCAATGCTGGAGCTGAATAGTAGTTGCAGCAGGGATAAGAGAGGGCTTGTTTGGATTGAAATAGTATAAATGTAGGATAAAACGATTAACATGATGAATACTGAGCATGCCGGCAGCAAGATTTTGGCCATTTTGCAGGTTTTGGTAGTGATCAGGGTTTTGCTCCGCTGGAATTAGCCAGCCGGAACAAGTGCGTGTAACAAGTATAGAGAAGAGTATATATATATATGTGTATAAATTAACGCGTGATAGAGAGAGAGAGATGTGAAGTTGTACGTACGCTTAAGCTTAGCATGTGGCTCTTGATTTGATTGGATGTCGATAAGAAACCAACGAGCACATTCCATGAAGCTCACCTTGTTTGAACAAGTCATGAGTCAACACAGCAATACCAGGCTTCTGGTACTATGATAATGAGACTAGTACCAGCTCTCGGGATAAAGACCAATCTAGCAGCTTTGTTAGAATATCGTTTACCAGGCACCATTCTCTGTCTTTTTCTTTCTTTCTTTCTTTCATTTTGAACATATAAGGTTTATCGACAGAACCATTAAATTTGTCACTAATATTTTGGGTAGAAAGTGGATATATTACTATAGTTTTTTTATTTTTTTTGCCTAATATCTCAATAATGTTTTAAAATGGACCAAATATAACACTACTATTTAAAAAAATAACAAAAAATGGTAAAAAGAACAGGTTTTAAAAATTTGAAGTTATTATGCATTTTTTAAAAAATATCAGAATTTTTGAGATTTTCATCAAAAGAGTGTCTAATCTCTGCCATCAGCGCTTCAGCTCTGTTGCTGTCTCTGTTACCAGTACCCTAACCTCATTACTGCCTTCCCTTTGTCTCTATTGTCTAATCTCCTCCCTAATATTCTTGAGAGAGAGAGAAAGAGAGAGTGAGAGAGAGTGTGTGTGTTTAATTATAAAAAGTTTTTTAAGTTTTTTAAAACTTTCATTATCACAATAAAATTTCAAAACTTGTTATTTTTAATATTATTTTGTTAGTTTTTTAACGTTTTCCGTTAGATTTTTAACGATTAGTGGCGTATTCACTTTTAATTTGAAATTTCAATGGCATATCTAACCTATTTTAAAACATTAGTGAAAGATTAAGTTAAAAAAAAAACTACAATGACATATCTACTCCCAACCTCAAACTTTAGTAACAAACTTGATATTTTTACCAAAATTTATTAATTAATGTAATATTAATGTTATTTCACACACACACACACATATTTTATCTATAATTCTCTTCATGCACTTCCTTATTAATTTATTGCTTGTACAATATATATTATTGATCATTTGCTTGTGTTCTATTGTGCATCTTATTCAACTACTTCCCATTAATTTTAACCATTAAATCGGATAAAAAATGCTGGTGTAACATTAAATAATATTAAAATAAATTTAAAATGTCAACTTCAGCCTTCAAAATTTTCCAATTACTAACTTTAGTCCCGCATGTATTTTTAATTGCAAATTTGAAAGAGAAAGAGAGAAGCTTAAGAAGTATGCCTCCAATCTGCAACCCCAAAATTGCATCCTAATTCCACTATTTTCTCTTCGGTGCAAGAAATAAACCATGTAAAAAAACTCAAAAGACCCAGATTCATAGAACATCATCATCACAACCCAAATTTCGCCTCCCATCTGCAACCCCAATTTGGCTACCAACTTGTCTCGGCCCTGATTCGTCACTGTCACCCAGAGCTGCGGTAGACCTTCACACCGCTGTTTCCTAGATCCAACATCGTCCTAAGAGACAGGCAGGGAAGCCGACCTTTGTTAGCAGCAATGATGGTGGCAGAGATGAGCGAGATCGAGAAGCTATGGAGGCGGTTACGGAAAAGGGGATCAGCGTTGCAGATGAAGGGTGGGATGGAGGCGTATGGAGGATAGATTGGGACTGACAAAAACTGAGAAAGAGATTGGCACCGACACGAATCGAGGCTAGATTGGACAAATAGCGCACCCTGACTCTTGGAAAAGCAACGAACAGGAGCGGCAGCGGGGTTAGGTGAGAGATTTTGGGGTTGTTTTGGGCATATTCCGTTCTTTGGGCTAGGGGATTCAGGGTCAAACCATTTCGCAGGTGGTATCACTAACGAATCACATCGAGGCGAAGGCGGGAGAGAATCGGAGAGGGGGCGGCTAGAGATAATCAATTCTCGTCTCGATACCCCTTGTAAAATTTAGAAGTTTTAGATTTAAAAATATTGATCGGAAAAATTTGATGACCAAAATTATTATTTAAACTTTATTTTAATATTATTTAATATCATGTTATGAATTTTTGCCAGATTTAATATAAGATTTGATAGAAGGTACTCAATTAGCATATACGATAAAAGGAAAAGTATCTTATTAGGATAAAGTGAAGATCAAATATCTATTTAAGACAAAAAAATAAACTATGTGACCCTCAATAAATTTTACCCATTTTTTATAAAACAAACACGTTCATTTACTTCTTGAAAATCTAAACAAAGTTTATTAGTTATCTTGGTTCTCCAAAATTTCTACTCTTTTTATCTCATTTTTGTGATAACCTTTCTTCTATTTGAGATGTCCTAAATTATTGTAACATTTTGGAAAGTAGAAATTTTTTCCTCAATTTTACCCTATTTTTTTATATGTTTTTTTTTTAATTTTTACGTGAAAGATTTTGAATGCCACTCTAAGGGGAAAAAAATTGTCCCACAAAACAAACAAGCTTCTTAATATTTAAAAATATTATAAAGAAAATGAAACACATTCTAAATCAAATTCCGATAATGTCAATTGGGATACCCTAGCTTATTTTTTGTGTCCTAAATAAGTCCTTAACTTTTAGATTTATACTATCAAACCACATAAACTTATACTGCACAAATTTTAATGGGATATTTTCTGTCAATTTAACCGTTAAATGAGATGAAAAATGTTGAAATGCCATTAAATAATACTAAAATAAATTTAGAATAATAAATTCAATCATCAAACTTTTCCAATCAATAATTCTGAATTTTAATTGTGATTTAATAAAAAATTCTATGTGCATATTTCAACTTGTGAAAAAGGTTTTTTGGTAAGTATCATTCAATTTATCATGCTTTATCTACAAAATTGTTGGTTAAATTGAAATATACACAACCTGCCGATTGTGCTCCCGAGTTGTGTTTGTCGCTCAAAAATAATAGTTGCACTGGGAAGGACATTGCCATGCTGATTTTCGATGTGGCGTCATAATGTTCTGGTGCCGAAATTCTTTTTGTGCACAAAATTTTTTATTGCAATGTTTGCATTTGCTGTACATTGACTCCCCTTCAAATATGAGCTTATGATGCTCCCAAACCCAAGACGTTAGCTTCAAAGATTTACTTTATCCTTGGGTATCCTCCGCATTGGGTTGATGGCTCCTTGGTGAAGGTTGTGTTGACAAATCTCTGGCTGGCGTCACATCCACCTCTTCAAAAATAAAGCATAAAACCGTTAAATGACCAAAGTTGTCATTAACCAAAATTTCAAGAAGATCTGCCAAAGAGTCATTTTTTTACCATTGCAATTTTGTGCTGTTGGGACTCGGACCGAACTAGCTGGGTCTAGGCCAAGCCAAGCCTAGTCCGTATCTGGGTGTGGTTTTGGGCCGAGTCAGGTTTAGCTGCAGACATGTCTTTTTTTTAGGCCCATATTTGGCCCACTTCTCAAAGGGCCCATTCCAAGCTGGTCTTTGACCAAGTCATGCCGGGTTTGACCCCAGTTTGCACTGGTCCAACTCCCACCTTTATTTAGCCATTTTACATCATTATTATAATAATTCATTTCTTATAAATAAAATTTAATTAGTTTTATGATAAATTTAATTAAAATTTATAAAAATGATGTTCCAAGTGATTATATATATAACAAAAAATGCATACTTTTATTAAGTAATGAAAATATTTCAACTTAAATATAACATATAATTACAAAATATTTATAATAGTCTTATATTCATAATTAACCGTAAATCATAAAATAGATCCCCTTCTGGTCGCCAACATCCCCCTCCGCGCCTGTTGCCTCTGATGGAGTGATATCTTTACAACAATATGCTGGGCAACATTCCAATTCACCTACAAAAATTCAAATTTATGTAAGTGAGCCAAAATCTTTTAAATAATGTTATCTAATTGATGAATATCAATTATTAAAAATAAGAAAGGTAAAAAAGTAATTCTTACTTTTTTTTTTCTCCAATACTATTTGAAAGCTAATATTTTATCTGCTTAATAATTACTTGAATAATATTTTTTATAAAATGATTGTTTTTTTGTAAATTTTTTCATACACATCCTAGAAAAACAAAAAATACTTATTTTTACAAAAAACTGTTAAAAATGTCTTTTTAACAGTTTAAATGCCATACAAGTTAAACAAACAAGCATCATATATTAAAAAAACACTGATAATTAGTTTTAGAATATCTCGCTCTCCCTAATCCTAATACACATTTTGTATGATCTATATTTTTTGAAATATTTGATTTTTTTAATAGTTTGTTTTAATATTTTCATATTATTATTTAATTTTAAAAAATTAAAAAATATATTTAAAAATTATAAATTTTTATTTATCATTTATATATAAAATTTTTTATCTATATACTAAAATCTTAAAAATAAAAAATTATAAATTAATTACTAAATAATAAATTTTATAAATAATTTGAGACAGAAAATAATTCCCAAGAAAGACGTACGTGATTAAGCCCAAATCCGTCTTGTTCAATAAGTTTCAAACAAAACTAACCGACATTACCTGTAGAATTATTGAACGGATTAAACGATAAGGAGACTAGGAAAAGGATCTTGACAAGAGAAATCCTGACCTCATATAGAGCAGAACAGGGGACCTTCTTCGACTTCCAGTCGCGTAGCTTTTCAAGAACCCAAACGACATGACATTAGTGGATTGGATTAACGTGTCATTTCAACGGCACCAAGCTCAACGACTACCGCTACTGAAGAAAACCATTTTCGCTTCTGCGCAGCGGCAAGCGTCTGCCAAAAAAAATGTGATCAAACTTTCGCTGCGCTTCGTTTCTCAGGATTGATTCATGAACATACGTTGTTGCGTTCAATCGAAGGCATGGCCACTACGCACTTGAAACCCTTGTCTTGCTCTTCTTCAGCTTGTTCGCATGCTTCAGTCAGGCATGAGAGGCAACAATTTACCAGATTCATTGTCTGCAAACCGGTGAATTCTTGTTTTTCCATCTGGGGTTCAAGATTTCGGTCTACAGTTCAGGCCGCCAACCACTTTCCGATCAAATCCTCAAATGGGCACCCCTTAAATGCGGTTTCTTTGCAGGATGGTGAGACTAATCATGCAGTTCCTTTTTTGTGCTTGCTTCGTACTTTGCTTACTTACTAGTTTCTGAGACCTATCCTTGTGTTCTTCTAGTTTAGAATAGCAGGTTGTCTTTTTGCATTCCAAAAGAATAGGAAACCATAATAATATTACTAGACATTTAACCTCCACAAACTGTTTCCTCTTAAATATTTTTAAAAATACCATGATTATCTCCCAATTAAATGTAGAATTGAATTTGAATAATCATACCACATAATCCGCACCATCTGAAAACAAATACTTAGATACCAGAAGTAGACACTCGGATAGTGTAAGCAGACACTATTAACCTGACACTCTGAAGGAGACGGCCTTAACGCTGAACGACCTTAGCTTTCCATCCCTGCGGACGGCCACCAGGGCGGAGGCTCTCATATCTCGCTTCTGCAGGAGGGTAACTTGTTTTGTATTAGGTAACCTTGATCAATGGTAATGACCGAGCAAAGTTGGTGCGTTCAAGATTTCAGATAAGCTTCAATTGAATGACCATGTAGATTGGCTTTTGGATATGTGCCTATGATAGTCGCTGGCAAATTCTAGATCAACAGTCCTTTTTTGTTAGCTTTTATTACTGCCCTTAGTTCCCCTATCAGGCTATCATCGAGAAAACTTTGATCTGAATCAGGTTTCTTATTCTTTTGTCTAGTTTCTTACATCCTAGCTGTTGCTGGCTCCTTGGAGTAGGTATTGCTGAAAGGCCTTTGGGAGAAGAACGTCAGGGTTTGCAGCACCTATACAGCACGGGGAATGCAGAGTCTACCCTCAGTATAACTGTTGTTGGGGCCTCTGGTGATCTTGCGAAGAAGAAAATCTTTCCTGCACTTTTTGCGCTTTACTATGAAGATTTTCTTCCTGAAGTAATATTCTGCTTCATCTTCTATAATTTTCTCTTCTTAGTTTGGAAAACGACTTTTGACTTGAAAGCATTTTATTTATTTCTCATATTTTTCATTGTTAGCAGAATTTTACAGTTTTTGGCTATGCGCGGACCAAGCTGACTGATGATGAGCTCAGGAACATGATTTGCGGGACTCTAACATGTAGAATTGATAAGAGGTACTTATGCGCTCTGTATCTTTGTGTAATGTGCTTTGCCGTTTCATTCATTTGACTTATAAAGCAAATGAAGGGAAAACTGTGAGGAAAAGATGGACCAGTTCTTGAAGAGGTGTTTCTATCATTCGGGTCAATATAACTCTGAGGAGCATTTTGCAGAACTAGATGAGAAGCTGAAAGAGAAAGAGGTAACTTTTATTCTGTTCCCTTTTCTCAGTTGGCTTTGTTCCCCATGTTTCAAGTGAAAACATTCTACAGCGCACAGAGTAGGGAAGCAATGAGTATCTATAGCAACCTTGAAGAATCAGAGAAGTCATATCTTTGGTTATATGTCGTCAAATTGTTTATAAGAAATGGATTTAGGACATGTGGTAGTTTCCATCAGATTTGATGATTTTTATTGAAAAAGAAATGATCGTTTTTGGAAGTTTTTCTTTTTGCAAAATAGATCTCTCTGTAAAGTCCAAATACCCATATTCCGTCAAGTATTCTCATTAATACGAGCAAATAGAAACATATCACATAGATATTTCTAATGGAGCTAAATATAAAAAACAATTCACCAAAGGTTTATCATCTTAGCAAAATCCTTAATTTTATGTTCAAGTGTGGTCAGTCAGGCTATGTCATGATTTATATGTATTTAATCTAAAATGAAGCACCATCATGAGGTGTTGCTCGTTTCTCTATCTACTGAAACACAAGGTTATTAACTTTCTTTTTAGCTCTTTTAGTTGCAATAAATGCTATTGATTTTAATCTTGAAGCTGTATATGCTGGAGAGGTCTAGATCACAATTCTTACTTAGGCGTCTCATTCAAATTCTTTTGTCCTAATGAAAGAGTGGTCCTTCCTAGGGTGAGAAACTATCCTGCAGGTTGTTTTACTTATCAATACCTCCAGATAAATTTGTAGACGTGGTGAGATGTGCTAGCCTTAAAGCCTCTTCTGGCAATGGCTGGACACGGGTTATAGTTGAAAAGCCATTTGGCCGTGATTCAGAGTCATCTGGAGAGCTAACAAAATGTCTAAAGCAGTATCTAAATGAGGACCAAATATTTAGGTATTTCAGTTTACCATTGTTTTCGATGGAAATGTTCACAAGGTTCGAGGCTAAAAGAGGATTTCAATATTCTTGTCAGGATTGATCATTACTTGGGCAAGGAGCTCGTTGAGAACCTCTCAGTTCTCAGATTCTCAAATCTTGTTTTTGAACCTTTGTGGTCAAGAAACTACATCCGCAATGTGCAGTTCATCTTCTCTGAAGATTTTGGTACTGAGGGAAGAGGGGGGTAAGCACTTGGCTTCTGTCTACTCATGTGCATGAGGCTGAGACCCAGTTATTTGCATCAGAGGCTAAGGTCCCTGACTTGTATTAAATTCTCAGGTATTTTGATAAGTATGGGATCATAAGAGATATTATGCAAAATCATCTCCTGCAAATACTGGCTCTTTTTGCAATGGAGACTCCTGTCAGCTTAGATGCTGAAGACATTAGGAATGAAAAGGTACAAATTCCTCTTTTTTTTTTTTTTTTTTTTTTGAATTTTCACTAGTGTGGCAGCTTTTTTTTTCTCTGCCTCTTAACCATACATATTGTGTTTATGTTGTGTTTTATTTTCCCAATCCTTCAGGTGAAGGTTCTGAGGTCAATGAAACCATTGCAACTTGAAGATGTAGTTGTTGGTCAGTACAAAGGTCAGAGTACAGGAGGTAAAACATGCCCGGGCTACACTGATGACCCAACCATTCCCAATGACAGCCTCACCCCAACATTTGCTGCTGCTGCACTTTTTATAAATAATGCCCGATGGGATGGTGTCCCTTTCCTGATGAAAGCCGGCAAAGCACTCCATACTAGGAGGTATAAGAGACTTTTTCCCTGTTTTTCTTTTTCCTTTTTCCCTTGAGGATTATACCTGGGACTATGTTCTTATATTTGTGGCAATGGAATCTAGGGCTGAGATAAGAGTGCAATTCAGACATGTACCAGGCAATTTGTACAAGCGAAATTTTGGAACTGATTTGGACAAGGCAACAAATGAGCTTGTGCTGCGTGTGCAACCTGATGAAGCCATTTATCTGAGGATCAATAACAAAGTTCCAGGTCTTGGAATGAGATTGGATCGAAGTGACCTGAATCTGCTTTTCCGGTCCAGGTACTGAGATAACCAGCAATTACTTTAACATGGAAATTTTGGTCAAACTCCTTCCACGATGTTAAAAAAGAGATATCTTCTGCTTTAATGTTGAAATCACTGCGACCATTCATCGAGCTGTGCCATGAGGAACGGAAGTAGCCTAACTTGCTAACTTTGGCAAACACAAAAGCATGATGCTTCTTGCACTGATGCATGAAGGTACCCCAAAGAAATACCAGACGCCTATGAGAGACTACTCCTGGATGCAATAGAAGGGGAAAGAAGGCTGTTTATTAGGAGTGATGAGCTTGATGCTGCTTGGGCACTTTTTACGCCAGTATTGAAGGAACTTGAAGAAAAGAGGATTGCTCCGGAGCTGTACCCATACGGGAGCAGAGGACCTGTTGGAGCACACTATCTTGCTGCTAAGTACAATGTTCGATGGGGTGATCTCAGTGGGGATGATTCTTGAATTTACGTGTGTATAGCTGGGGACTTGGATCCTTTTGTTGAAACATAAAAATAAAACGATTTCAAGAAATTGAATATGTTGTACAATTATACTACTTTAATAAGTTCAATGACCGTTTAATAATTCCATATATCTGTTTAATTACGTCTGTCTTAAGTTCTATAGACATAATAACACGGCCCAAAGACACTATGGGGCTAAGGCATATGGGCTCATTTGATTTTGGCCCAGTAAGATTTCCTAATGCCTGTTTTGTCTTTACAGCGGACATCGGCTTCTTCTTCAACCCTAGGGCAGCCGTCCTCCGCCGTTAACGCTGCAAATAGAGGGACATCTGGTCTGGTGGCGCTCTCTTGCTCCGCTTCTATACTAATCCTCATCCCGACCTCTGCTCTCGGCGGAAGAAGCCGCGTCCGACACATATCCGGCGTCTGTGCCCCGTGTAACTTAAACCATCCCTGAAAGGCAAGCCAAACCTTCTTCTCCTTCTTCTTCCCTTTTTCTGTTCTATATGGGTCCATTCTCCTTGCTTGTTAAGCTATTGCTCTTCGCAGGGATGGTAGGGCTTTCGGCTGGGGAGAAGCGATTTATACAAGGCGGCATTGCTCAGGACCTTCGAACTGATGGTCGGAAACGGTTGACTTACCGACCCATCTATGTTGAAACCGGAGTCATTCCTCAGGTTAATTTTTTTATTTCTGAGTTTAACCAAGCGAAACTGATAGTCCAAAATTGTTTCTTCTACTCTATACAACCTTGTATCTTGTCTGGTACCCTAGAGCTTTATAATTTTGATCTTTCATGCTCGTAACGGCAGGCAAATGGTTCAGCAAGAGTGAGGCTGGGTGCAACTGATGTTATTGCAAGTGTCAAGGTGAATTCTGGTTTTGGTTGTTGTCTTCCACTCGTTAACAATTCCGTCAATTTTTCTTATTTTGTCGTCAACTTTGCTAATTTATTTTTTCTTCTTACCATTATATGGACCGATGCGTAGGCTGAACTTGGAAAGCCAAGCAATTTGCAGCCTGACAAAGGAAAAGTTGCAATATTTGTCGATTGCAGTCCTACAGCAGCACCCATGTTTGAGGTGAGGTGGGTTGATGTTGTTGCCTGATAGCTCCTCATATTTCATTGATCTTCTCAGAGAATCGTGGAAATGTTGCTTTTCCAGTAATAAGAATTATTGCTACTATTGTTACTATTTATAGTTGAATATACGGTTCAAGTTACATTTACTTTTATCATCATTATTACTGTCAAAGATTATGTTCAAATTACTTTTTATATTTTTATGCACGGCTCTGCAATTTCTTTTACCCACGGGAAAAACCTGGTTAGTGTACTACTCCTTTTGTCATCTTGTCTGGACGCACTGCCCAGTTCTGTATTTAATCATTTTTCTGCTTCTTTTATCTCCCTCTGGTTGTTAATATCTTGAAAGCAACATTAGTTATTTTTAACGAAGCAAACCCCCTCAACATGTCTTGTACAGGGTAGAGGAGGGGAGGAGTTGTCCACAGAGCTCTCACTTGCTCTTCAGCGTTGCCTACTGGGATCTAAAAGTGGAACTGGTAATGAATTTTCTTTTAATGTCGAAATTGGAATTAGACGAGATTGGATTGCCAAATTAGCGTATTGCCTGTACTGACTTGATCTTCTCAGGTGCTGGGATTGATCTCTCATCTCTAATTGTTGTGCAAGGAAAGCTCTGCTGGGACCTTTACATTGATGGCCTTGTGGTCAGTTCCGATGGAAATCTACTAGATGCCCTTGGTGCTGCCATTAAGGTATCTTATTTGCTTAATGATGTACAGGAGTGGGGGAGGATTATTTGATGAAAAGGGTCCTATGCCCAAACTTGTATAATTTTATTCCCACGATTATTTCTAATGCTGAATGCTGCTTGCTTTTGAAGGCTGCTTTGAGCAATACAGCCATTCCTAAGGTGCAAGTTGCAGCAGAGGTACCAGGTGACGAGCAACCTGAAGTTGATATCAGTGATGAAGAGTTCCTACAGTTCGACACATCTAGGGTCCCTGTGATAGTTACCCTTACAAAGGTGAGAAGCAGTCTATGTTTTTCTTTTAAACTCGGTTTCTTATGAGGATGATGGGAAGATTATAGTAATAAAGACAGATATTTGTTCCTGTTGTCATATAATGTGGTGCATGTACTGGTAGATGAGATGGAGGCCCGCCATTTAACCGGACATTTTTTATGCTGCTGTTCATCTTCATCAGGTTGGTAGGCACTATATTGTGGATGCTACAGCAGAAGAGGAATCCCAGATGAGCTCAGCTGTGTCCATCTCAATCAACCGGCAGGGTCTTATCTGTGGGCTGACAAAACGAGGAGGTGCAGGCATAGATCCCAGTATCATTCTTGATATGATCTCTGTGGCCAAACACGTCAGCGAGCAGCTAATAATGAAATTAGACTCGGAGATAGCTGCAGCCGAAGCTTGTCAAGAGGAATCATAACTCTTGCATAGTTGGAATCTCTGTAATTTTCTTTAGTCAAAAACTGTAATCTACAAATTAGTGTAGAGGGTCTGACCTAAGATGATCAAAAAACCTTATGTTTTTTTAATCCAAGATTGAGATTTGATCAAATGAGGAAACCAGCACGCCTACTTCTGTTTCAATTCCACTCCCATCCTGCAGCGGGAAGCGATTCTTGTTAGTCACCACCTCCGTCGTCCGCCAGCAAACGTTGTACCGTTTGCATCTTGCGGCGAGTTCGGAATCGCACCCTGGAATTTAGTTTGTTCGACAAAGCCTTGATTCAAACGTCCTTGAGTTGTGGATGTTTTCCGTCAACTTCTCGGGCCGATTTGATTTCTAAGCGGGCAGAGTCTATTGATTGGATTCGACCTAGCGCTGTCGGTTGCAATTTTCGAACACGCCGGACAAATATTGGCTGTCACGGAGGAGGTAGAGCAAATTGTGATTCGATTTGCCTCCCCATCCGTGCCGGGAATGTGAGAATTCAATTCGATTTTCCGCCATGAACCCGTCGTGAAGGTTTTGGCTCGTTGGAAGACGAGAATCCGGATTTGCGGTCCGAGTCCCATTCTCGAAAGAAAATTAAGACACCAACTGGTTTGGTGAATTTTCCTACTCATGCTGTAGTTTCTTCCAAATAAGCCTTTTGGTCATTAATGTTTCAACTTCCACAGGCTAGTCTAATCTACTTGATTTAGTGAGTCTAGTGACGTGTGCTTGCATCTATTCAATAACCAGAATTCAAATAAGTAAAGATCTACTCGCATTTCTTCTATGCGATGCATGCGGCTTTCTAATAGAAAATCAGAGCGTTAAAAGTCAATAGGAGAGTAGTTGGTTAGCCTCTCTCTCTCTCTCACTTTCAATCCTGGAACCAGAAAAGGAACAAGTAGTAGGAGTAATTAACAAACTGAATGTTATTATACCATATCATGTATGAACAAGTAAAAGGGACTTACTGTCTTCTTGCGTTCTGCACCCTCAAAATCAAAAGGTGGTGACGAATTATTGCTATATACTAGTAGTATCTGATGGAATTAATTTTATCTTCTCATATCTTCAAGGTTACCTTTTCCAGGGTGTCACTTACATATCTCATTGTAGGTCTCCGATCAGGGCTCTTTTGAATGCAGGCAAGCGCCAGTTTTATTATCGTCCCAATGCTTTCTTCCTTGCGCCAGTCGAGGGCTAGAAATGGATCTATGATGAAGGAGAGCGGCTTCCTTTCATCAATGTTGTGTTGAACCCACTGAGCTAGATCCATTTCCAAAGAACCTACCTGAATTGGCGGCGACTTCCCAGAAATCATTTCAAGTAACATCACTCCAAACGAGTATACATCCCATTTCTGTGAAGGTTTTTTCCATCTCGAGGCTTCAGGAGCTTGGTAGTAAGACTTGTTCAAGGGAGAACTTCCAGGTGTAAGCTCGTATGGTGAACTCTGTTGTGGTGTTCCCAAGCTCATCTCTTCTCCTTGGAATGACAAAGATAGTGAATCTACAGGAATGTAAGCGAGGCGGCCAAGACCCAAGTCAGAGATACGAGGCTCCATGTTTTCTCCCAGAAGTATGTTTCTTGGTTTTAGATTTCCATGAACATATCTTTTGGGACTGTACTCGTGTAAGAAAGCCAGGCCTCTTGCTATTCCTTTCATGATCCGAACCCGGTCAGACCATGAAAGTGGCCGAAATGAGGAAGCTCCTACTTTCCCTGGCCACACACCAGAAAACAGAATGAGCGACACCTATGAATCGAAAGGAAGAAGCAAATACCCGAGACAATGGAAAACAAAGGAAACTGGAGTTTGCGCAGAAATTAGTTTGATTTCTGGAGAAAGTTACCATGAATTGCAGCTGCAAGATCTCCACTGGGGACGTAATCATAAATGAGGAGCTTCTCATCATCAGAACAACAATATGCTCGAAGAGAGACCACGTTTGGGTGCCTAATCTTTCCAAGTGCTTCGACTTCACTTTGGAACTCCCTGAACCTTTGGCCACTCCCGTCTTCCAGTCTCCTCACCACCACGGTTGGCCCATTGTCAAGAACCACCTTGTATACTATGCCGTTTGCACTCTTACCCAGAAGAAAAGCAGAGGCTTTGAGGAGAAGCTCTAGATCGAAATTGACCTCTGGATCTAGCGCAACAAAGTTGCACTGATCCATATTTTCGGAAAGAGTGTCTGCGTCCCTCTTGCTGAAGCAGAAAATCTCCATACTAATTGTCAGTTTCTCTTCCATGTGACGGGCTCCTGCATCTTTTATTCTTGTGCAAACCCAAATTCTCTTGTACCAGAGAGCGAACAAGGAAACCACGAGGCTGATTCCAACCATGGTTCCTACAACAACAGTGATCCGCCGACAGGAACTTGAATGACCGTGTTTTCTGGTTCTGCCTGGATTTTGAGTTAAATCATCACTGGAGCTTGAGCATGAGATCTTCAGTGGGAATCCACACAGCTGAGGATTGTTGATAAAAGCTGTTGGTCCTACATTTACCAAGGTGCCAACCTCTGGTATAGGACCGCTAAGATTGTTGAAACTGAGATCAATGTAAACGTCCTCGGGAAGGCTGCCAAGGGTTGCTGGAATGGGACCGCTGAAGAGATTATGGGATAGATCAAGAGTACCTTGCAAGCTTGACAAGTTGCCGATGTCATTGGGGATCAAGTCATGGAAGCTGTTATAAGAGAGATTGAGTTTCTGGAGTAAGTTTAAGTTGGTTCCGAGCCCTGTAGGGAGAGAGCCGTTGAAGCTGTTTTGGCTGAGGACGAGTGTCCTCAGTTGCTTGCATTGAGCTATGGCAGCTGGCAATGGACCACTCAGTTGATTCTGTGAAAGATCCAAACTTTGAAGGTACTTGAGGTTCCCAACTTCTATTGGAAGAGACCCAGATAAGGAATTTCCGGAGAGGACCAAGATCTGGAGGCCTTTGGCGTTGCGGAGCTCAACAGGTATGTTCCCCTGGAAGTAGTTATTCTTGAGATTGAGGTGGCGAAGTGCAGAAAGGTTGCCCAAAGCAGGAGAAAGATGGCCAGAGAGCTGATTGCTGGTAAGGATGAGAGAAACAACCCTGTTTTGTGCGCATGTAATTCCATGCCACGAGCAGGGATCCACATCCAAGGAGTTCCAGTTGATGAGAGGAGTTTGGGAGATGTTTTGCAAGGAACTTTTGAAGGATAGCAAGGCAAGACCTTCATCATTTAGAGCAGCAACAAAAGCATCGTACTTGTGGTGGGATATGAGGAGAAGGAAGGAAACAAGCAGCCAAAACATTCTCAGGAGGTCAGAATCAGATGAGGAGCAATTCTGTATCCGAAAAGCGAGAAAGGAATAAAGATTTTTCACTTCATGCTAGGAAGAAAGGGCATGCAGGAGTATGGTGCGGTTCGATAAAGCTTCCTAGCTTTATGTGGCTTTAGATGTGGGCTTGCGATGGAAATGAGACAAGTTTTGGGACTTATAGTTTCTTGGAGTTTTGGCCGGGCTTGCACTTGGGTGATGCTTCTTAGCTGTGGGAAAAGGTGAGAAAAGCAACCTTTTTGTTTCCTATAGCGAAGAAACTTGGGAGATTGGTAGAGATCTAGGCGTGAGTGGCGGCGAAAAGAGTGGCACAGAATTTCTGGTAGACTTCTCTCAAGTGCAATTAGGGGAGATTGGTAGAGTGGGGACTGGTTTTGACTATGTTCATTTAAATTAAGAAAAAAAATCTAAAATTGTATCAAATTAAGTTGAGTAGTAAGTAAATTGAACCTTGTTTGAATTGTATATCAAACTTTAAATTTAATTTAAGCTTGACTTGATAACTTTTTCAAACGAGTCACAGACGAGTTTTAAACTGAGCCGAGCTTAAGCTAAGCTCGAGTTGTTTGTTTAATTATTTTTCACCCATATCATCAACATCTCAAATTTCTAATTTCCATTCGGCTGGCTTCTAACTTTTCTAGAATTGAACTAGCAAACTTTGTTGGTAAAGGCAGACTCAAGTATTTAATAAAGAAATAGCTAAAATAAATTTTATCCTAAATTATAATTCTTATAAAGAAATTAAACCAACTTTAAAGAGGGCTAGAATACATTTACATTTAAATTCTAAAAAAAATTATAAATATTTTACAATTTTAGATGAGGTGGGGCCTAAGCTACCTCCATCTAGTTCTGCCCTACACATTGGAGATGCTAGAGGGGCTTCCATACATTGTGGGCAGGCTAATAGGAATGCCACTAGGATATGTCTTGCAATTAATGATTGCACTAATTTGATGTCGGTTGTAACCCCCAACCATCTTGAAGGGTTTTTTTTTTTTAATATATCCTTTGTTCACAAAAAAAAATAAAAATCAACTATCAACTCATGAGCGATGAGAAAATTGACAGAAAGATATATCATTCATAGATAGACTAACTCAAATATAGCTCACACTTTGTTACGTGTTAATAAATGGAAACATAATTTATCATATCAAAGCACATTTGTAGAGGGAAAAAAAAAAGCTCTAAAGAAGAGTTATGAACAATAAATTCGAAATCAATAAATAATAAATCCAAAGCTTTTAAATGTTTGAAATGTTTCAAAGTTGTTGGCGACACAATTTAAAAAAATATATAAAACAAACAATATAAGATACAAAATGCCATAAATATGTCACGTTTGGTTCAAATGTATTGTTTCTAAAGTTTGAGGAAGAAATTGTGACATTATGTACATATTCTAGACCTTTGACATAATTAACCCTTGTCATGAACATCAAGGGCAATAGTTGACAAAATGGCAAAATGATTTACTTCAAAGTGAGAGGCCAAAATGAGAACATTAGACACATAATGACATATATGTAATTTTTTTTCATTATTTGCTTTAGACAATCCTTGGGTCAGGAAAAATAAAAGTGGGCTGAGACCCAAAGTATGATTACTTAGCAGCATACATTTATTAGTTATGAACAGTAAAATCTATATTAGCTAATAGTAAATAATAATATCGTAATTCGTAACATTGAGTTTGCTGAGTTTACCTACAACTTGAAAACGAAAATAATGAGACTTGATCAAATTAGAAGAAGTTCATGAACCTTTGGCGCATAGGATCTTGAGTTCTATTTGATTTGCTATATATGATTTAAAAAAAACTTACTTGAGAAAGTTCCTACTTCAACATCCAAGTGTACCTTTGAGAAGATTAGCTAGTCATATAGACAATATCCCATTTTACTCCACAAAGAAATACCAATTATTTTTAAATTTATAAATTCGTTATTAAACTATGAGATATTTCTAAATAAGAATAAGATTAAATATACAGTTGGCCCTTGAGTTATGCTCTTTGTAGCAAAGTGATCAATGAACTAAGGCGTTTTCAAAGTGATCGTTACATTGTGTGATGTGTCCCTTTCCTTTAATAATAAGTGTTCAATTAACAAACGTAAAACTTCATTTTGATCTTAGACTTTTATTGCATAACAGTCTGTCACTATGACAGACCATTATACTCTGATTTTTTCTTTAATTTTTTATTTATTTTATAAACAAAATTAAATAAAATTATTTTTAAGTGCGTACGTGCGATGACAGGAACATTTTAAAATTTTAATAAACAAATCACTTGTAAAAGAAAATGTATTGAACCAACTTTGTTTTCCTTATATAATTGTACTTCATTTTGATTTTTAGAGGATTTTGAGAAACATTTAATATTTTAATTTCACTATGCAAATGAGGATGGGATTCGAGCCTGAATCGATCTAAGCCTTGGTATTGAAGCGTCCCTTGGAAAGAACCATTTGTGCAACCGGTTGATAATTTAGGAAACAAATTGCATATTTCTGAGTTCGGAGGTCACTTTGCAACAGAGGGTTAATTCAGAAATCAGTGGTGCAATTAACCTAAGAATAATCAAGCAATTTTTATAAGCTTAAACTAACTTAAACGACGTTAATACCAGTACCGGAAAAAAAAAAAAGACTTTCGTACCATTAATTATACCGTATAATAGGCCTTTTACTCTGGGGAAAAAAATCATATATGAAAATTTTACCTTCGCCTCATTATACAATTTGTTTTTTTAAAAGTCACAAGTCTTTTCAACAAATGAATTTTTTCCCTTTTGGTCTTTGAACTTGTATTGATTTAATGACTATAGTGCTCTCCGTGTTTATCAGATGGAGAACACTTTCGTGGAAATTAAAGGTTGCCGCAAGGAGGAAGAGGGACCATGGTTTCAGACAATTTTCTTTCATTTTCCAATTTCCATGACCGTCTTTGAGCATTTGCTTTTGTTTTGGGACTTAAACACAAAGCGGGCTAAAATGGGAAAAAAGAAAAAAAATAAAATATAAATTGTTGTTAGTTCTTTCCATCAATATATATAAGTTCATAGAACAAGCCGTGCGTTTTTTTTATTAGGTAGATCTCGGAACCTCCATAAACTTTTTATTGTTATTTAATCTTACTACTAAACATCATTCTATATTAATTATTGTTAAAATTTTTTAAAATGTTCAATTTTAGTTCCTAACAGAAACCATTAATTAATTTAGACAGAAGTTATTAGGTAAAATAATGAAGGTGTGGCAAATAAAACCAGATTCACAAATAGAAAAAAAATATAATTTAAATTGTTTATTAACTGAAAATTAAAATTATTATATATTTTAAATTTATACGTACGAGTTACCAAATAGTTTATGTTAAGATTTCAAAAAATGATATGAAATAGTTATTGTGGGTTAGGCTTAATGGACAGCTAGTATCGTAATATAGAACATTTTCAGAAACTTTAATTTATGTCAAAACAGAACAAATGATATGGGTTGAGGATCACAATGAAACAACAAAACAGCCCATCAAAACGTGCTGGCGTAGTTATTAATTACTAGTATCATAACAATATACGGTAGACATGAAACTACAGTATGAATCATAATTAATAACAATAACATCCTTTTATATATAAAAGAAACGGAAGGTGAATGATGAATATATAGACAAATAAATGAAAAAATTAAAAATTAAAAATCGACGTCGCATTTGGTGGTCCGCGGAGCAGGAGTAGTCGTGCCGTTGGAGGAGCTGAAAGGAACCCTGAGCTCGCACTCAACCTCAGGCTTAAACTTTCCGGTCTTAAGCTTCCCGACCTTAAACCTCAGCCTTATGTACAGCTTCACGTCGATCTCAAAAACCCCGGCGTCTCTCTCCCTGGTATACTGAGCCCTTTCGCCGGAGCTGAGGACGACCAGGTTCTGCCCCTCGAACACCGCCCGCATGTAGCTTGTGTTCTTGTGCCCTTGGTAGAACGTCCTCAGCGTCTTCATGTCGAACCTCTCGCCCTCGTAGTACGCTCTAGCTTCGATGCGGTCGTAGTAAACTCCGATCCTCTTATTGGGGTTGCGGACGGTGAAGTCTACTGCGAGGTTGTAGCGGAGATTGTTGTCGGTGGTGAGGTTAAACTCGGTGAGGGAGACGTCGGTTACGTAGAACTTGAGTTTGTTGGGTCGGACGATGATCCAGAAGATGAAGACGGCCAGGCCGGCGAGTATGACTGCGGCGATGAAGACTTGGATTAGGAACTTCAGGAGGCGGTAGGCGGGGCTGCTCCGGCGGTGGTAGGCCTGCGGTGGCGGGGGGATTGCGGGGCCATAGTAGGCCCCGTTCAGGTTTCCTTGTTTGTCCGCCATTTTTGGTGATCTCTGAGACTTTGTGAATAATGATATTTTTGGTATCCTGATCAACAAGGTGATAAATTTATAGGGGAAAAAGGGCACGGAATAAGTGTGCGGCCGAGTCAATTCAATTGACGCGGTGGCGTGGATGCTGAGTTATTGATTTTTGGCTCACGGTGGCGGCTGGAAAGTTCCAGGCGCTCTCTTCTTCAATCTTCAAGAAGTACTAATACTAATAAACTTTCTGATCGATAGATGTGCGAGTTTGACCTGTGCTGTGCCCGGAAGAAATATATATTCTTAAAAATGCTACATGTTTTGACATTGTCCTACGAGTTATAATTTGATTGGTTAACGATGACTAAATAGTTTTTCCAAGTATACAATTAACAACCTGAAATTTTTGTATGCAATATTTTTAGTAGATTTTGATTTTGTAAGAAAGCTTAACACGAAAGCATACCTCAATTTATTACTCGCTTCTCCTAAAATAAAAGTTCACTTTGCTTTTCAAGGGGACTCCATTATTCTAAACCAGAGAAGAGAACAAGGAGGTTCAATTAACAGCAACAAACAATTATGAGATGCCGAACAGTAAAAAACAAGATTATTGCAGTTGAACATGCTGCTTCTGTTATTCAGGTCCCAGAAAAATAAATAGTTGCATGCTTAAACTCGGCGAATCCTACTTGTACGCCCATCAAGATTTGAAGGCTCAAAACGCAGCCTTTCCCCTTTGATCGACAACAATAGTGGTAGCTCAAACATCTCTACTTGTTTTCCTGCCGCGTAAATACTTGGCCAGTTTAGGTATCGCCTTCGTCTTCTTCTTGATGATGACTGAAGTTGATCCAAGTGTTGCCGGAGAGGCAGACTTGTGAGACTCGGCATGTCCAGCTGCATATGGGCTTGACTTTCCCCTATATTTCACAGGTTTCCTGGAATAACCTGAATAAAGATTCTGTCCCTCATCAGTATTTTTCTCCTGCTTCTGCCCAAAGTTACGTGATTCTCTTACCCTTCTCTTTGCAGAGAGGTGTCTCTTGCTCCTGTACACCTCGCACTCTTCCTCCATCCTTATCTCTCTCAGATCATCGGTATTTTTCTCCTGCTTCTGCCCTACGCCACATGATTCTCCCTCTACCTTTCTCTTTGCGGAGAGGGGTCTATCACTCCTGCATGCCTCACGCTCTTCCTCCATCCTCATCTCTCTCAGATCTCTCTGGGCAATCTCAATCTTCATCATTACTTCCTTCTCACTAGCTTTGAACGCCTCAATCCATGCCTGGGCGGCCGCAACCTTCTTATCTGCAATTTCTTCAGCCTCAACAGCACGCCCTGTTAAATAATCATACTCAAACCTTGAGATTGTAATTTTAGAATTTTTCTGGCTGTTAAATACTCGCATTGAATTTTCAACGAGGGACTTGAGCTTGTTGAGGGCTAATGCTTCCGATGATTTAACGTCCTCCAGCCCTTGCATTGCAGCCAGCAATCTTTCCTCAGATATATTGATCTCTGACTCTGTCTTTTGGATTTCAGCCTTGATGACTTCCGTTTCTTCCCTGATGAGTGCCTTTTCTTTCTCTGATACTTGTACTTCTGTCTGTATCTGCTCTAGAGTGAAGGAGAGATTTGTTAAAATTGATTTAGTCTTTTCTTCACCAGCTGATGCTGCTTCAAGCTTGGATTTTGCTCTGAGCAGCTTGGAATTGAGATACTTAGTTTTCAAATCTGCGTTCTCCTCTGTCTTCTTGAGCCGAGCTATTTCCCCGGTGACATGTTTCAGCTCATTTCTGATGATATCCATGGAGGACATGCACTGGAATCCTTCCTCTCTGACTGAAGCCAATTCTTTCTTGGCCGTCTCTAGCTCTTCTGTAATGGACGCCAACATATGTGAAGTTTCTGTCCCCCCTGTCATAGCCAGTCCAAAATTGTCCTCTCGCTGCTTCAAGGTATCAGTTGGGGCACCTCGGTTGTCCATATCCTTGGCTGCCTTAAGCTCATTTTGTAACAAACTGACATCAGCCAAAGCAACAGCCAATTCATGCTCGAGCTCTGTGGATTGATCAGGATCAATCTCTCGCCTTAGCAGCTCCATTTTCTTCTTTGTTTCCTCGATGGCAAAGGAGAATTCAGCAGGTTCCTTATGTCTGAGAGCCTGAATGTAGGCAGCTTCCCTGCTAGCCTCTAACTGAGGCACCTCAAAAAGGATGTGCTCCTCGTTGGCAGCCTCCATTTCCTTCCGAAGAGCTTTTGCGTACGTGGAATCAGATTGCCTTTTCAACCTCGCGTCTTGGAGAGTTGTCTGAGCTCTTGTTTTCTCTTCCAAAATGGAAGCCATGCTGAGCTTGAGCTTGCTGAGTTCTCTTTTGACAAGCTCCAACTCCCCCTTAACTTGAGCATACTGATGAGGCTCCATGCTCTTGGGGCTAGAGTTGCCAGAATGTTGGACATTGAGCTTTTTGCCCTTTACATTAGATTCCTGGACAGCGCTCCTAGTATTGAGGAGCTGGGATTCTGCTTCAGCTTGGTGGGACCTGGCAGTTCGCCGGCTCTGAGGAATATCGATTCTTGCCATGTGACCCTCCCTCAATTTTGAAGAGGACTGCGAATTAATCTGAAACAAAGATAAGTTGCGCTGAGAAAATGAATGAAGGTAGATTGGCAGTAGCCTGGCTTGGTACCTTAGGAAAATGGGATTGAGACGAGTCCATGGCAGAATCAGTTCTTCTTCTTGCATAGTCAGAGTAATCAGACTCTCTCACATCCATCTGGAACCTGTTCGGTGCCAAAGACCATGCATGCCATCAGCAAATAAATACTACAACCAAGTCAACCGGAATTAGTAACAATGTACTCTAATTATATACAACAATTAAAGGACGGAAGCAAAAACAGACCGGCAAAGGAAGAAATTTGATGAAACTGGGGGAGGATTTCGCACAGAGAAGAGAAGAAAATAGGTGGTTGAGATGAGCTGTATTACGACACAGCAAAGATGGAAGAAAATATTAATGTATTTATTTGGGGAATAACAAAGAAGAATCAGAGACAGAGGCCGTAGAGGAATGAGGATGATGAATTGGTTCTTGAATGATGATTGGCCACCCTGTCTTTTTTCACTTCCCTTCCCTCTGGCCTTAGGTGGGTCCCCCGTACACTTGTTTCCTTCGTCCCCTCCTGGCATACAGTGACACAAATCCTTGCAAGGCCTTCCACCCACCAATCAGTGGCATTTTCATCTTATTTTATGGAGGTCTATTATTTGTTCAAAATAACACCTACTGCCACATAGATACTACTAATTCAACAAACAGGAAAAGAAATTTAAGGATTATTGAAAAACAAAAAGAGAAAAAGTTTCTTCAGCACTTAGTTCAATTCTCTTGTTTCCAGCTTTCTAACCAGTATTCTCTAATCCTTGCTTTAAATTCGATCAACATGGCACTGTCTGCTGCTACAATCTGCTTCTTGTCGACCATGTTGGCCTTCTCCAGAGTCTGTCCTAGAGCCATTCACGCTGTTGGCAACTCCTCCCAGCTGTACCACCATGAACTTCCATGTTGGATAACGACCTTTCCTATTCTCTCTGGGGTGCCAAGTCTTCATCCTTTGTCTCCAATCCATGCTGCGTTCAACTACAATAACCAGCATCATAACATTTATTAAGTGATTCACAATAGCTTCTCACCTGCAATTCAGTGGCTGCAATCAGCCACCAAAAGCTACAGACAAGTATTGCAATACCAAAAACAATTTACCCTATACCAGAAGCATAATCATAAAACAACTCTCTTCCATATATAAGCATGTGTCTCGTCAGTAGAAAGACAATATCCCTGATGGCCGAAGGAGAAACACCATCAAACCGATATGTTCCAACAAGGTTAACAAACAGGCAATGCCACTTTTTGACGAATTACTTGCTCTGGGTAGATGAAAATTACCTTCGAGGATAGAGTATAAACAACTACTGCTGCCATCTCAATCAAACCAATTATTACTAACGCTTACTTTAGAATGATAGGGAAAAGAAAAGGAGTTACCATTTTAAACATAGAACTTCAAGACATCAATGGCAACAACATATTCAACAGAGGAGTTCAAAAGAGATATCAAGCAAACATGAACAATTCTACTTCCCATTTTCACAAATTGTTTACGTTAGCAATTTTATAGCAATGCTTACTTTAAATTTTACAAAGCGGACTAACAAAAAAGTTGCGAGGATGACTGAATAAAGCTTCTTTTAACTTTCCATTTCTGTTAGCAGCCAACAAGATAAATGGAGTTTTTATGCAAATTTTCACTGGACCTCTCCTCCACTTCAGCTTATCCTTCTTCATATTAGAGACTTCAAAATTTTCATAAAGTTATTCAACAACATTAAAAAATCAAGAATCTAAGTTTACCCTGGCTGGTCTCCTCCTCAGAAAATAAAATTTAATGAATGCTTTTTACATCCATCCATATAAAGGAGAAAATTATGAATACATTCAAAATGCTCACAGCCCTTTTACAGAGAATATTAGAATGGGTGCATCAAACACCGGCTAAAATCAGGGGAAGAAAACTGGCCATAATAAAAAAAGTAGATGAAACAGCCAATGGTTTAATGTGGGTTTAAGAGATAATAAAACATACGCAGAATTCAGACATCCTATGTAATGAATGTAACCTTGAAAAGTTTCAGCCAACAGGGTTAGAAATTCATTTACCAGTCACCATGTACTCGGCCTTGACAGCAAAAGTTTCAAGAAAAGAACCAGATTCCTTGCTTGCATTCCCCAAGACTCCATGGGCTTAACTCAATCAGAGTTTTCAGCTGCTACTAGGCAAGTTAGCTCCGGATTCATCTCAATCTGCTCTGAAACTGACAGTTATTTATCAGTCAATCCTTCTGGCATGAGATTTCTCCTTGCCATCTTGCTGCGTAATACTGCTGCAATTTCATCTTTGCCAGACCGGCAAAGTCCATTGCAGACCTCCAAAAAAATGGTGGATTCAGGAAACATTGATCTAGCAAACATCTCTGATAAGACTTCAAATGCTCCACCAAAATCCTCATTCTTGTTGAAAGCATCAATAATCATATTAAAAGTACTTTCACATGGTTGAAATGCTCTTCCTATCATGCTTTTGTATAGTTGAAATGCATGGTCAGGGTTCCTATTCACGCATTGCCCCATGATAAGCGCATAAAAAGTTGAAGAATTTGGAACTAACTTATCCTTTTCAAGTTGTTTAACAAGATAAGCAGCTTTCTTCGTCTTACCCACCTTGCACAGGCCCAGCAACAATGCATTGTAAGTCAATATGTCTGCCTTTATACTATTCTCACGCATCTCCTCAAAAACCTTGTTGGCCATCTCAGTATCACCCACTCTGCTGTACCCATTAATCAAAGTATTGTAAGTTATAGGGCTAGGTACAACACCCAACGCTTTCATCTCACTTAAAACCTTATTTGCCTCGTGCAGTTTCCCTTCCTTGCAAAAAGCATGAATAACAGTATTAAAAGTAACCACATCTGGTTGCAAACCTCTCTTAAACATTGAATTCTTAAGCTCGATAGCCAAGCTCAAAAGACCCTTGTCGCAGTGCCCCTTGATCAGTGTATTGTAAGACGGAACAGTAGGAACCACACCCGAACCATCCATCTCCCTGAAAATCTCCATTGCCTTTCCAACATCTCCCAATTTGCAAAATGCAGACATAACAAGGTTGAAAGTGTATGAATCTGGGGAAATCCTCTGGCGGCGCATTTCTTTGTAGAATTTCACCACAATATCCATTCTACACAAGTGAAGCAACCTGCTCATATATGTATTGCAGGACTCAAGGGTTGGCAGAAAGCCATGATCCTTCATTCGGCAAAAAGTACTGGTTGCATCCCTAAACTTCTTCATATGGGCATAGGTCGTGAACAACAAATCAAAAACACGAGCTGAAGAATCACATAACCGAAACAAATGAAGAACTGAATCAAACAACTTATCGGGCAAATCTATCGAACCCTGAAGAAGAACACTCCTCAAAACAGATTCAGCAGACTTAAATTTCCGGTATTTCGTCAGAATGTGGAGGATCATGGAATGCAAATCAAGAGAACACGAAGAGGGGTTGTGGCCTTTGACCCAATTGAAGAACTCAAGTGACAGAACATGGTCTTTCTTGATTTTTAGCAGAATGTGCTTCGCTCTGAACGGCGTCAGATGCGCAGATAACGGAGTGAGCTTATCCCAATCAGAGTGAATCAGATGACTATATGCAACATTCACAAAGTCAAGGTCTTGGCCTCTCGGTTCAGATATTGCCCTGTGGGGGATTGGAATTGGAATTGGCTTTGGATTTCCGATCCTCCCTAGATTCTCATCAACTAGGGGCTTTACAGGCACAGAAGTTGTTTTGACGGAATCAACCAAAGCAGAAAATGACCGGCCTCTGATATAGTGCATGCTAATTCAATGAGTTCACAAAGGAATTCAACTCTCTCCTGGGTATTTCAGATATCCAAACAACCGCGGACAAGATCGGAGAAAGGGGGAACCTGAAGATCCAAACCACTATGTTTGGAACTTGGAACAAAGCCTGCAAAGGAACGGCGCAGCTGAGAGCTGCTCACAGAAATTCCGGCGGAAAGCTTTGCCACCACGAACCCTGAACCAGAAGAGCGTGGAGGGCTAACATGTCGCGGGCAGTACCTAAAAACGAAAACCAAAAAGATTAAAAACAAAGTTGCGGGCCACTTAATCAGAGCTTGCCGTTTTGGTTTTCAGGGAATCTCTTATGCGAGTCCTTAAAGTTTTGTAAATGGTTGAATTCGGTCGTGTTTGTCCATGATTGAATAGATTAGTCCAAACCTGTGAGACGAAATTGTCTGTACGACGGTCCAGCTCTCGAATGGAGTGACTTGTGCATCACGGTTCACAGCCACCAAAGGATAAAGGGCGTATTTGAATTACCAGAGGTATATCACTACCCATGAAAGATGGTGATGCATCCATCGCCTAGTTAGGGTTCATATTCAAATCTATACATTTCTAAAAAAAAAGGCAAGTAGATCAAACTAGTGTTATTAAAATATGCATTTCTAAGGTCGACCCCATAACTATATGTATGAAAACACTTACTTGAGATAAACCCCCACATTTGCATCTAATAGCACTTCCAAAAAATTGGTGAAATTACCTAAGCAGATAATATTTCAAATGCACTCAAAAAAATCTAAAATAGCTAAACAGTTAAAAACAATACAATGACATGCATGTTGTAATAATATCTCACTTTTTATGACATTCTTGCATGATCTCTAAAACAATACTAATAACTTTGTCACTGTATCTTTAATTTAGCTCAAATGACTAGAATGCACTCCTTTTATCTCCAAAGGCATGAGATCAAACAATTAATTGTCACTTTGGAGGGCAGCATGAGGCACCTCTTTCAAAAGCTAGCCCCTATTCATCAATCCATCCTTTTCTTAGTTCAGCCCTTTCTTTAATCAACCATATAGGTACAACACCCCCCCCCCCAACACACACACACACGTACATAGAATATAATACCAAACATAAAAGTACGTACGTTCATCGTGATCAATGAGAAAAGATTTAATATCTACCAAGAAGCGGAAACATTGAGGGGTGGGGGTGCTGCCTACTGAGAATTTTAAAAATGCAAAACTATGGAGTACCAGTTTGGTCATTTTATTAAAAGTTAAATACTGAGTGTGAATTTTATCCTCTTCTTCAAATGTGAAAAAATATTAATATAGGGGGTAGTAAGACATTCACTAAAAATTATAAGAATCGAATATGCACTCATTACAAACTTTTTTTTGTCATTTTTTTTCTTATCTTAAAAACATGGCTTTAATGTAACATTAGTTCTTCAACTTTTCTTAATTGGCAAAATAATTCCTTAGATTAAGAGTTAGCTTATTTTACTCATTGAACTTCACAAATCATGTTAAGTTCAAAAGTTTTAATTAAACCATGTTAATCCTTAATAGAAGTGCCAATATCGTTAAAAAATGGTTTCTTTTCTACTTCTTTTAGTGTAAAATTATAAACTCTTATATCTTTCAATTATTTATTTCAAAAAAAACTAGAATTAGTATATTTCTAGGTAGAGATGGGACATGGGCCTAGTTGAACCACCCCAAACTGGGACCGCCCCGCCAATCAAACCCGCCTCGACCAGGCCCCGACACAGACCGTCAAAAGCCTGGAAAAAGTGAGCCAAATATGGGCCTAAAAGGGAGAAGATGAATGAAGTAGAACCAGCCTAGCCTAGTACCCAGAACCGACTGGTCCGAGCCTGACCGTTGGCCAATGGCTCTTGTAGAAAAAATTTTAAAAAAATGGGTTAATTACACATTAAATCCTTTAACGGTTTTCTACTTCATTTTGACCCCCAAAATTCCACTTTCACCCTTCCTAACAACTAAGTTTGAAAAAAAAAATTGTCCAAATAATTTTTTGCTATCTCCTATAAATACCAATGTCATTTCCACTCTACCCTCACACTAAAACTCAATTTCTCTTCTTCCTCTACTATATTCTTTCAAGCAATTAAGCTTTTTGCTAATCTATTCCAAATTTCTTACTAATCTCCGCATAATATCTTCATAATCTCCTCTTAATTTTTCATTAATCACTACTATTAGTTCGTGAGTTATGACTTCAAAATGAAAGAGCAAGTCAACGGAGACTTAATTTTCTCGCACCACCAGCCTCTGAGGCTTGTTTTGTTGCTGTTCTCGGCTAACCGATACAGGCATCTCATTCAAAGAATTGCACAACGATGATGCCAGAATCGATATGATGAATTACGATTTTGAGTCTCAATGATCAATTATTTGATGATAATATTAAAGAGTTGGATGCAATGGCAGCCGAGAATCCATCAACACAACCAACGCCGACAAGTTGAGGACCCACTATAGAGGAAACCCAAGGACAAAGTAAATTCTCGAGACTAACAGCTTGGGTTTGGGAGCATTATGAGCTTGTACATGAAAGAGAGTCGAGATACGGGAAATGCAAACATTGCGGGAAAAAGTTGATGCATAAAAAGACTTCCGGCACCGGAACGCTGAAGTACCACATTGAAAATCAACATCCTAATGTTTAACGACTAGTTCTGAAGGACAAACACAACTTAGGAGTACAACCGGTGCCAGCGGGTCTAGTATATTTCATTTTAACCGGCAATCTTTGTAGAGAATGCATGATAAATTGGATAATACTTACTGAAAAACTTTTTTCACAAGCTGAAGATATGCATCTAGAATCTTGGATTAAATCATAATTAAATTCTGCATTTAAAAAATGTCTAGGAAAACAATTGGGAAATAAAGCTTTGAACTATTTAAAGCCGGAAAATCAAATTTGCAAGCTTATCTTTTTGCTCTTGATCATTGTAAGGTATTTACTTCTAACATGAGGACATCACCTGTAAGTCAATCATTTTATTGTGTTACTTCTCATTTGATTGATTCTAATTGGGTCATGTAAAAATGAATTTTATCATTTAGGGTCATTGAAACTTATTGTATTGGTTATCATACATTAAATTGCATTTTATGAACTTTATGTGATTATTTTTGTACTAACAAAGTCCTATGCATTTCATTTGATAATACTTCAAACAATGATGTTGTCGCTCGCCTTTTGAGCTAAACATTGAAACCACCTCTCAATGGTGCATTCTTTCATATTAGATGCATGTGTCATATTTTGAACCTTTATGTGCAAAAGGGTTTAAAAATTCTCCAAAATGAAATTGCGCCTATTCAGAACTCATTGAAGTATTTTAAATCAAGACCTGCTATGTTTCATGAATTTAAAATGTTTTGTTTTGAAAATCAAAAATCATTTTTTTGGAAACGATTTAAATTGGATTGTCCAACCCACTGGAACTCCACATATTTGATGTTGCAATACGCATACTCGTATACAAATTTGTTGACTCATTTCATGAACTTAAATATGGGTTGTGAATTCCTTACCAGTGAAATATGGGAAAAATATTTTAAAACCGGTGAATTACTTGAGTTTTTGTACAAGACTATTGAATTTTTATCTGGTATTTACTACACAATCATTCATCAAGTTTTGCTTCATTTAGTGAACATTACATATGTTTTACATCAGTTTAAAGATGATGAGTTGTTGAAACCAATTATCAAAGCCATGCGGGCTAAGTGGCTTCAGTATTTTAAAAACATTCCACCTACCCTTTTAGTTGCTTCTTTGCTTGACTCATATGTCAAATTAACCGGCAAAACCTGTTTGAAGACATTTATCATACTTATTTAGAAATGTCTCATATAAATATTTTGGCTATGTCTGTTACTGCTTCCAACTATTTGCATTTTTTGTACAAGTTATATTGTAAGTGGCATTCGGATAACGTAAGATCCAAAGCTCCTCAAACTGAGCCTTCAAAGAGATTAATTTCATCAAGATTCAACCCGGCCATCCAAATGCTGAAACGTCCCCGACCGATAACATTGGGATTAACTGAGGTCACTGACTATCTCACCACATTGTTCAAGCCAAGTGATGTTGATATATTGGAATGGTGGAAACAAAATAGACCAAGGTTTCCAATCTTATCGATAATCGCACATGAGATTATTGCCGTTCACCGTAACATCCGAGACAACATTTAGTGCTGGAAAATTAGTGATATCAGAGAAACAATCAAGATTGACACCCGAGGGGCATGTGCAACCGAGATTAGGGTCTCACAGCACTCCGGAAGTAAGACCAAAAGAGTTTGGATAACGAGGTAATATCCAATAAAGAGAATTGAAATTTTTTTTTTCCTTCATACATGTAGTTTGTATTTGATCTGACTATGTTATTAAGCACAGATCATAAGTTTTTATTTTTCATCATTTTTGGAACATTTTTTCCATTTGAAAATGTAATGCTCGCTCGGATTATTTGTAAGTGTCGTTTGACTTTTTTACTTAATAAAATTTATATCGGAAGTGGTGTTTTACCTTAAATATATTTATTACATATATAATTAATTATTTTTAAATTTTTTTAAAAAAAGTCAAAAAAAAAAACCCACAAATCCGGTTCAGGACTGTCCCGCCTGGATCCGGTCCGTGCCCGATCTTACACGACCTAGACCCAGGCTTGGCCAGTCCCAGGTTGGGTTGACCCAGCACCCACCTTCATTTTCAGGCAATCTGCCTTAAAAAGTAGGAGACAACTCTTTAATTTTTTGAAAAATTAACTAAATGTCTTTATGTAATTGTAATATTTCCCATTCAAAATTCATGTTTAAAGTTTCTAAATAATTTTAAAGACTTATTCAATCTAAAGTTAAATACAAAACATATATATTTAGTGAATATAATTAAAACTAAAGGTTACTCAAAGTAGTATTTACTTGTGCATATACTATTAGGAATTAACTTAAATAGTTTTTACTAGGGTTCGCCACTAAAACTCAGCTTAGCTACCATCTCACAATTTCGCCATTGTCTCACAACACCCTCTTCTGTACCACTCGTGCTTCCCTCTGTCTTCCCCAAGTCAAAAAACATGATTTCACCACTACCAATAAATGAATATTAACTGGATTATTTTTTTTGCGTGCATGTTTAACAAAACCAAAAGCCGACTTGCAAAAGAGTGCATTAGGAATGGCAAGTGGGTGAGTGAAATCCGTGATCCGCTGATATTCATCCGTGACGGGCGGGTAAACAGGTAAAAATACCTGCGATGGGTAGGACGTGGGTAGCAACTCATACCTGTCTTGCGGGTACGGGCAGGTAGTGAGTAGGGGGTATCCATCACGGGTAAATCCGTCTCTCCTATCCGCGAAACCCGCGAGCATAAATTTCTCACTTATTAATTATAATGGGATTTAACACCTACATTGAACTAATATTTTATGCTAATTCACATAAAATATTTTCTTATATATATGTTATGATTTTGTGTATTTTATGATTTTGTTGCATTATATGTGGAGAATGAGTTTGTATATATTTTTTATATTTTATTTTTATGAAATTTAAAAAACATAATTTAAACCATGGGTTATCCGCGGATATGGATTACCCGCGGGTCATGGGCATGAGTGAGATTTTTCACCCGCTTGCAGATACTCGCGAAGTCACTCGTACTAAAAAAACCACGGGCACGGATGACGAGTAAGGGGTATCCGTGCCCGATCCGCCCTGTTGTCATCCCTAGAGTGCATAAGAAGATATGGTATTGATCACATACCACCCGGTAACAAATTGGCAAGTAATATCTACCTACCTACATATTTGTGTCTTTCATAATACAACTATCTAAAATAATCAACACAAAATAAAACTTATTGAGATTGAACCTAAGCATTTGTTTTGATTATATATAGAGCATTTTACTAGTGCTGAACCTGGCCATTGTCGTATCATAATCGCGGCCGATAGGCTTTACCAAAGGAAATCATGATAAACACATTATTTTTGTGTAAAGTAAAATTATACTCCCTCTGTCCCTCATTGTTTGAAACATTTGGTTATGCACAGAGTTTAAGGCCAGGTCATTTTTTGCGTGAACTTTCCAATTTTGCCATTAGATTTTGCTCAATTTCTTCCCATTGCCGTCTGGCTCTTCCTCCATTTCTAGCTCACCAGAGTTGAGATTGATTGGCATTGTGACACAGAAGTTAGACGAGGGATGGTGATTTCGTCTTCTCCTCCACTACCGTCAGCAACACGATCCCGATAGTAGCAGGAGAACGGGTGAATTAGACATTGGCAACGTGGACCCAGGTGAGGAGAATGGGTGAATTGGACACCGATGAGGACGAAGATGGAACGGGAGGAGAATGATGATTAACCAAACCTAGGTGACAGCGAATCACATTTTCAATTGGAGTCCTTCCTTTGGTCCATCGCCTCGATTGCCATCTCCAACGCCTCACTCGCCATGTACGATGCCTTGATTGCCATCTGTCGCCTTAGTCTCCATTGATCTACTCTTCACTTCAATTTGTTGTCCACGTTGATTGATCTGTCGTATCCCTCCATTGTCATAAAAAAGGACAATGACGCTGAGATGGGATGAGATAATCAAGCAGTGAGGGTGAAATAGATGAATTGAATTGTGAGAGAATGTGGTTATAATGGTAAAGATATATGGTAAAATTTATTAAAAAGAAAAATGTTTCAAAGAATGTGGGACAACCTAGAGTGGGAAGTGTATGCATGAACTGAAAAAGAAAACATGCTTAATTTAAGGTTCCAAACTAATGAAATTAAGACTAAAATATGAAGGACCTCCAAAACCCAAACATGGAATAAAAAGACAAATTGTTTATGTTTCTCAAAGAGAGAGAGAGGGGGGGTAAGGGAATTGAAGAAAGACAATGCAACCAAAATTATCATAAAATACAAGGCCAAATAGCACTTGACTGAAAATGCAAACCAAGCTAATTAAGTAGTATGTTCTCCTTCTTACGTACCCTAACTCACATGCATGAAGTAGCCCAGTCTGTCTTACCCTTATTTAACCTCATCCTCTACTACCTATATTCTCTATCTTCATTTTCCATTCCTTGACAGGCGACAAACAACTTTTCCCAGTATGCCACCAACAGCCAACAGGTTTGAAACAAAGTGGCATGAAATTAAACACCAAACTGAGCTAAAAGTACTAGCTAATTACCAATTATTAATTTATTGCACAATTGGAACTTTAGAAATTCCGGAAATAAAATGAAATAGGTAGCTAGTGCTTATTTTCATCCATCAACAAACTTCCTAGAATAAAAATGTTGAAATTAATTAAAGAGAACATCATATCAACAATTATAATCTAGTGTTTTGCAAAGATATCTAAATTCTGCAAAGGACACTAATTAGCAAGATGGAATCAATTAAGTTCTATGTGTATATATTAATTATATATAATATACCATCAGTTATTTCAGAATGCAGTTTCTCAATTTTGTGTGTCATGTTGACATACTACAATTGCAGCAAGTAGTAGAAGCTGCTAACAACCCACCTATAGTCTGTAGAATCTATGGTCTGTCATAAACGTGCATATATATATATATATATATATATAGCTATAGAATCCTATGGCTATGGCGAGTGTTAGTGAACATTTGTAATTGAAGCCTAGCAGCACCTTCATTGGGCATCCCCGCCCATGCCCAGTATTCATGTATCACATGAACATGCCTACACGATGTATTAGTCTCCTTCACTTTCACTATTAAGCAGTAGCAATGGTGCCTAACAGATGGACAAATGAAATGTTTAGAGACACAACCTAGCAATCAATATGGTTGCATAAAAACGCCAATAAAGGATTGCTCCACGGCCATGGTCACCTTTGAAGGAGGAAAATGAATGAGTGTTATTTCAGTGACTTATGTGCATAGGAGGCCATAATTCATATATGAGTATGTAATTTACCTATGTGGGGTTGACACTATGTACAAGATGTTTCATAAGAAAATGAAATATTCTCTCTGTCAATTATGCAGAAAACTAATTTACCTACATTAAAAATAATAATGGGAGATTTTACTAAAACAAAAACATTAGGAAGATATTTAACTGGAAAAAAAACTATAATGTTGATTTGCAATATGCTCAAAACTAGAGTGAACAATTTACTCTAAATACAATAGTTTGAGATACCATAGGCTGGCCCATGATGTATCGAGTTAGACTTTGGCGGCCCAAGTTTCAATGGTTGGTGGGTACTACCCACCAATTTATTTTAAGGCATATATTTGATTTTTTTTAGACTTTTTTTTCATATATTTACATATATTTTCAAAATAATATACATATTCACAATTAATTAATACTTAAAAAATCATAAACTATATTAATATAAGAGGGGTGCCAGTAGAGTCAAATAAAATAAGTTAAACTCATGCCCTTCTCATGGCTTTACGGGTAGGATTGGATTTGGGTTTGGGTTTAGGTAGTCAGGTTCTGGAAGGGTATGGCCGAGTAGGGTATTTTTTTAATATCCCTATCCGCTGCTTATGTTGCTATAACTTGTAAGATGGAGACATAGCGACAAGAATTAGACAAGAATCCGTGCTTGGTCATTGATAAGCAACTAAGAGAAATCTTAACTAGCTTCCCACGAAATGTGTAATCAAATGGGTAGCACACTGTATCCAAGTTTCTCTAACTGTAACAGCGTTATTTAAATGTTCCTAACATGATCAACAACTTAATAACATTGTTATCATATTGCAAGGTATTTGGGCTAGTTAATATTAATATAATTATTGGATACTAAGATTTTACTCTATAAAAAAAATTACTAATACTTGAAGAGATTTATAGTGCGTTTGGATGTAGAAAACAATTTTCATTTTCATTTTCTGTTATATGTTTTCATTTTCTATGTATAATTTTCTAAAGTCTTTTTCTAGAAAATATGTTTAGTTGTTTTAAAATAATTAAAGATATTATATATATACACAATACATTGAAAAAAGCTCAGTGCCTTAGTTGCATGTTGAAAGAAAGTTTGGGGAATATAAGTGCACATTTTCCCAAGTCTATCAGCTTCAAAATGGAAAACGAAAATTCTAAATCCTACCCCAAGCTTTTTGTTCTCTGTTTCTTCCATCCTATCTTTTATGTCCCTTACATCTGCGCCACCATCTCCGTCATTCCCATGCAGGTGACACCTGCCGCCCAATTCCGCTATCCAATAGCTTCGATGCCGCTGCTGTTGCTTCCAAAGGGTCGATTCATGCCTCGAGGCTAGCTTAATTGCCTTAATTGAATTAGAGAGTTGGGGATTTAGAGATCTGTCAAAAAGAAGCCGAGAGCACAAAACGCTGGTTGGGAGGCAGAGGATTTCCAAAAGCTGGTTAGGCTGCAATGGCGAGGAGGTTGGTCGGTGGTATCAAGGGAGACGCTGTTCAACACGGCGGCAAGGGGAGGTTGATCGAGATAGAGATCGAGAGAGAGAAAAAAAAAAAAAAAGTCGGGCAAAAAGTTTGAGAAAAGGCACAGGCCGCACAGCGCGAGAGATAATTGGAAAATTAGGAAAACAACAAATTATTGTTTTCCAAATCTTCATATAATGGAAAACAATTGTCCAAGAAAACTGAAAATGAAAACAAGTTAACTAAACTTGTTTTCTTTTCATTTTCAAATTTTCAGAAAATTTTCCAGAAAATTCAGAAAATTCTCTGCTACTAAACATGGCCTTAGCTTTCCTTTTGAACATGGAAGAAACTTGCCAAGGTGATGAAAGGTAAAAAAGTTTGTTGTCAATTATTACCAAAGAGCTTGTCTTCCGGTTATTCACCACAACGATTAAACATGTTGCAATAATGAGTTGGCATCAATGGGCTAACATAACCATTACATTTAATGTTTTCACATAACGAGTGTTTTTGTATTTGTTTTGGAAAATAAGATTTATTTTATGAGCAAAATAATATTAAAAGGCAAATATTGAGTTGGTCTTTCAATTACAAGTGCTTAGGTAAAAGGGATCTTCATTGCTTGTCTTCCAAGTACTAAAAGTATCAAAGAAAGCAAAGCCATTTAGAAGAAAACGTTTTATTTGCTTTCTTATCTTTAAATGGGAATGTTTTTATTTTGACCCAAACAAAAGCCAGTAAATTACATTTCTAACCCAAATGGAACTACTAATGCTTTTCTTTTCTTCTATTTGAAAATGAAAAGGAGAAAAGAACAACTAGCTGTGTTGCCTTTTTTTGGAATATATATATATGCAAACAAACACACTAATGAAAAGAAGAATTAGTTACATTATTATTTAATAAAATCGTTTGATGTTTAAAAATTTATCTCCAAATTGCCAGCAACAACTTTGTTGAAATTTAATTAATTTATTAACTAACCTAAATTTCAAACTTGAAAAATAAAAAAACTTTGTTTACTTAACAATAAAGTATAAGTGGTCCTTTTAATAGACTTAAATAATTCAACCATTTTTATAATTGAAAATAAAATAAAAAAATTTCCGGAAAAAAAAAGGTGGAGAATATGCGTAGTGCACACCAAAACAAGTAATTCCTACTATCTTAAATAGTAATAACACCGTTTACTTTCACCGGAAAATTATCATTTTTATTAGTAGTATTAATTTTTCCCCTCTATCTGATCGGCGATCGACGACGTGATCTCCGATTCGTCGCCGCCGATTTTCAACCCTAGATTCGCTGATCTTCCATTCCTGGAACCCTCAACTTCTGCTGCGTCTGAGTGACTGAGTTCTTTTGATTCTGTCTGCTTCCTAGTACACTCAGATTCGCAAATCATTTCTCAGCGTCACGATTTTCTCGAGCTCGTTGAGGCAGGTAGCGTTCTCGTTGTTGTTTCAACTCCATTTCAGCTCAAGTCTTAGTAGGTCAGTTCATCGCTGTGCTGTTCAATATTGAATATAATGTCTAATTTTTTGTGTAAGATTTGTTATATGAAGTGGAAACTTTGGAGATCCCAGGCGATTCAGGATAGTTCAGGACCGATCCGTCTGGGTTTTGGTGCTTGTTAGTGTAATTAGTCAATTTTAGTCTCCGATTGTTGAAATTAAGCTGATGTTTGGAAGTTAATAAGCTTTTGGTGTGAGACAGTTAACTGATGCGGAGAGCTGGGAGGAACGAGGAAATGTCAGCTGACTGAAACTATAGTTTTTTAGCTCCAAGTTTCTTTCTTTATTTCGTTTTCTGAGATAAGGGGTGGCCTGATGTGATATGATGCCCTGTGCTCTCTTGGTTTGACTAACTGTGTGCTTTGTGATAAGAATGGCTAGTGAGAACCTCGAATTGATACAGGAGATGATTTTTTATTGTTTTTATTGATGCTTAGGTATGATCTAATGCTCACAGACAGTTGTATGTTTTGATCAAATAGGTTTGGCTTGTGAAATTGAATACTTTGACACTCAAGCATGAAGACGGTCATGAGTTTCTATACTGTGGTCAAGCATCTGTCATGGTTAAGCATGTGCAGATATGGTTCTGAGTTCTGCTAAAGGATTTTGGTTTTAATTCAGTTGAATCTAAAAATGGAAGCAAACGTAAAGGAGGCTGTCAAAGCAAAAGAGCTTGCTGAGCAGCGATTTGTTGAGAGGGACTTTTTGGGTGCTAAGAACTATGCATTGAAGGCCAAATCGTTGTACCCTGAACTGGAAGGTATATCTCAGATGGTGACAACATATGAAGTTTATCTTGCTTCTGAGGTTAAGTGTAATGGTGAAGTGGACTATTATTCGATTCTTGGCTTGAAACCTTCAGCAGACAGAGAAACGGTCAAGAAGCAATACAGGAAGATGGCGGTACTGCTCCATCCTGACAAAAATAAATGCGTGGGAGCTGATGGTGCATTTAAACTTGTATCTGAAGCATGGACCTTTTTGTCGAACAGTATCAAGAAAGGCTCATATGATGTCAAGAGAAACAAACATTTGGTGTCCAGCGTGATTCAGACTGCAACCTATGCTGCTGGGTTGACAGGAGTCAGCAATCATTCAAATTTGCCAACCTCTCACAGTAGACTGGACACATTCTGGACTGTTTGTACTAACTGTAGAGTTCAGTATGAGTATCTACGGAAATATGTCAACAAAAGACTTTCTTGTAAGAACTGCCGTGGTACATTTGTTGCCATTGAAACTGGGGCTGCACCAGTTAATGGCTCATTCCCCTATTGTCCTTGGTCATATTCACCTGCTAATGGGCATGGAAGCAATGGATATGACACAGTCACCTATGTTCCTGCAAATGCTCCATATTTTACTGGAAATGGAGTCTCAGGCTTTCAATCTGCACATGGGTATGAATATGTTTCCAATGTGTCATTTCAGTGGGGTTCACTTTCTGGGACTTCTGCTGCTATCGTTGGTACGGCTAACATGTCTGCTGCATCTAATGAAGCAGCTTATCCAGCAGATGGGGACCCTAGAAAAGCAGGGAAAATGTTGAAGTCAGGTGCTAATGGAACACATTCCTTGAATAATGCTGTCTCACATGTGTCTCCTAATTTGTTGACTGGCTACCCTGCATCTTCCAGAAGGAGAGGTAGACCTCCAAAGAGACAGAAGATTGTTGTTGGAGCCAGTTTTAGGAATGGGAATGAAGAAAAAACTCTAAATTTTGCTTCAGAAGGCACTCCAACATATTCAACTTCTGGTTTTCATCATGATCCCATGGTTTCGAACACAAATGAACCTACGAACAGGCAGTACTCTGTGGCACCTGCATTTGACGCTCGGAAGTTATTAATTGACAAGGCCAGAACAGAAATTCGAAGGAAACTAGAAGAGATGAGGTTGGCAGAAGAGGTGGAAGCTGCAGCTAAGCAAAACTTAAAAGTTGGAAATCATGCTGGACAACATCAAAAGCCTGAGAATTCAGTACTTTTCCCTTCTCGTCATTCAGAGGCTAATAAAAGCAGGCCAATTTCAATGACAGTTCCTGATCCTGATTTTCATGATTTTGACAAAGATAGGTCAGAGGAATGTTTCAAACCAAAGCAAATATGGGCCATATACGATGAGGATGATGGAATGCCTCGCCTGTACTGTTTGATTCGTCAAGTCATCTCAACAAATCCATTTCAAATTCAGGTCAGCTACTTGAATTCAAAAACAGATAGCGAGTTCGGGACAGTGAAGTGGGTGGATTACGGATTTACGAAATCCTGTGGACACTTCAGAGCGTGGAATACTGATGTCATTGAACAGGTGAACATCTTTTCGCACATGCTGAAGGGTGAAAAGGCTGGCAGGGGAGGTTGTGTTAGGATTTTCCCCAAGAGTGGAGAGATCTGGGCTCTTTATCGGAATTGGTCGTCAGAATGGAATAGATCAACCCCTGAGGATGTGAGGCACCAGTATGAGATGGTGGAGGTTCTTGATAACTACTCTGAAGAGCTCGGAGTTTGTGTTACGCCCTTGATTAAATTGGGGGGATTCAAGACCGTGTATCAAAGAAGCCCTAGCAAAGATGCCATTCGATGGATTCCAAGGAGAGAGATGTTGCGTTTCTCACACCAGGTTCCTTCTTGGTTACTTGAGGGGGAACCAAACAATTTGCCAGATCACTGCTGGGATCTGGATCCGGCTGCGACCCCAGATGAGCTGCTGCAAATTGTAGAAGAAGCAAAAGCTTAACATAACACCCAGTCATGCGAGAAATTATGTTCAATTTTAGAATTCGATTCACCTCACAGAAATTTAGATTGACTGTAAAAGTTGCTAAAGCAATTCACACTTGGTGCCCTCCCATGCAACATTAACTTCAGGTGATTTAAGATGTAAATGTTGATGGGTTGAGAACTTGAAATTGTCCATGCATTTGGACTCCCAAGTCTATTGTCTATCTACAGTAATCCTTGTATTCTCCAGAGGAAGCTGTAACATTTATCCTTTACTATTCAAGAAATTGATTAAGCCCCCGTTTTATGCCATATTGAGCAGTTGTTGACTTGAGCTAGACATTAATTAGAGCAGACTTTGAGAGCATGTTTTGCTTCTCTGACTTAATACTTTCGAGATGATAGGACTTCAGGACGAGCGACTAGCCTGTCCTATAGTGGTCCACTGATGGATGAACGCTAGCTGAAGTGAACAATGACTTGGGGAATTAAAGGTAATAGCAGTGATTTGGTTTTTCTGGTTCCCCAACTTGGTTTGAACCTTTAGATTTCTCCTTTGGAAATGCTAATGCACTAATTTCACTTTTAATTGGCTATATATGTTACATTGCATCGAGATTGCTTTCGGTAAATATATCCTATAACGAATATGAGAAATCCTCCTTCTTTGGAGCCAGTAATACTACTGAACTAACATAATTGATATCTACGGGGAATTTAGAAAGTGGTATTCGAACCCTGACCTTCGCTGTACGTCCTTGAGCCTCAAATCAATTGGACTGAGAGCTCTGGACAGAATTAATTCTCTTAATCTGACCAAAAATTATATTATTTGGGTTATTTTCCTACCATTAATACTCAATTATATTTATAGTTTAAAAAGTTATTATTTTTTAAGATGTTACTCTTTTACATGCTAAGTTTCAAGTATTTTAAAAATCCTTCAAGTAAATACATTTGACATGTGGTATTACGGCTTTATTAATTCATGACAGCAAATTTCATTCATAATGGAAAAGGAAAAGTTGCATGGAATAGATATTTGGTAGAATGATGGATGGGTTGGGGGTCCTCCAATCTTTATGAAGATATTGACCATGTCCACTTCTCTCATTTCAGTCCAACCATTCAAACACAACATCTTCAAATTCTAAACTAAAACCGAGCCCATGACCCCATTTGGCTGCCACTGAAAATTTCGTCCATGAAAAACCCACAGCAAAAAGTGATAACCAATGATAGTGATGGGAACGGCTCACTATAAAGATGAAAATCGACCCTAACATTATCATTAATCACATACACGGCCAGCCGCAGCCGCAGCCGCATCAAATCATGCTCCTTTTTTCCTCTCTTCTTCCATGAAGTATATATCATGTGTATAAGTTCTTTAATTGAACTCAAAATCTTGATTTCAAACCCATACAGAAAAATGGCCGCCATTGTTGACAACTTCATCACACGAATATAGAGGGATAAAAATACAGAATAGAAGATAATTGTGATTTACAGAAGATGAAGCTGGAAGTAATTAGCCATTCTTACAGTGGCAGAGATCTTTACATTTCCTTCTCAGGATCCACCACCTGTTTACTGCTGCCTCCAGCAACTAAACAGACTATATATATTCCACTTTCTTCTATCATCAACAAACATCTCTATAGCTTTCCGTGATTACAAATTTGACCGATTCAACATCAAGATAAAAACAAAAAACACCTTTATAACCTGTCACACATATGTATCAGTAGCTTTCTATACTCAATTTTCTTTCAGTCCCCTCCATTTCGTCTTTCTTTTGGTTTTCTCAGTAGTACTGTTTCTTCTTCAGTGCTATTGAACTATGCTACTGTGCCCACCAACCATCTTGGGGTGAAATTGGAAAACAGGAAGAAGAAAAGAAAAACCTCTTTTAGTGTAAATTCAGTGAAATATACTTGTGGTTCAGTCTTCTACCTCTATAATCTGGGTCACTGTATAACTGTTGAAATCCCACTTCCTATTGCTGATGCAAATGGACCATCTGGATGATTAAGTCCCTGATTGCTGCAACATCTCAAAAGAAGCCAAAGCAATCCACATTACAAATGCCGTTGATGCACATAAACTATCTTCCTTAAATAAATGACCTAAATGTGTTGGTGCTTCATTGAATTATTGTTATTATCTTTTCCTGACGGCCTGGAAAGCAAAATGATATATATCATATATGACAGCTTTTGGGGAAAAGTATGGGGAAGCAGAAAAGCTCTTACCTGTCTTGATCACTGCAATTACCACTCATTTGCCTGCCTTTATCCTCGCTGGTGGAGCCAGTATTTAGGACATCCAACACGTAATTGAAACGCTCCGCAGAAGGGAAATCCAAGTGTTCGATGCGGGCTTCGATCATGTTCAAATAAACAAACACATCGTAAGTTGCTTAGAAGAGGAAATCGGGACACAGGCAAAAGAGAGAACCACTAGTAAACAAAAGTAGATTGTTGGATTTGTTGCAAGCAAATATTTAATTTTGATGATGGCAAGTATATTGTTTTAGTGTACTTGATCTCATTTTATTGAGCCAGAATAGATTTATTAAAGTTGTACTTGATTTTCAAGTATTATTTCAAAAAAATATGTTTTAAGTTTATTAAGAAAACTTGTTTTTTAAGAGAAGTTAGTAGGTCATCAAAATATGTTGATGTTTAAATCAAGTTTGATTTCTAAATGACAAGTTTTTCTAAGTTGTTTTGTGTTTAATCCATAAAAGAAATAGTTTAACAAATTTTTTTATCACCCAAATCTTCCCAGCTCCCAGATTTATGTTTTAATGCGTTAAAAGGTTTTAATTCAAAGTCTGGAGCAGCTGTCTATTTTTCAGATATCAAGTAATGCATTAAACTCTAAGTTTAACTTATTAATCACAAGCCTGAAAACTTCCGCCCAAAATTTTTGACTGACCCAATTTCAACCCAAATTTGAAGTATAATTTGGATGAATTATAGAACACCACCTGGACACTCATGTAGAGCATTTAATGACCTGTCTCTAACTGTTTTTTACCGTTGGAGGACAAAATTGAGTTTAATAAGTTAAACCCAAAACTTAACATGAAATCTAGAGCATTTTCTTGCATAAAAAACAAAGTAACAGTCATTAATTTTTCAAGAGCTTTTCTAGACAACTCCGGCAGAATTTCAACATCTCTTTAGCTCTCAAATGAGTTAAAAACATGGAGAAACACTTTTGGAAAAAAAACTCTTGGCAATTAGAAAAGAGATTTTATTTTCAAAGAGCTTGAGTTTGAAAAATATCAAGAAATTGAGTTATCACTTGCTTATTTAAGTGCCTCTATTGTTCTTATCATTTTGTAACATTGTAAACACCATTTGGTGAGATTGAGTTGATGAGGTTTCTAGTTAGCCTCTAAGAAAATTGGTGAGAAAAGTGGTGTTTGTGAGGTTTTTAGTTAGCCTTTAAGAAAACTAGTGAGTGGTGGTAGTAGAGAGAACTACCAAAAGAGTGTGTACTATTGTGATTCATAGTGAAGAAGAAAACTAAGTAATGAAATTAAGAAGAGGAATAGGCTCTTAAAATGAGAGACCAAACTTCTATAAAAATCCTTGTGTGCAAGCTTTTCTCCTTTTACCTGCTTAATTATTGCTTAGTGATTTGTTTTCATTCATCAATTGAAATTGTTTGTCTTAAAAAAATATTTTAAAACAAGCTTTCAAAGTAAAATTTAAGATCATTATAGTAGTTATTTTCTGGTTAGAATAAATTTATTTAAACTCTCTAAATTACATTTTGGTTTAAGAGGCTAAAAACTTATTTTCAGTAATTTTTTAAATTCAATTAATTTACCCCCTCTTTGTTACATTTGGGTTAACATAGATGATTGCTTGGCAAGAAATCATACCATCGGTGAGCTTGATGTTATTCATGGAGTGGCCAAAATGTGAGTATTGAGCTAAATGTTGTTTAGGTATGAACTTGAACTCGGAAGGATGCCTTGTCTCAAGTTCCAGAGTTTGCTCTTGATCTTCCAAAAGCTGCCTCCTGATAACTCTTGGAACTGCATGGGGAAGGGAAAAAAAAAAAAAGAAAAAGAAAGAACCGAACAAGTTAGCAACCAGGAAGAAGTTCAAATATGTAGAGCTGTGGTATTATTCACTTACTAGATTGAAGCTCATTATCCCAATCCATACAGCGGGCTCCATGGTGCATAGGATGCTGAGCCTTCTCGACGTACTTCCTTTGAAAGCGGGAGAACACATTCAGACCACCAAAGTTGCCCAGTTCAAGTTGAATGAGAGAGCTGATCATATCAGCAAAGATACAGGGATATATATACCTGTCAAAGACTCTTGACTTCTCCCTGTATGGTTTGACCAGAACACGAGCACCACATACAAAATGAGGGTTTCCCTTGGCCAAAATTTGCTTCACGGTCTCTGGATAGAGAAAGGTCACAAATCCAAACATTCTCTTCTGTTGGCATGGAATCCTAACATCTTGAACCGGCCCAAACTTGCTACAGAACAAAATTCAAGAAAAATGAAAACAGAAACAACAAGCAGCAACTAAATTAGACAGATTCAAGCATTGTTTCCTCACTTGAAGTAACTTGAAACATCCTGTTCTGTGAAGGTACTCTCAGCTGGGAAGGTAAGATAAATCTGGCGGGAACCAGCAACAATCCCACCACCATCACCCTTCTCGCCAATGTACTCCAAGTACTTCGGAACATCTTCTGCCAATATCACAGAGTGCTGCCCATGAGGCCTGTAAATGAAACATGAACTTTGAGAAAGTTAGCTCTCACGTGTGTGCAATTAATCCAAAAACTAAAAAACAAAAAACTTGCTCTATTTTCACCAAATCCTACCTGTCTATAAGGCAAATAGTATTCTTCAAGCGGGCAAGCAGCTTTGTCAGACTATAGCCTGCCTTTCCATGTCTCTGGCTTTCTGTAAGGTAGCCCTCCGCCTGAAGCATCCTTCCGTACTTCTCATAATACAGCATTGGCAAGGAAGCGATTGAAACAGGCAACCCTCTTCTTGACTTCAAAAGCTCAGTCAGCTCCGATTCCAGCTTTTCAAGAGATCCAGGACTGAATACGTGATCATCATTGCCAACCTCGTTCATACTTGGGTTAAAAATCTGAGAGAAGCTACCTGCTGTAGGATGGCCGTGGAAATACCTGCAACTGTTTCCATGTTTACAGAACCCTTTGTTGAAATAATGGCACAACTTCACTGGAAACTCGGGCAGACTTGGAGACCTACGGCTGGTCCTTGGACTCGGAAAAGGTTCCGAGTAATAGTAATTGCTCAAGAAGTCAGGACTGACAGGAGTAGATGATTCTACCTGTTCTTCCAAGCTCAGCAACTGTATCTGTTTCTGAAGGCGATAATCTTCGGCCACAGGATCCGTGTATCCTGGCTGAACGAACTCCAAGTCGTGGCCTTGTTGATGATCAACAGGCAATTGATAAGGACTTGAATTAGCTCTTATAGCAGGTGGTGAAGAAGAGATTGGTCGCGAAGAACCAGGTGAGTAAGGTACATAGTGCACCGGAGGATCGGCAACAGAAGCCAAGTTCACCCGGGTGAGTGAGAGTGGGAGTGGGACCGGAGCTGATACTGCTGCAGCTCTGTTCAGATTGAGTTCAGACTTGGCTTTCTTGATCAAGGACTGGATTGAAGTATCAGGACCAAAGGCTAAACGGATCATGTCACGGTCCCCATGATCTTGGAGGAGAAGGTAACCAATTATCTTAGACACATTTTCAGGCTCCAGCTGCTGGATTCTGTTGTAGACAACTTTGGTTGACTCTGTAAAGTCCATTTTCAATATCTCAAAACCTGCAAATGCAATTCAAATCAAATAAGGAACCAATATTGATGAAGGAGATAATCGTAGGTAGGGGTGGGACATCACATTATCTAATACTAGAAGGGAAAGAATATAACCAAAACCAGTATCAACTGTGACCATAATAGTTACTAAATTCAAATTGAAGACTACCAAGTACAACTGCATAACTAAATATAGAGGTGGCCTGAACAAGGGTAACTATTGAAATCAAACGAAAGTCCAATATAAGGAAGGTGACAGCTGTAAAATGAAAATTCAGAGTCTAGAGCAAAACAGCTATGGAAGACAGGGAAGTTTCTGTAATTTCCATAACAAGATTAAAAGTTTTGACTTTGGGCCAGAATGCCAGACCAATAAAATAAATATCAGCCACAGAAGCCAGGAATGATGATGTGTGAAATTCTTTGAATCTTGAAAATAATTTTGGCAACAAAAGAGGATTTTCTTGCTTCTTGACCCAAAACATGCACTTTTCGTTGATAGAACAGCTGAACTTCCATAATTTCTCTGGTACGGCCTGTAAAGTACCGGGGCTCTATTTGCGATGTCCTTCCGTAAAAGCTGTGGCAAAATCCACAGAAATTATCTGGACACGGAAAGAAAATTTAAACACTAGCGCTGCTCTCATCAGCATCCTCATAAGAATAGAGTAAGAATCAAGAAAGAATAAAAAAGGAAACTCATTTCCCGAACAGAAGTTGAAAAGCCAGCCATCACAAGCATTGAAATGATACTGAAGCCAAAATCAAAACTTGAAAGAGGAATTGAAAAAAATTTCATAACCTTCAGCTGCACTTGTACAGTTTCTCCAAACATGAAACAGCCATGAAGAAAAATCATGTCTTTTACAGTTTTACACCATAACTGACAACCAAATAAAAGAAACCAGATCAATGTTAAAAAAAAAAAAAGGACAGAATTACTGCAGAGTTTGCAGCGATTTACGTAGCAAAGATCTGTCATACGCACCAAGCCACAGAGCTGAGAAAAATAATCAGACGAACCAATCCATGACCACAATTCCTTTCTATTTCTGTAACTCTGCTTTATGAAATCATCAACTCCGAAACTCAGTAATTTCTTTCTTAATTCTCTCTCGAAACGAGACAGGTCTGCTTGAAGAACAGGACACAAGAAGCAGAAGGGGTAGCATTTAAAGGGCAGGGGTCTTTTGTTCAAAATCTACACAATCTGAAAACTACTCGCATTGTTTGTAACTCTCGGTCACTGGTCGCTACAGTTCACGTTAAATAAAGAAATGCTGATACTCATCTTTCCAAAAATTAAAAAAGGCCAAACTATATATTTGGCCCTTGAACTTACCCAACTCACACAAGTTGATCCACAACTCAGTGCTCAGTAAATATAAGTCCCTGAATTTTGAAAAACTATGCAAGTTAGTCCATTAGCTCAAACATATTGATGGAAAAATTGCAAAAGTTCTCTTGATCTCTTTTATTCTGGCACATGAAGTACTCTTAATTTAAAATCATTCAAATAAACTATTTCCTTTACCTAGGGATGAAAGCTTAGGTTGTAAGATCGGGTTTGGGTTGAAACCCAATTTTTACAGTATGTCCCTAACCCTGTCCTGACCTTATTCTAGTCATAACCCAAACTAACCCTAAATCCTATTGTTTTATTTTGTGATGTTCTAATTGATTTCTATCGATATTTATTTTTTGGCAAATATGCCTAGAATTATTAAAATGAATTATTACAATAATAGTATTGTAGAAAATAGCTAAAAAAGGGCTCATAGTTTGCTGTAGGTCAAGAAAAAATGTATAGATCAATCAAATATACATATTTGTTATAGTACTAATACTATAAATAAAAGAAGTAGTAAATAAAAATTATGAGTGATTTCTAAAAATTAATTAATGATTAATTCAAAGCATTGAAAAATTGATTTGGTAAATATAAAATATGTGACATAAAATCATAGACCCGACATTTCTAATACACCAAGGGAAAGTTTAATCCTGCTCAATTTCTTATTTACTAAATCAAAGATATTTAAAATGCAATAATTAATTTTTATGTCGGTCTTTGATTTTATGTCACATATTTTAGATTTAAATATTTTTAATTTAGTAAACAAGAAATTGAGCAGGATCAAACTTTCCCTTGGCATATTAGAAGTATCGGGTCTTTAATTTTATGTCACATATTTTATATTTACCAAATCAATTTTTCAATGCTTTGAATTAATTATTAATTAATTTTTAGAAATCACTTATAATTTTTATTTACTACTTCTTTATTTATAATGTTAGTATTATAACAAATATGTATATTTGATTGACCCATACGTATTTGCTTGACTTACAGCTAACTACGAGCCCCCTTCTAGTTCGTTTCTACAACACTATTGTTACAATAATTTATTCTAATGATTCTAGGCATATTTGCAAAAAAAAAAAAATTTTGATAGAAATCAATCAGAACATTACAACATAAAACAGTAGGATTTAGGGTTAGCTTGGGCTATGACTAGAATAAGGTCGGAATAGGGTTAGAGACATGTTGTAAAAATCGGGTTTCAACCAAAATCTGATTTTATAATCCGAACTTTTATCCCTACGTAGAAAAGATAGTTTATTTGAATGATTTTAAACTAAAAGTACTTCATGTGCCAGAATAAAAGAGGCCAAGAGGACTTTTTCTATTTTCCTATCAATATGTCTGAGCTAATGAACTAGCTTGCATAATTTTTCAAAGTTTAGGACTTATATTTACTGAGTACTGAGTTGTGGACCAACTCACATGAATTAGGAAAATTCAAGGGCCAAATGTATAGTTTGGCCAAATTAAAAACGAAGCAATTTATAAAGTTTGGCCAAATGAGTGGCGCTATCCACCCAGAAATAGATTTTGAAAATTGCCTCCAGTTCAGGAAGGACCAGGCCCGAAAATTTTCTTTTTCGGATTTGGTGATGGTGTACAACATTTTACAGGTTGTACAGCCACAGGAAATTGCGGGAGATTTATTGTTACTGCAATGACATATATACCCTCATTAATCCAGGGATTTTTTCTTATTTTCACTTTTGTTCTTAATTCTTCTCATATTGCTTACATCACTTATTATTTTCAGTCATCCAAAAAATTTTGTAATATTTTCAAATTTAGTAAATTAATTGATCATATTAATTTTTATACTATTATTTTAATATTTATTTTTCAATTTTCATTGATTTAAGGGTAAAAATCAAAATATAATATAAAATTTTTTCTTATTCTTATTTTCTGCCACATCTAAACATTTTAAAGAGATTAAAATAGATGAAGTATTTAATAAACTCGAAAATCAAAAATTAAAAAAACAAAACAGCGAAATGTCCCAGGGCCAAGTCACGAATCTGTAGCTTTTATTGGCAACTCAGAAAGCCGCAGCCAAGTCCCGCTTAACTGTGCCAGCTCACTTCACCGTGATTGGCGGGTAAAATAATTGAGAGGAAGCGGAGGACCGAAAAAAGATTGAGAGAAAGGGGCAGTCCCGGTAAAAGGCTGGTAACTAACCGGTTCTACGGGCAGTGAAAAAGGCCAAAATTTACCGCCAACGCCCTGACGAGGAACTGTCAAGTCTGTACTCTGAACCTTGCATCAAATCTAGTGCACGTTTTCCCAGCCGGTACGACTTTCCCCCCAGAAGTCAGAACCGGACCTTATAGTCTAGCTAATTTTACATTTTCCTAGGGGAAAAATTATAACACTTACCTGGTGGTGGTCAATGGTCGGGTTGATTTGAGCCCAACTTGGACTCAACTTGGCCTGTCACAATTGAACTCAGACTGTATGAATAAAACTCGGGAGGTGGCAAGGTGAACATGAGTCTGGAAGAAGAAGGAGGCTCAACTAGTATGGCACGAACAACTCGCCATTCAACACGGATTGGACCGAGTCGGGTCAAACATTTCCAGAAATCTGTTAAGTTTTCAAAAATTTTAAAAAAATGAGAAAATGACAGCCAGCTCTCCCTAATAACTCCAAACTTGTTTTTTTACCCTATACTTTTTTAATCTCACTCAACAACCATTAACGGAAAATGTTTTAGGACTTTTTGGACAAAACCAAAATTTCCTTCCTTTATAAATAGCCAGCCTCCTTCCCACACTTCCTCACACCAATCCTCTTTTCTCCAATCTCCTACAATATTCTCTCATTCTCTCTACTATATCTCTCAAAGTTTCTTAATCTTTCACTAATATTTTCTTAATTTCCTCTTAATCATCTCTAAATCTCTTCAATTATTTTCTTCCACTAATGGCTTTACAAGGGAAGAACTTTGGCAAGGGCAAAGGTGTTGCCTCTCCACCTCCGCCACCTGGGTCAGTGCATTTTTACGATGACGTTTGTTCCGTAAAAATCAAGACCCACATTCACGACAAATTGACAACAACGATCCTAACATCTACATAGCGGCGTACGATCTAGGCCTTGGCGATCAACTCTCCGATGATGACGTCAAGGAAATTTCACCAACCCAAGGCGGCGTTGAGGGGCCTTAACCGATGCCACAAAACGAATAACCTGAGCGGACTCAAGTCAATAGTGGGAATTTGAAGGCTTCTGTTTGGGTCCATCTTGAGTAAGTTTGGGAAGATGATACGAGGTATGCCAAATGCAAACACTGCGACAACAAATTTGCATACAAATTAAACTCCGGGACGAGCACCCTCACACAACACTTAAGCAAAGTCCATGGAGACATCGGTGGCATATCCGGTGGACAAACACAATTGACGGGCATTAGGAGCTCCGATGGTCCAGGTATTTTTTTATTTAATTTAAAAATCGCAAGGCAAGGTTTAATTAATTTGATAATGATTATAGAAAAACTATTTAAACAAGCTGAAGATGAACACTTAGAAAGATTCATTCAAGAAAATTTAAGTCTTACTTATAAAAAAAACGTCTAGGCAAATAGCTAAGAAAGAAAGCTTTAAACAGTATGAAACTAGGAGAAGTGATTTGCAAGCATATTTTTCTACCATTAATCATTGTCTGTCATTTACATTTGATATATGAATATTTTCAATAGGACAAAACTACTATTGTATCACTGCTCATTGAATAGATAATGAATGTGTTATTAAAAAATGGATCACTGCTTTTCACATGTATAGAATCTGATCATATAGGTTGGAACATTTTCAACTGCATTATTGAAAGTTTGCGTGAATTTTTTATTACTGATAAAATTTTGTCCATTTCTTTTGACAATGCCTCAAACAGTGATTCGACAGTAAGAGAATTGATAAAAATAAAAAATAAAACCACCGCTTGATAGAAATTTTTTTATATTCATTACTTATGTCACATTTTGAATTTATGTGTTCAAAATGGTGTACAACAACTGCAAAATCAAATTGAGCCAATTTGAAATGCTTTACTTTTTGTTAAAACAATGAACAAATTGTCTCATGAATTTAAAATGTTTTATATTGAAAATGTGGTTCATTTTTCTTAGAAAACATTTAAAATTGATTGCCCCACTCAATGAAACTCAACATTTAAAATGTTAAATGACATTCAACCATGGGCAAATCTTTTGACTCGAATTGTAAACTCAAAAGTGCAAAGTGACTGGCTAACGGACAAGGTTTAGGGAAAATGTTTTAAGTTAATTGAGTTGCTTAGATATTTTTATGAGGCAAAAAAAAATTTCTCTGGGGTTTATTACCCAACAGTGCATCAAGCAATGTTATATTTTGTAAATATCGTTTATGTTTTCTATCAATACAAAGACGATGAGTTTTTGAAACCAACTGTTAAAGCAATGCAAAATAAATGACTCAATTATTTTCAACAAATCCCACAAATTTATATTGTTGCATGTGCATTAGATCCAAATGTCAAAATCACAGGTTGTTTGCAATTGTTAGAAACATACTATTATACATATTTAGGTGAAGCACAAGTTTCTGCATTTGCTATTTTTTCTGAAGCTAACCACAATTTGAGAGAGTTATACAAATTCTATTCCGTTAAGCATTCTGATAAGGTTAGATTATCCAATCCAACACTCACTAGACATTCTATCTCCTTATTATCATCAAGGTTAAACCCAGCGGCAAATATCCTTAAATGACCGAGACACACAAACCCGGGATTGGCAGAATGGGATGATTACCTCCGTACTTTATTTGAAAGCAATGAGGAAGACATCCTCGAATGGTGGAAGAATAAAAGAGGAAGATTCCTGAACTTCTCCATACTAGCACAAGATATCTTAGCAGTTCTAGTATCTATTGTCACCTCCAAGGCTGCCTTTAGCGCGGGGAAACGAGTCATCTAAGATAAACAAGCAAGGTTCACACCTCAAATCGTTGAGGTTTGTGTATGAAACCGGGATCGGACCCTTGCTGCTATAAGGAAACAAGATGTAAAAAGCTCGGATGATGAGGTTTCTTCTGATAATGACCTACAATAGCAAATTGTAGGTTTTTTTACAATTTAAAGAATGTAATCGATCTGATTATGCTGTTAAGCATAAATCTTAAGTTTTACTTTTTTTTTTTCATATAACGTTTCACTATTTTCAAGTGTAAGACATGTTCCAAATTATGTAAGTGCCATTTGGTTTTTTCATTAATAAAAATGACACCGGCAGTGGTGTTTCTTCTTAAAAAGTATATATTTTATAAAATTACTATAAAAAATTATTAAAAACATATTAAAACACATTTTTCATTAATCACACAAACTCAGCCTAGCTCGAACCCGCCTCGGCCTACCTCGCTTTGATGCAGGTCGTGCCCGGGTCCAAAAAACCAGGTTTGGGACGGGTTGGCCCATCGGCCACCATTACACTTCCCTGGTCAAACTAATAATTTTAAACACTTATATTTATGCTCTATCAAGTTAACAATGTGATTCATAGTTAACACAAAAATGAGAAAATATCAAACTTTGCTCTCCTAATCTTCTTCCTTAGACTTTTTGTGTAATGCCCAAAAATTCCTAAGTGATTTAAGCCTCGGGCTATGAAGAAAATTTTTTCCAATTTGAGAATTGAGCTCATTAACCTCGAGAGACACTAAATTAAGTGGGACTGGGGAGTATAATGAGTATTGGACACTCTCAAAATTTAATCTTGGTTCAGGCCAAGTAAAATGATGAAAATATAAGGTGAGGGACTCAATTGGACAAAGGGGACTTTTGGTGGTTGGGCTCAATTGCCCAAATACAAGGAATTGAGGGACTAAGGGGGGATTAGCCAATTTTAAAGTCATTGGATGCCGTGGCTGCCACCTCCCTCCATTTCCCATTATTTTATTCCACCTTCTATCTAACTCATCACTTAGGATTCCTTTCTCCACCTACTTGTCCCCCGCTTTTAACAAATTCACCAAACTTTCACCCAAGTCTTCCAATTTGTCTCCCACTTTGTCTCCCATTCACCCCATGTGAATCACATGATTTCCCTCACTCTCCCCTCTATATGGACGACCATTACATGCCCAAAACACTCTAATTACTTCATTTAACTCTTCTCCATCTCTTTCTACAATCTTTCACTAAAACTCATTCATTTTCTCTCTCAAATTTTGCCTTAAACTCTAAAACACTCTTCCAAACTTCTTCTTTTTCCTAAATTCGGCCAAGACTCAATCTTGAGCATCTTTGAGATTTTACCAAGTGTTCTTGGTGTCTACAAACTCTTAAGAACATCTCGAACAAGAATCAAGAAGCAGATTGAAGAAAGGAGATGTTTTTAGAAGTCATCAACCAAGAGGAGTTTCGGCTAAGTCTTGTTCTTGGCATTCTTGTGTTTGAAGTTTGTGTTCTTGATACACATAAGTTTCTAAGGCCTTTCAAGGCAAGGAATCAAGTGGTGGATTCAAGAAAAGATGAGTGGGAACTCTAAGGAAATCAAGCCGAAAGATTCGGCCATACCTCATTTGGTTGAGGTATTGTGTGTTCTACCAAGCGTTCTTGGTATTTCGTATGTTTCTAAGTTATGTCAAGCAAGAATATGGCTTGCTAACTTTCTGGCCTTGTAGGATTTTAAGCTAGAACACAAGTTCTAGTTACAACAAGCCACAAGTTCTAGTTACAACAAGCAAGGAAAAATAAAGAGCCAAGCTTCTAAAGCTTTCGGGCAACAAAAGTTGCTAACAGTTTTGGTAAGGATTATTATACTCTTTGAGTATTCGGGCCCTTAGGTGATGGATATTGGATGCCATGTGATCCTAAGAAGGCTATAGAGGGCTATGTTTTGTTGCTTAGGCAACTCCGTGCTAGCTAGCTCTGTGCAAGCATTACGGCTAGGAATTGAGTTGGCCAACTCAATTCTCAAGCATAAAGAGCTCAGATTTTAAAATAGATTAATAAAATGGTTAACCTAAAAAATGAGAAATATGAATCATGCTTGCTCTGCCCTTCAAGGGGATAAGGTGTTAAGTGGTGTGTATGTTGTATGCTTCTATGTTTGGTTGTGCATGCTAACCCCTGATTATTATTATTATTGTTATATGCATGTACCTGTATCTTCGTTGTCTTAGTGTTTTCTTTGCAGGAGCATGGAATATTTGTTGCTATGTTTTTGTTGGCTATGTTAGGCTTTGGAAGCCATATGTTAGGCTCTGGGAGCCATACAGAATCCTTATTGAGTTTTACTCACCTGCCCTTCTCTACTTCATGTAGGAAAATGAGTACTTGAAAGACACTAAGATCAAGAGTATTTTATACTCTTTCTGTGGTAAAGGTATTATGCATATGTGTGGTATTTGCTCAATATTCTAAGTATTCTAAGTGTTATTGGTTGCTTGTGTAACAAGCTAATGAGTGTGGACTTTATGTGCAGAATTTGGAGTCTAGATTGTGGGAACAAAGTCTCTAAGGTTGAAATGTGTTCTATGTGTGATTTGCCATGTATAATCATGTGCTATGTATTTTGGTTTGTCTTAAAAACCAAATTTATGAATTTAAGTGTTATGGACCCTTTACGGTAGTTAAGTAAAATGGCATGCTAAATTCAATTCTAAGTATATTCAGCCATATAATATGTCTATGGCATATATATATGAACTCTTGGACATTCTGGTTGATAGTCATCTTTGGGCCGAAGTAAAAAGTTGATAGATGTGCATGATTACGTTTTCTAAACACATGTTGAAATATGGAATCATGTATGTCTCGGCCTTATATGTATGTTTAAAGATGAATATTAAGTAAACATGAACTAGAAAGGAAATGCATGCCTATAACAAGCTAAAATGGTGACCAATAAAATTAAAGACATGTATGTGTTTATGTGCAATAGTGGGTTACCAAGACACATATAAGTATGCAAGAAGTATGCATCATAAACAAGTTTCTTTTTTTTCAAAACTTGAACCTGGTGTTTTGGTTGCCATGCATGTACTTGGCTATGCTGGATAACGAGCTTGAAATGAACACACAAGTTTCACATTAAGTACTAGCTTGTTTCTGAGAGCACAATATAAACCTTTAAGTAAATACTTAATGAGCTAGTACTACTAATGTCCTGGGAACATGCCCATATGTTTTAAAAATGAATAAATGTCCCTTATAGGAAATTCCGCTGTATGATTGAGTAATTGGGCCCAAAATGGGCTAGGGGCTAAGTTGGGCATGACACTTTGCCTTCCTCCTAACTATAAAAACTCATCCAAATCAAACCAATTAATCTGAAAAACAAAAAATCAAGCAACAAATCTAAACAAGAAATCAAACTTTTGCTTCGAAACCTATAGAAAATAGACAATTCAATTCCCTAACCTTTTTTCAAATATGCCTCAAACACCTCCAAATACACCAAAATCAAGACCAAGCTTTTATAGGTGTGCCCAACCAACAAAACTCCTACCTCCGCCTCCACTATCTCAAAAAATCCTAACAATGAAATCATATTCTCTGATGGCAATGCCCACTTTGGTGACCTGCTGGCGAATATGCTTTTAGGTTTCACTCTTTTCTAGATGCCGCCCTCTATTCCTCTCACTCTTCCATTTCAATGGTGGCATCTCTGTCTCCCTTTCTCGCTAGCACTGTTGTCAGTAGAGCACCCACAAAGTTATTTCTTTATTGTTTCACAAATTCCCTCATTCTTTTTCCTCCTTCTTGCCCAACTTCTTTTGCTTGAATTTGAGGTTAGGGTTGTTACTTTTAAGGCAGAAAATTGGGCAAGATCTCAGTATTATATTGCAAACAAAAAATGCCTAGAAAAAAACAAGGAACTAAAGGTATCATGGGTAGCGGTTGCCTCTACCACCATCATCACCATCTATGATTGGCAACGGGGCTAGGCTTAAAAGCCTATTCATCGGATCTGTTGCTTGGTCTTGAAAGGAGAAAAGTAAGACAAATTTTTTAAACATAGTTTGATAAAGAAAGCGAAGATTGAGAGGAATGAGGGAGCAAGACCATTGGGGGGGGAGAGAATGAAGAAGCAAGAAGAGCATGAGGAAGGTGAAGATGATAACAATGAGAGAATCTACCATGGATAACTCATTGTCATCGGCATGGGATCTTCTGTAGGGAAATAGCAATTCTGAGCGAGACTTCGTGAGAGAGAATCAAAAACAGGGAAATTACAAATGAAGGATTGATTTATACCAATTAGAGGAGTACAAGTGAGATCATTAAAAACCAGTGGGCAAAGTTTATAATGAAGAAGATTAAAAAGGCAAAATGTGACATTTTCTTGTTTTTGGGGTAACGGTAAATCACAATATTAACTTGATAGATGGTAAGCGTAGATATTTGAAATAGTAATGAGAAAACTGTATGTTTGATTAAACCTCATGGGAGATTTTTGTAATTTCTCTTTTTTTTTTTTCTTAAAAAAAATATGTAAATTTGTCACTGTTGTTTATGCGATGAAGTAATTTTATCATTGATATTTTTTCGTTATAAATTTGTCATCAATATTTTAAGTTGGAACAAATTTGTCACTGACGGTTAAAATTGTTTACTTGGCAAGTATAAAAAATCAGGAAAATGTAAGCTTCAATTTTAAGTTTTCTACATCTATCACTCTAGCCCTGAAGTTTTTGAGTTTATCAATTTCACCATTATTTTCACTATGGCCCTCACTCCAACAACTCCCAGTATCATTCTCCACCATCCACCATTTGTATCACTGTCACTGTCTCTAATCTTCCACACATCTAGATAATGATCCTTATAATAAATTCTAAACAAATGGGTTTGATTGATGTAAGAGGTACTAAATCCAAAGGCTTTGTAGTTCTAAAATAAAAGACCAATATTGGTAGCAGTAGAAGGTTGCTCAGCGACAATGAAAAAAGTTAAAACAATAAGGCTCAACAATAAGGGTATATAGTCAAACATAGGGTTTTCACTTATTTGAATGTTATGAAAAGTTGACGTAATTAAGGGTGAAAGAGAAAGTCTTTAAAGATTAACTTAATAGCTTTGTTATGAAATATTATCTAAACAAATTAAATATTCATACTATTTAATGACCAGACACAAAATTGCTCTCATAAAAAAACATTAATGTTAAATTTGCAATAAAAAAAACTTCGATGACAAAATTAATCTAGATTTTATCAAAGAATTTTCCCTATCATTAAAATATAACGTACTTTTTATTGAGGCATTTAACAAGTGGTTTTCGATCTTGGAATAGGTCACCATAGATCATCTAGTATGTACTATTATGCATGCAAAGACGAATGCACTACAAATCAAATCATATTCTAAATACAAGTCGACAAACAAGCAAGTACACAAATATAGTCTCATAACGAAGAAAAAAAAAAGGATATAGCTGCGTGAAATAAAAAAGGATTAAAAATTGATGAAAATGAACTGAAACCAATAATAAAAAATGGCCATGTATATACATAGGCTTAATCACCCCAAGAACCCTTTAACTTGACAAACTCGAATGAGTTAGTCCTTCAAGTCAAACCCATTTTATATTGGTCCTTTAACTTGTAATTTGTTTTCTTTTTTCTTTAAGAAAAAAAAACCTAGCTTATGTTAGCCCTTTATATTTGTAACTCGTTAGAATTTAGTCTAATTACCTCATATAGTCATAACATCATCACCCTTTTTAGAATGTTTAGGAACATTGGGGACTAAAATATAAAATAAGGAAAATAACAAGGATTAGCGTAACATTTAGCAAAAAAAAATTCTTATAGGCCTAATTAATTGTCTTTTTAAATCCAATTGATGATTTTTTTAATCCAAGGTAAAGGAAAAAAAATTATAGCAGCCTTTGAATATAAGCCTCTCATATCTCATATATATGTATATCATAGTTCAGTTTTAATTCAACCAATTCTCATTCTAATTGATAAATTAGTTAACAAAAATAGTTTATAAAACAACCAAGACAGAGGGAGTATTTTAATATTACCACCAAATTATCATTTCAATTTTTATTTTTGTGCAAAAATACAAGAAAAAAATGAAAACAATACATAAATTTTTTCATCTTTCTTAACTTATGTACAATTTACAAATTGTGCAAACAATCAAGATATGGGGAGTAATATTTATTTTATATAATTATTTACACATTTCATATCATTAGTTAATAATTATAATTTTTTAGGCCCAAAAAGAAATGATTTATTGGTTTTTGAGATATTTAATTATATATGTGACAGTTACATTTAATAAATTAAAAATCTTTAAATATAATTCAATTAATTAATTATACTTTTTACTATATTTCTAATTATTTAATAATAATAAGAGCAAATTGCTTGAATTATATTTTTGAAAAGCAACTAACTAGTGCCAATGAACAATTATCTATTTGATTTTTAGGAAAAAAAAGATGTACATATTTTAGGCAAAAAATCCTCTTTGGTAGAAAAATATTAAAAAAAAAGAAAGTAAAATACACCTCCCATGGAAAAAAAAAAAAGAAGAAGAAAAAAGCTCTAGGAATCCATGTTATTTCTCTTATTGTGCATTTCAATCCCTCATGCTTCTTAACATTCGAAAAATGGTAATGGTGTTATGAAAAATTAGAAGGTTGAACTAACTCATGATAAATTGAAAAGTTAGAGGACTAATCACCCTAGGGTCCCTTAACTTGGCTGATCCATATAAGTTAATCCTTTAACTTGAACTTAGTCTCCATTGATTCTCTAACCGAGATTACACGGTCTAGTGGGAGCACTATGATCCAATTTGCTATAAACTCACATATAAAGGTAATATAGTTCAATTGGAACCTCCAGCGTGACCATTGATCATGACAATAAAGGGTGAATAGCACAAATGGTCCTAAATCTTTAATTTTCATTACAAATTACTCCTTAACCTTTATTTTGTTGCAAATTGGTCCAAAATTTTTATCATTCATTGCATAATAGTCTCTAACCTTAGGCAGTCACAGAAATTCAATTTTTTTTAAAAAAAACTAATTGTTAGAATGGTCCATTGGCTGTGAGAAAATTGTTGCACAATTTGAATTTATTGGAAGACAACTACCATGAATAGTTTAAATTTATTAACTCTCGCAAATTATTTAACATTCATTTATAATTCTAGTTTAAACTGTTCAGTAATTGTCTTTTCATAAATTAGAACTGTACCAGAATTTTCTAACAATTAACGACCAATTTAAACTATTTATTTTTCTTCTATGTAAATTGAGTTTTTGTGTTTACCTAGGGTTACCAACCAATACGCAACAAATTATAAAGGTTTAGGACTAATTTGCAATGGAATAAAGATTGGAGACTGATTTGCAGCAATAATTAAAGGTTTGGAACCATTAATACTTTTTTACCTCAATGATGAACGTGTCACATAGATTCAAGCATGTGATGTCATGCACCCAAGTGTAATACGGTGTGACAAGTTAGTTACCACAAGGAACAATTACGCATTAATTTTCCAATTAAATTTTATGTTAAAATGGAGGGCAAGATTTTACATTTGATTTAGGATTTTTTTGTATAAAATTCATTTTAGTTGGACTTGCTTACCAAGTTACCAACTCTTAAGAAAACTAGTTTACATACATGGTGTTACTACGGGGTTTTCAAATTGTATTGAGTTTGATGAATAATTTATATTTCAATGTTAAATAAATATCATTAAGAAAATCATTCTTATAAAAATAACAACTAATACTAATAAGAAAATTATTCTTAGCAAATTGAATTTTTGTATTGCTACAAGGTATCCTGATTTAATGGAGGCCAAGATTGATGCGGCCAACAAATCGATGAGGTGACCTAGGAGACCGACGGATTGATGGACGCGATCAACGTACGTAATCGATAGATGTGACAATGCAATCGAAAGAAGACAAGATCGAGGAGGCAATTGATGAGAAGTAGCGGCAAATGAAAGATGCCAGCAGATGAAAGATGACTTGCTGCTTCAATCAACATGGCGATAACGCGACTAATAAGGCGACAAGGTAAAACCAGTGGTTTGGTGGTGTGGCAGGTGGGGGAAGAGAATATGTGGGTTAGGGGTAAAAATGGAAAAATGAACATCATTTTAGAATTTTTTAATCTTCATGTCATACACAAATTGTGCAAATAATGCTGGGCGGAGGGATTAATTCTTTATACCTAGTTCGTTTTAACTTAAGTCGATTGACTTCAAACTGACTTATTTTAATTCTTATATTTTTTTTCCTTGGAACTAATTTTAATTAAAAGCCAATATTATGTAGCTACAATAATCCATTAAAAATATAATTTTTGTAATCTTACTAAATTTTTATGAATTTTTCTAGTTTAAGGTATTAAAAAAGAAAAATTCATAAAAATTTAACAACATCATGAAAATTTACTTTCAAATAAATTATTGCATCTACATAATAGTGACTTTCAAATGAAATCAACTTTAGAAAAAAAAAATATAATTAAAAATAAATTAGTTGACTTAAGTTAAAACGAATTGGCTCTTAGTCTTTAGTTTGTTTAAGAAAAAAAGTAATTATTAAGAGTTGAAAGTAAAGACCCATTTTGACACGGCGGAAATTAATTGTTGTATTCTCGTCTTACTCCTAAGTGCTCTCAACGTTTTTTTTAAGTGGTTTTTAATAATTGTTCATTCATCTAAATGAAACCATATATTTTTTATTATAAGCCCAAAATTTTCATTGCGTCATGGACCATGGTCAACGAAACACTGTAAGTAAATTCGCTGTTGCTTCTTACCTCGTACTAGATTCAGTCTACATGAAAAGCCCTTTTTCTAATGGCTAGAGCTAATTAACAAATTATAAATTTCAGTTTCCGACTTTAATGGGGATCAAAACAGTTAATCTTTTTAACATGTTTAAGATAAATGTTCAAACTCAGGAGTAAAAGTTTTGGTCATTATAAATCAGCTGTATAATTAATTGAGATCATTAAAAAAAAACAGAAAAGGAGAAAGTAAAGGGGGCTTTGTGTTGCTGCATCACATGAAATGAGGGGTTTCATTTTCATGGTTTTTGGTCGCATGCAGGTGAAATGTGGTGCAGGAGCAATAAACAGAAAGGCGAGGATACTTCCGCTCGCTTATAGTTTATCCTTCACTCGTCCCACCTCCGCCGTAGATTTCCTATCTCATGATCTTCAACGACGCCGACGTTCGATCCTGTGACCGTGACGGACTTGACATTTTTCTTTCTTGCAGTTGCTTGGGCTAAACTGAACCGGTGGTTCCCATCTTTGTTTGCGTTTCCTTTTCCTCCCTATCCTCTAGATCGTATCATTTAAGTCCTCAATTTTAACATTTCACTGTTACTCGTTCTTCTGATGAAAACAGTAAACTGTGATGAAAAGGGAATAACAGTACGATCTGGCACACGATAAACAACTTTTCTACCACATAAACCAAAAAGTAGTAGAGAATCAATATAAAAGAAAGGTTCTCCAACGTAAACTAAGATGGGAACCACCGGTTGTGCTAACGGATTTTAATATCACAAAACAAAATTCAGGACTTAGGTTAGGTTGGACAGAAGAATAATGTTGTCGACTAAAAATTTAATTCATCCAAACGAACTAGTGCGGATGTGATTTTTCCATCCTAAGTAATTTTTGGTTGAAAAAAAAAATGAAAAAAAGATAAAGGTTAACAATCAAACCAAAGTAAAGGTTAGGGACCACTGATATCTTTTGCCCACCTTGTATGCGTTTAATGTTGATGATGGAATTAGTTGTAATTTATCAACGATAAAAAAAAGTTATTTTCCTAATCAATTTCATTATAATTATTTTTCTCATATATATAGAAATTGAAACAAAAAAAATAGGAGACAATAATTTTAGGTCCGACGGGACATATTTAAGGAGACATTTGGTTCAAAGATTCTTAAAATCCTTGAAAAGTAAGATTGTAGCAAAATAATATTTATAGAAAGTGCGAGTTCATAATATAATCATAATTTTTTTATGATTGGTCCACATATTGTAAAGAAAGAAAATTTTAACTTTTTTTATATTTGATTGAGGTATTCTGCATATTTCTTTAAACTTTGAGCATGTGTAACTAGTTTGTAAATTTTTGAAAAGTTCAGGAACTAGATATGTAATTATAGGGACTGTTTTCTTCAGTTTTGAAAGCTCAGTGACCAGAATGTAAATAACTGGAAGTTCAGGGATATGTTGTAATTTTTTCAAACATAATTATTTTGTGGTTCCTTCCTATACCTAATTTAGAATTGGAAAAAAAATGAATCTAACAAAATTGTGAAGGATTGAGATTTATTGTGGAATGAGAATAGTGGATAGTTGTTATTCAAATTAAATCAAACATAGTATTGTTAGGATTTTAATTTTCCAAATAATCCAAATTCTTACAATCTTTGAACCTAACACTCTTAAGATCAACAACTTTCCATTTCTTTAAATGACCATGCAATAATAGGTTGTCTATGACCTTAGTTGTTGTGTGTGGAAATTTTACATGTATGAGATGATGTGTGAAATAACCAAGCCATATTTTCCTAATTATACTTGAATTAAATTAATGCTAGTATTATTCTCTGGCTGTTGATCTTAGTCAACTATACATTTACCAGACCCGTCTCACCATCATTTTGTCAACTACTTATATTATCCAAGCATTAACAAAGAGTATTGTTGTTGGGATTGGACATACAGAATCGATCGTAAAACAGATTGGTTAAAGCATTAAAATTATTATCCGAGGTTTTCCTCTACATTTTCTTTTAACCTTTCATGTAAAATATATGTAGCAGCACATGAAGGGAGTTTTGTTTGGGCCTGGCTAATTTTTTTGGACTTTTTCTTTTACTAATACAGAAATGGATTAAGGCCCAAAGTAACAACCTACGACTCAGAATGGACCAACCTTACTAATCAGATGTCAGCATTGCCGAAAGCAAGTAGGCTGCAAACTCTGGTGGATGGACAAGCATGAACATGCAAGCGATTTACTCAACAATATTTCACTAATGCCATTATTATATCATGGTAAAATATTGTTGGAAAACTTGATGATATTAATATATGTACTCACAACTCAATGATCAAAATTAATTACATGCTCATGCTTCTTTATAAATTTTTTTATACTCATTTTTTCACTTATACTTGATTTGTAAAATATTGAATGTGGCTTATGATAGGGTGACTTTAGTTGGCCATATGATCAAGAAATATAGATAATATGAAATCCAAATTTTGATCCTAAGTCCGGTTGATAATTCATTTATTTATTGTAATTAACTATATTAAATGTCTCCCACCATATTATTTAGACTCCTTTTTGTGTTCATCACTAGTTGCTTGCACACAAAGAAAATTATAAAGTCACCTAATACAAGTCTTTTCTTCTAATGACAATGAAGAAATTAAGGATGGGAAAAATAGGTACGGAGCCTTGTATCATTTGAAGGAGAGAAAATCGGTGAATTTAGCAAATCAAATAGATCAAATTTCCAATTCAGTGGCCTTTTTTTCTGGTTGAGGAGAAAACTAGGCTTTTTTTAAATGTCAGGAAAAGAATCACCAAGCTTATGAGGTTAGAGATGAAAAATAAATGAAAAATAAAGCTAGGAGACTTTCAAGACATTTTACCCAATAGAGCAATAGAGGAAAAGAGCTTAAGTGTACCATTTTAGCAAGTTGATGGGGTAAGTTGGATCGAGCTGTTGTTCAAGAGGTTAAGTGTCTGAGTCATCCAAGCTTGAGGGCTAAAAATGTCTTTAGGCCTTTTATTCAACTAAACCTTTGACATAATAGTTAAAATTTGTCAATGTTATGGTAATGTTTAAGGTTAAATTATCAACTTTTATTTTGGCCAACTCCCTTTCATAAGCTCCCCTTAAGAATTCTAAAAAATTGCTAATTATTTTAATTATACACACTCTCTCAAAATATTATAATAAAGGACTATAAAAGTTGTTATACTACTTAATGTACCATACACTCTGTCCTATCCAACCTAAAGTAACTATTTAGTTGCAAAAAGAAAAGTATCGGATACAAGTTATGACTCGACCTTTAACTACCCTCAAGATACATTAGTTTTCACACCAAAGGGATAATAATCTCATCAATTATTATGTTTTTCATATGTTTTAGTCACTATAAGAAAAATGTTAAATATTGTTTGAAATTAATGTTTTTTGTCCAAGTATCTACTCATCATTGAGTGATATTGATTTCTTGGTTATTGACTAATGATTTGTGACACATGTTTTTTTTATATATTTTTTATACTCAAAATCATCTTCACAAGTTTATAGGGTAAAATGTACATATGTATCTAAAGGCAGAGTGAATGCCTGCTTTTTTTAGGACTTGAAAAGCCATTGAACCAACATATGTAACATTAACAGAAAAATTGTTAGGGGGGTTAGAACCCTGACCTCTACCAAGTTTTCTTAAGTCTCAGACCATCTATTCTAACTAACATCACCACTAAGATTAATGCTGCTATACAATAACTCATATATACTGATGATAAATAGTTAGAAAGATTATCAAGCTCTTGGGTCACATTTTCGCAAAATCCTAGTCAAACTAGCTGTTGATTCTAAAACACTAGACTGAAAGTCTGTTACCATCAAACTCCAATCCTAATTTCAACTTATACTTAGGATTTATCATATATATATATATATATATGTTCCTAGTTGACCCATCATAAACATCATTACCTCAATTTTTTTTGCCATTTAGTGAAAATCAGACCATAACAGAAATGATAACATGCAACAAAAAGTATTAGGGCCAGTTCATTTTATGTTTTTTCATTTTAGGAGCATGATTTCATCAGTCAAAGGTGCTTGTCAACATTCAACCAAATTACTAGTGAGCAACAATAGACTTGTGTTTTATGGTTATTATATATATTATGCCATTGGACTTTGTTCGTGTCTAATGCATCTCTCCATGTTTCCCCTATCTTTTTTGCTTCATTTCGCCCCATGCCACCATCTTGCCCACTACCTTAAAGGTTTGTGACAAAGGCGCTTATGTTCTCTAAATGCCAATTTAGATTTGACGGTCATTGTTCCTAAATGCCAGTCCAAATTTGATGCTCGTTGTTCTTAAACACCAGTCTTGATTTGATATATATGATTTCTCACCCAGATTTATAAGTGCAGTTCTATGCACAACGATGCTTGTATGACTTGAATCTGTGCACGGAGGAGTGGAATCGGTCAAAAAAATATTTGGTTTGTTGGGCGACATGATGGATCAACAGGAAATCTGGCATTCTCACAATTTGATGAAGTGGCTATTTGAATCCGTGCAATGTTTAACAAGGCGACTCAAGAGGGGGCCCATGGACTGTGGTCAGAAATGGATTTTGTTTGTTCGGGGATAGGCCAATGGGATGGAGCGGTGAGATGCCTCATTTGCTTGGTAAGTTTTCTTCAAGTGAGAACGAAATGACAGTGATAAACCCACCCTCAATAGCGATAACTTAGGAATTGCAAAATGCGGGTCTGAAATAACCCGTGAACCAGCCCAACCCGACCCAATTTTTAAAGTGTTAATGGAATGCGTACACACAAAATGAACTAACTCTTAGTTTTTTTTTGTCATAATGTCAAAGTGGTAAATGGACATAGGTTTATAAAATTTGAGGATTGAATTGTATAGAGCACAGTGTAATAAAAAACCAACATATGTAACATTAATAGAAAAATTGTCGAAGGGGGGGATAAAACTTCAACTTTTACCATGTTTTCTTAAGTCTCAGACCAATTGTTCTAACTAACATCACCACTAAGATTAATGTTGATCTATAATAAGTCTTATATTTTGGTGATAAATAGTTATAAAGATTATTAAGCTCTTGAGTCACATTTTTGCAAAATCCTAATTAAACTATATGTTGATTTTAAAACACTGAACTGAAAATTTGTTATCATCAAACTCCAATCCTAATTTTAACTTATACTTAGGGCTTACCATCATCTTTATTTTCTTTGCCATTTAGCAAAAATCAGACCACAACAAAAATGATAACATGCAACAAAAGTATTAGTTTTTTTTTTTGTCATAATGTCAAAGTGGTAAGTGGATATGAATTTGTAAAATTTGAGGATTGGATTGTATAGAGTATATATTGAGCACATTGTACACTCATTCATTAATTAAAGTTCATATGGATGGTAATTTAGCTTATTGTCATATAATCTTCTTTTTAATAGGAGAGGGTTCAGGTTCAAGGGTGGCATGAAGTGCATAAGGGCTTCAGTTAGGTATTCAGCCCATTGATATAAGATTATAAGAAAATAGAAGAAAGGGTTTTCACTTTTAAACTAAATTGAATTTTCTTGGTAAAGTACAACACGATGTATTTTTATTTATTTAAAATAAAACATTTTTTTTTCACTCATGTCTCACAAAGTAAACTTATTAGTATTTATACATGGATATTTAAACCCGAGATTTGTTATTAAGATTTATTATTGATGACCCAGTCATTGGCACATCAATGAACTAGACTATTAGAATGCGTCATTTACAGGTAGGCTTTTCTATACATATGTCATATCTCTATAATTACCGTTTTATTGTTCATCAACATCAATAATTCTTGACATATCCTCATCCATTCCCTGTCCTTGTGACCTAGTCAGCTGGGCTGAATAATCCGCCCTCTTTCAGCTATCTTTGCCATAACCATTAACGCATTCTCTCCTCTGTCCCAAATGCAAAGATACCATTAAAAGTCTGCCCTGTTTTCCTGGAGAACTCCAATCACCTCCAAGCATTGGAACATCTCAATTAGACATCAAATCGGCTTCACCCTATGGTTGTTGAGTTGAAATCAATTGTGATGAACGATGCATTGGCAATTGTGAGAACGATGTGTCGCTGATTTTGTTTTGCCTCAACAGAGCTGACTTTGTAAATGGTCGACCGCTAAGGCAGAGAAGGTACATAGGGAGAAATGAGAAGTGATCGGCTATAATTAGGAAAGATGGGTGGATGATGCCTTTTCGATAAAGTTTAGGGGATCATATTTTAGCGGATTTTTTAGACTACGGGACAATGGCAATGGCAAGGACAAGGGAGATTGTGGCAACTCTATTAAATTTGATAAAAAAACCGAGGTAAAGTCACTATTGAGCAGCTGAAATCGATATGTAAGATAATTTGTTTCAATTTTTTTTGGGTTAACACATGTGTTTATCACTTAATTTTTTTCTTGTTTGCAAAGTAATCCATCATCATTCTTTTGGAGATAAGTTATGTATATTTATGCATAGGCAAATGTTTGTATAGGGAAAACTATAAGTATAGAGTAATGAGATGCTATAACATGTATAAAGACACAAAGATAATTATATTAACATATAATTACATATGTATGAAAAGTGCTAACTCATTTGTACAAGTAATATCATTGCATTACTATTCGTATATAAAAGTTTATTCACCTATACATACAAGCCTATATATTTTTACTTATGTGTGTATGTATTTATCAACCTATTTAGAGCTACATATATTGAGAAAAATGGAACGTGGCTCAATAGAAGCAAGAGAAAAAAACTTATGTGTGTATGTATTTATCAACCTATTTAGAGCTACATATATTGAGAAAAATGGAACGTGGCTCAATAGAAGCAAGGGAAAAAAACTAAAAAAGGTTAATAACTGAAATACAAATAAATATATCATTTGTATGTATGTTTGCATGTTTGTGTGTGTGTGTGTGTGTGTGTATAACATATTTTATACATATCTCACTTTCTTTATATATCGAGTTCACACATACATATCTGCCATCTGATTTATACATATCTTTAATTTTGACGAGTAACGGAATTTGACACGTTTACATATGTATTCTTATAGGAGGTTAAACTCATGCATACTATTGAATATATTGCTAACAAATATGTGATTTAGTTTGTACATATGTTATACATTATTTATATATATCTATCATTTTTTTATACATTAAGTTTGTACATATTTGTTAAGTGCATAAATCAACGGTCAAAGTGTTGACTTTTCGGCAACTTTGACCGCTAAATACTTGTATGATTTCCATTTTGGTCTCAGTTTCTCTTGTTTACAATGGTTGTCTACAGGTTGAATGGTGTTATGGACGTGGCGGCTTGGAACAAGATCGAGCGAGATGGAGTTTTGGCAGGAGAAGCAGCTAAAGGTGAAACCAAGGTTGGCGACGCGTCTCCAACATTATTGACGTTCTATGAAGATTTTGTTATCTGGCGACGCGTTGCCAGGAATTTGACCCAGTTGGCAACGCGTTGCCAACGCATGCTCTGTTTCACCAAAACTTAAATTTTTTATGGTCCCTCACACCTCCAACCTGGTGACCTATCCTTGGTTTAAAGGTTTTGGGAAGAGGAATACAGGAGAGAATGACCTAGGATATAAATAGGAGAAGGAAAGAAGAGCCCAACACCTATCTTGGCATCTTGCTCTTTTCTTGGATTTTTTTGGGATTTCCATTAGAGGAATCTTAGAGCTTGGAGAAGGTGACATTAGTCAAGGAGGCTTAGTCTTCTAAGGATTATATTGAGTTTCTTCTTTTTTCTTTCTCTTTAGTTGAATTTTTATGGATACATTGTTTATGGGTTATTTGTTGAACCATATGATGGATAGTGAGTAGATTTTCATATCTTTCTAGGATGACATTATTCTACCTTGCTATTCAATGGATTTATGTTTATGTTGTTGATTGAGGACTACTTGTGTTGCATTTTTTCTTATGTTATTTGCTATGTGTTGAAAGATCTTCACACATCTTACTAATTCACATAGTCCTTGATAGAGGATTAATAGGTGAGTGACGATAAGAAGGGGGGCATAGTGAGTATGTTAGATTAGAGGTAATCTAGGATTTCATTAAGTGTTAAGAGGGGATTGAGGCTTAATCCACCTAGGGTTAATACTTGAGCTTGAGTATTGCCGACTTTAGTTTTGGGTAAGCAAGAACTTATCTTGAGAAAGAAATTTTTGAGCTATAAATCTCATCACCACACAAGGGGAGTCCACTTAAGGGTCACATCTATTTTGGGTAGCAAGAAAAGGAGGGTAGAGTCTTAGGAAGATAGTTTCCTTATTTTTAGCTTACTTGACAAGTTTCTTTTAGTACTTCGTAATTCCATCTAGCTTAACTTCTTTAATTGCTTCACTAGTGGCAACTTCATTCTATTTACTTGAATATTTCCCATTATCAATTAAGTAGCTCGGGTAGTTAAATTTCAATTCTAGGTAAAAGTCTTGTTATCTCTTGGGACGATACCCGTATTTGTCTTGTATTACTTGTCAAAACCGTACACTTGCAGGTAAATTAGGGTTATAAATGAAAAACTTTTGGTTTTACAACAATATCTGATATCCAATTTGTATATATATCTAATTTTGAATGCAAAATATTAAATGTGTGTAGCAACATGCTTTTTTCGAATCGCCACCAATCGGTTTATTTCTAGGTCGATTAGATACTTAAAAATGATCTACGAGAGTTCGAGAGGTTCGGGAATATAGTTACGCTAAAATAACTTTATTATAACACCCAAAATTGGCACATTAGTTTGATTTTCATTTGTTTTGCTTGCTTTAAATAATTTCAATTAATATCCAAACCATGAATTCTAACCGAACCACTCAGATATGGACTTCTAAACTTTACTATTTGATTTTTATTTATTTTATGAAATTTTGATATTTCCAAACTATAGATCCTATCGGACCACCCGGATGTGGAACCTAAAAACTTAACATATCTTTATTTATCTTTTAAATATTTTAGTTGATCATCAATCCAAACCATAAATTATATCCGATTATTCGGATATAAATCTTAAAATTTATTGTTATCCTAAATTCATCATAGGGTTTTATCAAAACCACATGGAATGAAAATTTTTTTTCTAAGTGTGATTTTTTTAAATGCATGATGTGAATGAATTTTAAATTTTGTGCTAGCTAAAAAAAAGAAAATAAAATAAATAAAAATCTGATCTAACCTAAGCCTGCCATTCTATGTAATATTAATTACCAAAACTAATTCATGATTCTAAAAGTAACCAAACAAGCAATCAAAGCAAGAAAATGAACAAAAAAAGGATGTTGTCAGTGACTGATTTGTTAAAACAGAAACAAGCAATCATCAGAACGAGAAAAATTAAAAGACTGGGGACTAAACGCGAGTTTTACCAAAAGGAGCTAGCGATGGGTTGGACCCGGATAAAGAAAGGGGTCGGGTTCGCGGGTCTTCTGCCGGATCCTCTTCGATTCTCCGTTTCTCAGGCGACGTTGGCTGCGATTGGCCTATCTGAGGCCTGGGACGCGGCAGAAGGCGACGAAGGCGACCTCCAGAGGATGGGCGAATGGCATCTGGCGGCGGGCTCGGCGACTGAAGCGGCGGCGAGCCTCGATCCTCCTCCGATTCGGCGTGGACAGCGGGGGCAAGTTGGAGCGGCGGACAGAGGGCGACGACGGAGCCCTTTTGGTGACGATGGAGGACGAACAGAGGAGGGAAGACGAAGCGTCAGGGGAGGAACTCGAAGCGTCGGGCAGCAGGGGGGTAACGAGGGACGGCGGATGGTCTTGGAGAAAAGGTTAGGGTTTCTGGGGATGAGGGAGGAGAGACGGGTTGAAGGCTGCAGTTTTCCCTTTTTGCAGACCAAAGATTTCTAATTTCTCTCTCCTTTCTCGAACTTAGGACCCCTATTAGTGGGGCATTGAATACCATTAATTAGGTTTTCCAAGTTTAGTTTGAACACGTTTAAACCTAATTTGGTCGAAATAACAGTTTTAGTCCCCATCTCTCATAGCTTACTGATATGGTTCCCATCTTTTCACGAAATTTCAATTTGGTCCAAATTTTGTCTGATTTGTCAAATTTGCCTTAGACTTTGCCAAAATCACCAGATTTCCCTAGAATTTCAGGATTTTGTCAGATTTTCACCGAACTTTCCAATTTTGACGGATTTACCTCAAATTTTGCAATTTTGATAAATTAACCCCAAACTTTCAAATTTTGCTCAAAGCCTTCTAAAAATTCTCAGTCTCCTCCCAAACTTTCATTTTTGCCTAAATTGACCCTGTAAAACTCTTCAGATTCCAAATTAGTGCCTACACTAAATTAATTCCTATTTATTTCCTAGATAAACATTTTATACTCCTAAAATTAGTAATACATAAAAAGATCAAATTGCCCCTAAAATAAAATGTACCCTAAACTAATTTCCCTCACCGAGAACTAAACAAAAAGTTAATACATGAATAAAATTGAGTGTCAATAATGTGTTTATATTTATTTTATACTATGAAAAATAATATTAAAATATCAATATATATAGATATATAGGATATTCGACTTATCGTATTAGAATGGCTTGGATTAAGTCAATAAAAGACTTGGCGAAAGAAGAATAAAGGAGGGTAAGCTCAAATGGTGGAGTCCAAACCATAGAAAAAGAGGACCGTGAACGGTGAACATACGACCGGGCCGGATCAGACCGGACCCATATCCATGCCAATGCCATCATTCAGACAAGATGTCACTTCTCTTCCGACTTTCCAGTTTCCAGTGCGTATATGTACGTAGCTCTGTATCTTGCATGTTCCCTTCAAGGGTCCAGGCTTCCACTCAAATCTATCTCCTTTTAACCTGCTCCTGCTCCGTCTCACACTCTCATTTAATCTCAATATCTTATGTACTTCACTTTTGAAAATTCGGTTCTCCGCTCCCTCACGGTATCCATTTCTCTCTCCCTCTACCCCTTTGCTTCCTTCCCGAGAAAATAAGTTTACTTTTTTTTTTTGTCCTTTACCAATAAAATACTTACGAGAAAGTAGGGCGAGCAAGAATTGGGATCTTAACATCTGTCACTTTTGATTTTTTTTGTTGTTGTTTTTTTTGGCTCATCCATCTTCCCAGTTTGCTTCCCCATTCTGTTTTCCCGGGAATCAAACAGATATTACTGTCTTGTTCGGTTTGTCTTTTTTCCCGAATTTTTGTTGGGTTTTAGTTACTTGAATTTGATGTGAATCGGTGCTGTATGGTTAGGTGATCAATTTTTTGGAATTTCGGTTCAATAAAGAGGAAGGAAGGAGATGAGCAAATCGGAACATCCGCCGGAGCCACTCGATTTCTTTATCTGGACGGTTGAGGTAATTCTGGACTTCTTTCTTCAATCTTTTGGATCTCTGTTCCCATAAACTAGATCTCGATTTCGTTGGCTCCGTCGTTACAGTTAGAGGTTCCCCCTTTCGCGTGCAACTGTTGGAACAGATGCTACTGTTAGAAGTTTTACATGATCAGTCCTGGGTTGGTTTTACTTTTTTGTGCTCTAACTGGATTGAATATGTAAGGTTTTGGGTATTTGGACGTTGAAGCTGGAGTGGTTCGTGCCATTCCGAGGGCGGTGTCAAGATCCTGATGTCTGATGGAGGCGGTTGGTTGGTGGCTCAAGGATTATCCAATTTCTTTCGTTATGGATGGTCATAAGGTGAAAATAACGATTTGGTTTTGGAGATGACTGCATTCTCACTGCTCTAATGGCACTCACCTTGAGCAGGCACCGTTTTTCTTACAAAACCTACAAAACAATCTTTTCATTTTTAATCATTATTTAAATTTTTATCACATAAATACCTTAATCTCTGTATTCAGAGAAATGTCTTAATTAAAATGGGACAGAGGAAGTACAATAAATTGTTTAGTTTGCGTGGTTCAGTGGCTGTTCAACTTGAAAATTAGGTTCCTACAGAATTGTTCATGGGCTTCAAAGAATCACAAATGTGATCCAATTATCAAGGAATACAGTTTGCAATTCAAGGGGGTTGTTTTCCCTCCAGTCTAGCAGCTATGTATGTGATTGTTGCTTTGTTGCTGTTGTTCAGTTGTGGAGTGGCAAGCCTTCATTTCTTGATTCATACTCATCTTCTTTTGTTTTGTATAAATAGATAGCTCAGTGCTGAGAGCTTTTTACTGTTTGACTGTGGGCTTGGTTGTTGTTCATGGCTGCTCACTTTCACTTGCAGCGATGTCATTTCTGGCTATTTAACCAAGGAAAAGCTATCTCTGTATTAGCTTTCTAAGTAGTTGCCTGTTAGAATCTAGGTTTCCCCTTTCAGTTTTGAGAATTATAGAAATGGTTGTTGATGGATTTGAGTTGATGCTCACTGAATGAGCTCTACATTCAACAAGGCGATGAGTTTGAGAAGATGTCTGTACCATAACCTTACCATAACCTGTGATGAATACTTCTACTTTCATATGGATTTGTACATGTACGATGTGATCATTGTTTCGGGCAAAACAAAATTAGAAGTGCTGCTTTTGTTTGTGGGCATGTGGGTGTGCCCGTGCGCATGTGTTTTTAGATGACAGACATATAAGTTTGTGTCTTTTTCTTTGTCAGGATGTTGGTATGTGGTTGGAAGAGATAAATCTTGGAAGCTACCGCCAGATTTTCAAAGAAAATGGTGTTAATGGAGAGTACCTGGAGGGCATGTCGATGTTTACTACTGAACAGATACTTAGGTTTATAAGGCGATGCCACATGAAGTGGGGAGATTTCATCACACTGTGCAAGGAACTCAGAAGAATAAAAGGTCACTGTTTTTACATGATAGAAATTCTGGCTTGAAACAAATTTGTTTGCCCTGAAATACTAATGCTTCCAGACATGTTTTGGCTGGTCACGTATCTGTGTTGGCTTCATGAGAGAAGGCATTATCAGCTAGCTTTTTGGTGATGGCTGCATCTGCTCTTGTTCTAATAAACCATCTAAACTATTCCACGGATGAACATTCATGACTGGATAGAAGTTGTTCAGACATCCTAGAGCTTTTGAACTGCTATAAGAGAAATTCAGTGAACATGGTGCCGTAGTTGGTCACTTTTGTCTGTTTTCAAACTAATTCATTGAACATATAGCAAACAGAATTATTTTCTCCATTTGCACATACATAAATGTGTTCCTTTGTCGGTTGATATTACTATGTACGCTTGCATGCTCTGTCATTCTATGCAAATTGCAGTTATTGAAAGCCTATATTTGATTTCAGTGGCTTGCCTGAAAGGAGAACAAAAGGTCAGAAGGCCGTGGTGGGCTCCTTCTTGCCTCTCCATTGTATTCGTGAAGGCAGCGAAGCGCAACCGACAGTCGCGTGTTGTTTCGTTGAAGCTGGAACCATGAGGCTGAATGGCAGCTTTGTATATTTAGTGTTGCCTTTTGCTTCAAGGAAACCAAAGCAGAGGAAGGGTAAAAAAAAAACTGATCTTTCCTTTTTGTCTAAAATTTGTCAAGTTGTTTGATTGTTCTTCCCGCAAGAACTCTTACTTGTATAAGCTTCTGTATTAAATGGTTGTTGCTTGTAGAGCATAATACCATTTTACATTAAGGTAATGGTGGTAGCTTGGACCCGTATTAAAGTAAATTCTTCCAGCGGCTTCATATAAGTTGATGGTGCATGCCTGTCTACCAAAAAAAAATAAAAACAAGTGTATACCTATTCCTGCTGAATCATTTGCCTTTTTCGGTAAGTTCATGTGACTAATTTCAGTATATTTAATTTTGACATGACATCAATAAATTTCCCAAACAGTAAAAAGTGCTACCGAAGTAAGAAGAAACATCTTGATGCGGTGTTTATTTACTATTTGGATTGGAGAGCCTCTTATCAGACAAGGATTAGCCGCCAGTATTCATATGAATATTTAAATTGTACCATGGATATTGTGAACATAGGTGTTGTCACACCCCAAAACATATAATAGGAGTCTTGGGACGATGGCATTCCGCATATTTAAAAAAATAATTTCCCTAAGAATGCAAGAATACATATTTCAATTAATTTTAAACTTATAAAATTTAACTTCTAAAAATGAATGGTAGAGCAATTACAATCCTTGAAATCGGGATATGATCTATAAGATATCAAAGCTCTAAGAAATGAAATGAAATCTAAAGAGCTTTTAAGCATAAGTAAATTTCTAATAGTACTATAAAAATACTTTTAATTGTCTTGTCTTAAACTGTAGCTGGTCTTCTAATCGCTTATACTAATTAACTCGAACTACTCCTTATCTGTGTGAGTGGTGAAAACGGGATTAGCAGGAATGCCCAGAAAGTGGTAGATTTTGAAAACAGAAATATAATATACAAAAATATATAGGGATCAAGCAGAAATAATTCTTATAAAATAATAGCATCAACTTCAACAAAAAAATATTTGAAGAGTTAGAAGTAATCAATACAACAGCAATTTTGAGAACCGAGCAAATCAATATTTATAAATAAAATCATTAACCAACACAGAACAATTTGGGGTAGAATAATGAAACAGAAATTTAGAACAGAGTGGGTGGAGTGATCACTGTAACTACACTTAAACTGATGTAGTGCGTCCAGAATCATATAAGAATAGCCAATGATTGAGGGCCCAGAAGGATTAATTCTAAAAACAGTGCATTATGAAATAGAATGGAACAGAATACCCTATATGAAGAGTCTAGAATTACACTTTCCCAGTAGTACTAGCATAGAACCAACACCCACAAAAATGGAGTCGGAATAGAAATTCAAAGCATTACAATTGTTATAAAATTTTAATACAAAATCTCACAATCAAAACATACCCAATCCGAGCTTATTTAATCAAACACAATTTATTGCATAAATAAGATAAAATTTGAACAAACAAATAAATAAGTAAATTAATAAAAACATTTGGAAAAACAATTTCAGAATAAAACATGTATTTGAAAACTTTTATTCTGATTGAAAATTAATTTAATTCAAAATAAATTTAAATCAAAATATTAAAAAAATTACTAAGTTGGAAAACTTAATACTTTGAAGAAATAATACACACACACACACACACACACATATACACATAATATCAAAACAATTTAATTTTTAGAAATGACAGTAGCCACTTACCTCAATATGAAACTTGCCAACTCCTAAAATAATTGTTTAGTCACCTAAAATAATTATACAAAATTTTATGTCCAAATATAATCAATTCAAGAAATAATCTAAAATCACTAGCTAACAGTGATCCAAGTGAACACTTCTGGAACCTAAGAATTCATTGAAATGGTGTTAAAAGCATCAAGGACTAATATTGTAATTAACCTGATTAACTTTCCCAGCCACAAAGTTTTGCAGTGACCAAACTATGACCATTTAAACTATGGTATGTCAATGAACCCGCCTATAAGCCTTAGTGACCTAAACCGCTATTAGTTCAATTTGTTCCCAGAAACTCAATTCTTCGTCTTCTTCGTTAGGAACCTTATGCTACTTTCCGATTTCCATCATGCCAAGCCAAAACCTCCTCAAACTTATTTCTGATTCATCCAAAACAATCCTAATAATTAATTATCCTCTTTAGTCATTAAAACTAAATCAAATTCAATTAAATCATCAATCCAAATATCTTTTTAAATTCTAAAAAGGCCAAAATGCATGATTGGCCCTCCAACTTGGCAAACTTGCACAAGTTAGTCCTTTATCTTTGATTCAATGCGAGTTTGTCCTCTAACTTAAAAAATTAATCGTTTTGGTCCTTCAACTTTGCTAAATTAAGTGAATTAGTCCTATGTGGGATGGAATGCGTCCACGTAAGGTAAATGGTGTGTGTGCCGGTTTTGAGGCAACCGCCGCGATTGCCGATTCCGCCGCAGCTCTCCAGATTTTGAATCGATAATCACGGGCCCTGTTTCGTACTTCTTCGAGGGGAGAAGAAGCGATAGGAGATAATCCGATAAGAGGAAGCGACTGGAGACGAACCCATGGAAGACGAGATCGACGAGAGAAAAGGCTGAGTGGAGACAAGATCTCCAAGGGAGAAGGGCATCGAGAGCATTAAAGACCTCCATAAAAGCGACGCTGAAGGGAGAAGAGATCGAGCAATATCGGGAAAAAATAGGGCTATGTTGACGGAGAAGAGATCAGGTGACGCTGACAGGAGATGAGATTGAGTGACACCGATGGGAGAAGAGAGAGACCAGGCTACGTCGACGGAAGAAAAGATTAGGTGATGCTGATAGGACATAAGATCGAACGACGTTGACAGGAGAAGAGATCGAGCGACGTTTGTAAAAAGATTGGGTAACGTAAACGGCGGAAGAGATCAGGTGGCTCCGAGAAGTGATTAGGCGGTGTTAAAAAGTGACCAACATTGTTTGTCATTCCGTACACTGAGAGACTAACTCGCTCAATTTTTCAAAGTTGAGGGACTAAGTCGCAATGAGTTGAGGTTAAAGAACTAACTTGTGCGAATTTGCCAAGTTGGAGGGCCAACCATGCATTTCAGCCTTCTAAAAGCAACTAACTTGTACACTAAAAATAATTAACAAACACTCATTAAAGATTCTTTTTTTGTTGAAAAAATTCACATATTACTTTTACTTGATCTTCGATTGATGATTTCTTCTTCCACTTGTTCAACACAAAGCAATAGCCATATGAAAAAAAATAAGAGAAATACCCAATCCTAACTTTCTCTTATTTCCCCCATTTTATAACTTCTTTCATGCCTTCCTCTGTTCGGACTTTCTTTTGGTTTGTGCCGTACTTTTTTTTTTTTAAATTCCCTTAATCTTTTCTTTTCTTTTTTTGTTTTATTTCTTTGCTTCTTATTTTTTTTCTTTCCTGGGCCTTAATATAAACACCCAAAATAATAAAATAAACTAACTTAGGTTGGGCCATTACATCATTCCCCTCTTAAAATAAGTTTCGTCCTCGAAACTTATCTTCATTGATGAATAAAAATAGATACTTCTCGCGCATCTCCTTTTCGTGTTCCCAAGTAGTTTCAGATGACGAGTGTCTTTCCCAAAGAACTTTTACAAATGGAATAATGTATCTCCTCAATACTTTCTCCCCTTAATCAAGAATCTCCACTGGCCGCTCTTCATACGTCAAATCTGGCTTAATGCCAATCAGTTGCTGTTAAACAATGTGATTGAGATCATGCACATGCTTATGTAGCATCGATACATAAAACACATTGTGCATCCTTGAGAAATGATGGCAGTAGCATAACTCTGTAAGTAACATCTCCAACTCAATTTAAAATTCTGAAAGGACCCATATATCTTAGGCTTAGTTTCCCACACTTCCCGAACCTCATAATTCCTATCATCAGTGACACTTTAATGTAAACACTATCCCCAACCTCAAACTCCAACACTCATCTTCTCGTATTAGCATAGCTCTTTTGTCTACTTTTGTAGTCCGTAATCAATCACAAATAATTTGATTCTTCTCTACAATCTCTACAATTATATCTGAACTCAAAATCTTCCAATCATTTATGTCGTCCCAACATATTAGTGACTTGCATCTCTGTCCATACAATATCTTATAGGGTGTCATTCCAATGCTAGATTGATAACTATTATTGTAGGCAATTTCAATAAGTGCTAAATGATCATCCTAATTACTTCCAAAATCTAGCACACAAGCTCAAAGCATATCCTCAAGAATTAGAATAGTTTATTCTGACTGGCCATCGGCTTGAGAATGATAAGCAGTGATGAAATTGAGTTGAGATCTCATGGCCTTTTGTAATTGTCCCGAAAATCTTGAGACAACCCGTGAATCTCTATCTGAAACTTAGATAATGGAGCACAATTTAGATGGACGATCTCTTTCACATACAACTTAGCTAACTTCTCTAGACTTGCACCTTTTTGGAATGGCAAAAAGTGGGCAAATTTAGATAAACAATCAATAATCACCTAAATAGTATTATTACCTCCGTTAGTCCTTGGAAGTTCTATAGCAAAATCCATTGTGAGGTGTTCCCAGTTTCATTCAAGAATTGGAAGAGACTGCAAAGGTCTTAAAGGCTTTTGATATTCTACTTTGACTTGTTGGCAAGTTTGACACTTTGCAACAAATTTAGCAATCTCCTTCTTCATTCTTTGCCATAAAAAATGCTCGCGTAGGTCTCTGTACATTTTATTTTCACCTAGATGCACAGTGTAAGGGGTATTATGTACCTCTTTCATAATTTCTTCATTCAAAGCCTCATTTCCAAGGACACATAGTCAAGCACCAAACTTTAGAAATCCATCTTCATGAATATGCAATCCTGGACACTTCCCTTGTGGAACTTCTTTTTTCAACTTAGAAATTCCTTCATCTGAACTTTGAGAAACTTTGATCCTCTCAACTAAAGTCGGTTGAACCATCAAGTTAGCAAGCACACTATTGACACCATCTATTATAATTCGTATTCCAGACTTCTGTAGATCATTAAGAATAACTCTTTTGTCAGTAAGTAAAAAAACTAACAAGCCAAAGGACTTACGACTTAAAGCATTAGCAATAACATTTGCCTTTCCAAGATGATAGCAAATATTCAGATCATAATCCTTTAACAACTCCAACCACCTTCGTTGCCTAAGATTCAATTCCTTTCATGTAAATACATATTGCAGACTTTATGATCAGTAAACACCTTATAAGAAACACCATAGAGATAATGTCTACAGATCTTCAAGGCAAAGACAACTACAACTAATTACAAGTCATACGTAGGATAATTCTTTTTATATGGCTTCAACTGCTTAGAGGTATAGGCAACAACTCTTTCATTCTGCACAAGTACACACCCTAAACTAATATGTGAAGCATCACGATAAATTTCATAACCTTTAGTGCTGGATGAGATTGTAAGGATAGGTGCAATTACTAATCTTTGCTTCAACTATTGGAAGCTTTTCTCACAGTCTTCAGTTTACTTGTGCATAGCATTCTTTTGAACTAACTTGTTTGGAGGCATAGCCAAAGTCAAAAATCCTTCAACAAACCGATGATAGTAATCGGCTAAACCGAGAAAGCTACAAATTTCAGCAACATTAGAGAGTCTAGCCCAATTCACCACCGCTTAAACTTTCTGTGGATCTTAAAAAACTCCATCTTTTGAAATTATATGGCCAAGAAAAGAAATTTACTCCAACCAAATTTTGTATATAATTGCAGCTCTCTTAATGTCTGTAAAATAATTCTTAAATGCTCCTCATGCTCATTTGGACTCTTAGAATATACCAAAATATCATCGATAAACACAATGATAAATTGGTTTAAATAAGGCCTGAAAACCCGGTTCATCAAGTCCATAAAAATAGTCGGTACATTTGTTAGACCAAACGGCATAACCACAAATTCATAATGCCCATACCTCGTTCTAAAAATAATCTTGGATATATTCTTAGCCTTAATCTTCAATTGGTGATACTTAGACCTCAAATCAATTTTAGAAAAGACTTATGCAACCTACAATTGATCGAACAAGTCATTAATATAAGGCAATGGATACTTATTATTGACAATCACCTCGTTTAACTCACAGTAGTTAATACAAAGCCTCAGGCTTCCATCTTTCTTCTTCACGAACAAAACAGGAACACCCTATAGTGAAACACTAGGTCGAATGTACCCTTTATCAGACAACTTTTGCAGCTATACCTTTAACTCTTTCATCTCTGCAAGTGCCATTTGGTAGGGAGCCTTAGAGATTGGGGTAGTCCCTAACTCAAGATCAATGGAAAATTCAATTTCTTGATCAGGGGGCAACTTAGGAATTTCATTAGGAAACTCCTTAACTGTAGGAATGTCTTCCAACTTCAATTCATATTGGCTAGTATCTCCAATGAATGCTAAATATCTCTGACAACCCTTTCTTAACAATCAACATGCATGCATAGCAGAGATAAGACAAATTGGGAAGGGTTGCCTATTCTTGAAAAAGATGATTTCCAGCTCATTAGAAACATGAAATACTATTTTTTTTCATGATAGTCAACCTAAGCATAATTCACAGATAACCAATCCATCCTTAAAATCATATCGAAGTCAATCATATTCAACCTAATCAAATTCATCGGCATATCTCTTTACTCAATTCTGACTACACACCTTTTAAAAATAGAATTAGTAATAATAGACTTTCCAAAAAGGGTCTCGACAAATAGTTCAAAAATCCAATGACTCAAGCACACATCAAGCAGCAAACTTTGGTGATGCAAAAGAATAACTGGCACTAGGATCAAACAAGACACGAGCATAAACAGAACCAATTTTCATCATACTTGAAACACTGCATTGGAGTCATATGTATCCTGTTAAGTAAGTGCATATATTCAGCCTTGAACCTATGGCTTCGCTACGCCTCCTTTTTCATTTTGCTTCCTTGGAGCTAGCAGATTATCCCTTGCCTGAAAGCTTTGGTGGAGATTTCTAGTCTCTAATTATTTACAATTAGTAATCAGAAGGTCTATCTTGCCACAACAAAAACAGTTGCCAGTCTTCCAATGACATTCACCAAAATGAAATTTTTTACAATAATTACACTTTAGTACATCCTGATGCATAGAAGTTCCATCATAGGTTGGGATAAAATTTTGTTTCTTTGCTATATTTTTAAATGACTTACTTGAAGATCCTCTAAGTTTATTTTCCCCTCATTTGACATGAAAAAATGACTTAGCTCTCTTTCCACTATGATAGCAGTCTCGACCATCTATTGATATCTAAGCGCAACAAAAGCCTAGCATTTCCTTAACCTAAGGTCTCCAAGTTTATCAAACCTATGCTCTAATGCCATTTCTGTCATACCCCAAAACCCACCATAGGAGTTTTGGGACGATGATACGCTGCATACTCAAGAAAATAATTTCCCTAAGATACAAGGCTACATATTCCAATTATTTCCAAACTTATAAAAGTCAACTTCTGAGAATAAGCGGCAGGGCAACTACAATCCTTGAAATTGAGACATAATTCATAAAATATCAGAGCTCTAAAAAACAAAACGAAATGCAAAGAGTTTTCTAAACAGAAGTAAATTTATAATAGTAGTACTATGAAAAAAAAAAAGAAGTAATCTTGAATTACAGCTAGTCTTGTAGTTGCTTCTGCTAACTAACTCGAACTACTCCTTACCTATGTGAGGGGTGAAAACGAAGTGAGCATAAATGCCCAAAAAGTGGTAGATTTTGAAAACAGAAATATAACATACAAAAATATATAGGAGTCAAACATAAATAATTCTTATAAAATAATAACATAAACTTTAACAAAAAAAATATTTGAAGAGTCAGAAGTAATAAATGCAATAACAATTTTGAGAATTGAGCAAAAAATGAACAAACAAACAACTCTTTGTGGTTTGATTTTAGGATAAGCCCAGGGCAATCTCAGCCTATACACATAATACAAAGTGAATATTACAGTCATCTGTTATTTTAATTGAGCCACATACAATTTAAACATATAGAAGCTCTTGACAATTGAAACCTCAACAACATTGAACTCTAATCATTCCCAACGGACTGTACATCCCTTGAATAAGTCATTCAGTCCCCTTGAACTTGAATGGCATATTCTTGACGGCCATGATGCTCCCAGAACCAGAGCAGAATTCTATATATTTTTGTAGATACACATCGCCTTCGTCACCACATTCCATTGAACTTATAATCAGACTATTTTGTATATTCCTAAACCTCGAATTAAGCATTATTTTAGAGGGCATAATGAGTAGAACATAACTGACAGAAGTACACTAGCAATACCCGCCTCCAATTTGCCTCCAATTTTCACCTTTGGCCCTCTCCACCTTCAACTAAAGCTAATTTGGACGCAATCATATCCAATCTCTAGAAACACGACTGTTGCTGCCTCCTTTGGTTCAATTGAAGAAAATCCAGTTCAGTACTCTTATGTGAATTTTGGTAGCAACATGCTTCAAAAACTTTTACACCTTCAACTTTATGGTCCGATAGATGGGGACCATAATGGAAATATTCTCCTCCTCGTTGGAGCCAGATTCTGATTTACTATCCTCTTCTTTTTGCGGCAACGTGCAAGTAATCAAGTGCAGTCGTCTAGAGAAACAAAATAAGCAATTTTCAGAAAGTGCAGTCTTTTTTAGCTACAATTCAAATCTTGTTAACCAGGGAAAATGGCTTATAGCCCTACTTTTCTAGCATTCTGAACATGATGGCCTGGCATAGCCACTTCAATCAGTCATTCTTTCTTAAATGGGCATAGCATCAGTTAGCAAAACGAAGACGAACAGCCCCATCTGAAGCTTGAACAATCTTGATTTTCAAATGTCTCTAATAGATCTGGGAAAAAAAAATAAAAGAAAGGAAAGAGTTTTCTCACTTGAATTACTTGATACTTCGGTTTGGCAGAGTTCCACGAGCTTCTTCTCTGCTGCTGTTGCTGAAGACGTTTTTCGCCAATTCCTAGCTGCCATGACAAACACGCGGCCAATTATCACAAATGGGCTTCTCTCGTCTGCTTTGCCATAAATTGATAGGTTGTTGTCCCAAGAAACAACACCACCAGCGCCAAGATCATTGATATGCCAGGAATTCCGAACCCCAACCCAAATAGTCTTGAACATAGTTCAAGAACAGAAACGTTACCAAGGTTCCCCCGCACATACCAAAAATGTACCACCAATTAAAGAATGAACTTTTGGCTTTGAACTTCACAGGATCTTGACCATCAAACTGATCCCCACCGAAAGCTTGAACACATGGTTTTATGGCCACCCTGACCCACTGCTACTAGATATAGAGAAGGAAAACAAGATCTCTTGGAACCGAGAAGAGCAAGGTTTGATGTTGTTTTGCAAATTTTGACAACCAGAGACATCAAGAGATGACAAAGCCTGCGAAAGGCCAATAAACCAAGCCCTTGTTTTCATTCAAGAATGCCCGATCGATCAAAGTTTATTAAGACTAATATTTCGACATATTTTTCTTGTGCCTGATTTATACATTCAGCTGCAAATGGCAGATCGTTCAAAGTATTCAGTGAAATTGAATTCAGGATCGAATGTCCTAACACTGGTAGTCACCAAATTTTGCATTTGCAGTGCAGGGAGCTCGATATCTGACTCATCTGGAACGGTTTGTCTAAGTGATATTGCAAACAATTTTGACAACTGAGCTTTTACAGTGCCCATGTGTTCTTCTTACTGTGATTTGGTGACAAAATTATTGAACTTAATTAGTGCTCGCCATTGGTCAGGCAATGTTAAAGAAGAAGAAAACGAAGGACAACTACACAAGAACATAGCTCAAAATGGAAGCGTTGGGTTGACAAATTTAACAACTTACGCTTGCCATTGTAGAAATAGACTGCCTATTGGCTGCAAAAGCAAGGTTTGTACTTGTAGCTCCCGTTCCCCTCCAAAAATCTGTCTAATTCCACAAATGGTCACTAAAAGTCAAGTTATTATAAAAAAAAAACAAAAGCATCTCTACTTAAGTTCAATAACGGGCAGAAAGTGGATTAAACATTCGTAATAACCATAACAGACCAATTCAATTTCAAGGCTTATACAGAATCATTGCGTGCATGGCTAGAAACATCGTCGTGTCACTTAGGCAGGAAGTTGCACGGGCAAATACGACGTAATGTAGCTTGGGCGGAAGAGTTTGTCGATTCGTTGAGATGATGTGGCAATTAGTTGGCTATTTCTGTTGTAATCTCCGTTCTGATTCATTCCTAGCTGACTATAAAGGAATGGATTGGGCCAAATTCACGGAATGAATGGAAATTACAACAATTTGCCTTCTCTGTTCGCTCCTTTCTCGCTTTCTCTCTCATTTCTCTCTTCTTCTGTCTCTCTTTCTCGATTCCAATTTCTAGAATCAACGTGGTATAGACTATAAAGCTCGATCTTGGCAACAATTGTGGATGGCACACGTTTCCAAGATTTGCGGAAGAGTTCGGAAGATCGTATGGAGCAAATGAGGAAAGAACTCCAGCTTCAGAAAGAACAGGATTTTGCTGCCATAAAAGGGTCAGTAGGGGAGATTGAAGCCAGGTTGGAGAGGTGGCTCGAAGCAGGAGGAGCTGCTCATGAGCCCATCGCGTCCCGTAAAGGATCTACATCAACTAGAGGGAATACATCTGTAGCTCGAGTGGGAAGGATTGACTTTCCTCGTTTTGACGGTGAGGATGTGGAGGGTTGCTTGTTCCGGTGCAAGCAGATTTTTAGAATACCTAATAAGCTCCAAGCTGCTTGTATGAAAAATCAATGCTCAAAAATGTGTTGAACCTGTGAGCTGCAGCCCCCACCCCGACCATATACATGTGTTGACATATGCTTAGATACATTTATCTAATCAATAAATGCATCCTCCTTTCCTCAACAATATGCAAAGATGTTGTTGTGTATGGTCTTACTTTTGAGTTGCATTCTGATAGGTACATATTAACCTTTTGCAACTGGAGCTAGTCCAGTAACTGGTCTTATCATTCCAGAGCTTAGCAGCAACAGAACTCGTGGGAAGAGATTTGAATTTAGTTTCTCTGTACACCGGGTATGTGATGCTAAACTTGTAGTATTATATTTTGTAGGGCAGTAAAGCTAGAAACCTTGCTAGATATACAAGTAAATCGCTTGGCATTGAGAATCAAAGGCTACCAACTTTAAACATTTCCAACCTAACTGCAACATTTGTTAATCATCCGCATGTGCAACTGTTCTATGAACATACTTTAGTTAGCATCTGTTTGTCATGCTTAAATCCAGGTCTGCAATTTCTTGGTACCGGGACCGTTCTTCTTCGACTTGGTTGAGAAATTCGGAGTTAGCCCCAGTTTATATATGCTGGTTTTGGTTGTGTTTCCCTGCTGTCAGCAATTTTCATGTACTATTTCATTCTGGAAACAAAAGGTCAATCTCTTGAGGAAATCGACCTATCATTGAACTCTAGTCTCAAATTCGAAGGAAAGTGATCTAAGCAGCGCAAAAGATGTTGTTCCCTGCTTGAGCCCATACTGCAACATTTTGCTGGAGGTTCAATATTCACCACTAGCGAAGGGTGCTAACGCTGAGCCTTGATGATTTTCATGTCTGTAGAAACCAAAATTTGAGGGGGCTAGCCATTTGCTTCTTACCAGAGTAGCTGGTTTCATCTTTCATGAATAAATTTTATTTCCTTTTAACCAGGACCAACTAACATGTAATAACTGTCAAGATAATTGTATATCTCTATTTGGCATCACTTTTTTTTTTTGCTTTCATCACTTCCTCGCAGATGAGCTTCTTTTCTTCACCTTAAAAGACTGATTTCCAGCAGCTAGCAGCATATCTATTGATAGAGCTTCTTGAAAATCCTCCTCTCGCTTACGCATAGAGCTAGAGAAGGATACAACTTCCTCCTCCTCATGCTACATCTCTCTCCCGCGCTTTGACATCCATGATCATTTATTGAACTTGAACCATAAAAGCTCTTACGCAGATCAGCCAGGTCCAAGAGAGCAAAACAAATGCTTGAGTCGGGCGAAGCAAACGCTAGGTCCAAATATTGCTTACTTTTTTATTTTAGTTGTAAAATGCTTCTCCTTTGTAAATTAGTTCTAAAACTTTGCAACTATATAAACAATTAATTCTATAATTTTCACTTTTCAAAATGAGTCCTAAAATTTTGTAACTATGTAAACAATTAGTCCTAGAACTAATTATTTTTTTTAAACTAATTTTTGAAATTATACTTTAAACTAGTCAGTGACTATTATGTAATAAATTCAAACAGTATAATAATTTTTTTTATCAGTGACTATTATGTAATAAATTCAAACAGTATAATAATTTTTTTTATAGTTAATGAACCATTTAAATTATTAATTTTTTCTCTCTATGAATTGTATTCTTGTTCAATAACCGTTTTTTAGTAAGTATAGGACTAAGCTCTTAACACTTTGCAAAGTTTTAAGAATAATTTAGAAAGTTTAAAAGTTTTAGGATTCAAAAAAGTAGAATAAGTTTTAGAACTAACAATGACCTTTCTCCGCCAGAGATTTTCCAAACTCGTATTTTTTTTCAATTGCATAAATGTGGGTTGTGCATTTAATTGGGATGTTTAAAAGTGACTATTTTTACATTATAATTATTGGGCCAGATCGTATGCCATTGGAAACCTTACACTTTTATTTTTTTAAAAAAATAAAGTTTTGGGTAAGTATCATTTTTTTCCCAAAAATGGGTATGGAAAAATATTCATAAAAAATTTTGCAGTTTTTCTCCATTTTAGGGAATATGAAGCCATTTTTCACTCCAATAGTTTCCCCATCCTATTCTCTAAAATGGGGAATGGGATGAAAGAGAAGATCTCATTCCCTATTTCTGCAGAAACTCCAAAAATTTTTGGGGAATGAAAAATAACATTATCTCTTTCTCGTAAATGTTGTCTCATTTATTATTCACAACAATTAATTCATAATTTTATTTTTCCTCCAAATTTCTTATAGAAATATAAACTTTTTATATGAAAATGGTATCTTAAAGACTCTATTTTATAAATTTATTTTTTTAAAAAAAATTATAGTACAAATTAATATGAATATTTTTAAGTCAGACTTTAGTTAAAAAAGTTAAAATAGTCATTTTTTGTGAAACAAAGGTAGTAAATTTTTATATTTTGCACAATATTTAATTATCAACAATTATTTCATTTTTTTTTTTCAAAATTTCTTATAGAATTATATATTTTTTTTTTGTGAAAATTGAACCTAAAGACTCTATTTTATAAACATAATTTTTAGAATTTTTTTATAATATAAATTAATATAAATATATTTAAGTCAAATTTTAGTAAAAATGATAAAAGAGTTATTTTTTGTAAAACGGAAGACGTAATTTTTAAAATTTTTTAATAATATTTAATTATACAATAATTAATCTAGTCATTAATTTGAATTTGCTTTAAATCCATAATATTTAATTGCTATATAATAAATACAAAATTCTACAAAATAAAGAAGCTGTTGGAGTTGGAGCAAAAAAATTATAGAGATTTTACTTTTTGCTTCCCCATCTTATAAAAATTTTGGGGAAGCTGTTGGAGATGCCCTTAGCTTTTAAGTGGTATAAAGTCTAGATAGAAACAAAAGTAAAAAATTGAAACGGTTCATTGGAGGCGTATTCGGTTGTTTCATATATATTTTATGGGAACGTGTACTTTTTCTGTTAGTCATAGGTTTCTGGTTCACAGGATCCCTTATAATAAAATTTTGCCAAAAAATAAATCCACTTAGTTTCATTCTGTCAAATAATTATTTTCAATTTCAACAACTCATTAAAAAATTTATTATTTTTAATTTTATTCATTTTTTTAGAATAAATGTCATTTGAAAGCCAACATTCCATCTACTTAATAATCACTTGAATAAAACTTGGTTGGAAAGTAATTATTTTTTACAATTTTTTTGCCCTAACTAAAAAAATAAAAAATTTAATAAAAAAATACTTAATTATTTCAAAAAAAAATTTAAAAACTCTTTGAACTTGTTAAATTGTAAAGTTTCAATTGGTACCCAAATTAAGTGAAAATAAACAAATTTGAAATTAATATATTAAATAAATCATTATTTAGTCTGCTTAATTTTTAAAAAAATATGTAATTATATTTTAAATTAGAAATTTAAAACATAATCTTAGACACTATATTAAAAAATATTAAATGAATACTATCCAGGGAAATGATCTTGAGGGGCGTCAAAGCAAACGCTTGCCTCGACACACTACGGGCACTGTCATTGCGGCAACACGTAAGGGACACGCAAGTTTGTTGGTCAAGGTAAAAGTTCATTGGAGTTCTTTTTTTTCTTTTCTTTTTTTTTTCTCTCGAAAATAGATCATTGAAGTCTTAAATCTTGGAGATGACTTTCAAGGATATTAGAACGTGTTTATATAAAATGTTATGTTAGGCTAGTATTTTCCCACTCTTAAAAATATCTATCAATAATTTTATTTTTCATCATAATCATTTTCAGATGAATATAAGCAAAATGGGCAATTTTGCCATTAAAGTATAGGGTAGAGAGTAATTTTCCACTAAAGTATTTTTTTAGAGAAATTTGTCACTAACATTTTCAAAATAAGCATATTTGTTATAAATGTTTTGGAATAGAAAGATATTTACCACTCTGACAGTTAATGGTAAGAATATTCCGCTACTACAAAAAATATTCCGTCAAGATGAGGGTGAGTTAGATATTTCGTTATTCATGTTAGCCAAAATATGATATATCTGTTATCAATGTTTTCGAAACAGACATATTTGTTATCAATGTTTTTAAAATGGATATATTGGCCATCAAGTTTTGACATCGGTGACTGTGGCAACATTCAGTAGGGGCGAATGAAGTGTGCAGTTGTCCAATGGCAGCAGATCGTGCATGAAGCACGACAAGCAACAATTTCTTGATAATCACAACTGGCAAACAATAATTGTCCAGTAATTACTTCTGCTAGAATTATGCAAATCCATGAGTTTGGGTTACTGTGGTTGGGGCTAAGGCTGGGATTGAGACTGCGGTGGTTATGTGAGTGAGTTGTAGGGAAATTGTGATGGAAGAATTCATCGGTGCACTTCTCTGGCCTTAAATTTTTAGCGGGTTGAGGAAAATATGTTGGAGATGGTGGCTTTGGTGTTGGAGATGAAAGATTAAGGTAAAAAAAATATGAAATAAATACAACTTGGTTGACTATACAATAATTTTTTCTTTTTACCATTCCCACCTTTGCTTCCACGTTGGCTCCACTTCAACAAAGTACTATCAAGTTATCGTTCTGTTAGCATGTCTTTACATGTCATTAATGAAAATAACAAATATGTCCATTTAAAAAACGTTAGTAGCAAATTTCTCTGGAAAAATATTTTAGTGGTAAAATTACTCTCCGCCCTATACTTTAATAACAAATTTGCCTATTTTGCCAATGCATATATATTATATAATATGGAGAAATTACAAACAAACCCAATAGTTTGACTCAACCTGAAATTGTCTCCCTTATTTTTTTAAAGTAATAACTTTATCTTTGCCTCTTTTACACTGTCTAACAACAATTTATAAAATCATAAATTAAATTGTTTGGTAACTATATTATAGTAACTCTAAGCATTCCAATTATTTTTTACAGTTAACTGATATTTAAAAAATTCTATTTTCGATTTATAGAATGAAAAAACTTATAATTTAAAACATTTGATACCTGTTAAAAATATTGAAAAGATTGAAATTACTTGAAATTATTACCATATAATTTAAATTAAGGTTTCATATGTCATTATCGGATAGTATAAAAGAAGCTAGGGTAAATTGTAAGTTGTAAGAAATAAGAACGCCAAATTTGTAGGTTAGGGAAAATAAAATGGGTTTTTTTGTAATTTTCCCCATATTAATGCATATAATAATCACTTATATAGTTTTTTTTAGTATTTGCTTTTTTTATAATTTTTTAAAATGTGTTGAGCTTAAAAATAAGAATTACCAAGAAAAAAACTTGTCTCTCACAAAAATTATTTTAAAAGCACATCCCGAGCTTCTTAAAGCACAAGGTATCAATAGTAAATGGTTATTAAAGTTAAGTTAAAGGGACAAAGTGTTCTACATTACATAGTTCATTGTTTAAAAAGGTGAAGTTGATATGTTTTGTAGTTAATGGCGGCAACAGTAAAGTATCCAAATATATATAATTCAGGGATAAAATGCCTAATAGTTTGATCAAGCTATAAATTTACTAGTAACCGAGTGGGGATGATTTTGTGAGCCACCAAGACGATTGTTTGTCGCTGCGCATGCCGCTGCCACTGCTGCGTCGGGTCGACTCGTACAAGGGAACATGTAAAATCAGTTCATTGCACAGTACTGCTACAACGTAGCAGCAAGTTGAAGTCTAGGAACAAATATAAAAAGCGCTAAAAAATAAAGTAAACGAGTTTTAAAAGCGTAAAAACTAATAATCCTGACGAAACCATTCCCACTCATGCACCCATCGTTTAGTTACTGACAACCAAAAGATGTAAATGAGACTGATTAAAAAAATCGGAAAGTTAAAATTATCCTCGAGGTTTACATTAACCTACAATTTGTTCATTTTATTTTTAAAAATCTACAATTTATCTCCTAGTTTTTTTATACTATCCAATAATGACTTCTGAATCTGTAATTTAAACTATATGATAATCATCTTCTAGTAATGTCGATAACTTAAATATTTTTTTTATAGTTAATATATATTTTAAATTATCAATTTTTCCTTTCTATAAATGTATTTTTTTCTTGTAAATGCATATAAGTATTTTTTAAAGATCTGTTAGTTATGAAAAAAATATCAAATATCTTAAAATTTTTGGAATATGATTATCAGACAGTTTAATTTAGAATTTTAGAAGTTATTGTCAGACATTATAAAAGAAATATGAGGTAAAATGTAGGTTTTTAAAAATAGATGGGGCAAACTGTAGGTTAGATCAAACTACATGTGGCTTTTGTAATTTACCCTTAAAAAAACTAATCCTCTTTCATTAGAAGAACCAACATTGGCTACGAACATGCCTTCGACAGAGCTCAATTACAAAGATCAACGTCAACAAAGACAAATCGGTCATCGAAAATTGGGTTTATGGATGCTTCATCAGCCTTCTTATCTCCAGTCTTCACTGCTTTCTCATCTTCAGCGTTTACTGCCTTGATGTCTCCAGCCCTTATTACCCTGGGTTGCACTGGCTATCTTCTCCAGCACTTGAGGACTAGCCTCCACGATAATGATGTAAGAAGGCATATCGGAGCAGGAACGGGTTATTATTGAAATGTTGCTCAATTTGAGCTTCGAGCAGAGGAGGGAGAAGGCTAGCTTCGGAGAAATCATGATTTTCAGGAATGAGGGGTGAAGCCTCTGGCTCTCACAAGGTTTTTATTAGGGGTGTACACGAAATCAGATCAACCCATAAAACCGCATAAACCGATCCGCACCAAACTTACAGTTTGCGGTTTTATGTAGTTTTGGTTATAGTTTGGGTTTAGAAATATTAAAATTGAATATCATATGTTGCGGTTACGATTTTTGAATGTCATAACTGGTAAAAATCGCACCGGCCAGATAAGAGAGGTTTAATCCAATATAAATTAAAAGTATATACATAATTGGCTAATTCTCTTTTCCTTTTGATATATAATTCAAACGTTTAAAACAAATTTTTTAAACCCAAAATTAATGTCCAATACTTAAAGGAAGACCCAATCTATATTGAAACTTATGAAAATTTTATTGATATCATTTATTTTACATTTTCACAGATTTTTCTACAAAACCACCTAAGTTTTTTTTTTTTTCCTAATGTCAATGGTAACTAAAATGTTATTCTTACATTCTTCTTCCAGGTAAGGGTGCATATATTTTTACTTTTATTTTCCTGACTCATTTAAATATGATAGATTGATGTTGTTATATTCGGTTGTAGATAACTTTTTTGGTGTCATTGTGTAGGCATTGAGCTATGAGGAATGAACATTTGCTTTTATGGTCTATCATGATAGAATGTTGCAAACAAGGATTTTATTGTTTATGTGTGTATGATTTAGGATGATAAATTTGGCTTATTTAAAATTTGTATTTCTTATCTATGTTGGTTTTATGGACTAAATTGTATTTTTATCCTTTTCTCTATGTTATATGCTTATATTAATTATTTAGATTTACTATGATAGGTTTGTGGCGTTTAAAAACTGCAACCAAACCGTAACTGAACCGTATTTATGCGGTGTGAGTTTTTTCAGATTTGTATATAAAGTGGTGTGGTTACAGTTTCTAAACTGTAAAATAATTTATTATTTGGTGTGGTTACGGGTTTGGCCTTAAACTGCATTAACCCGCACTATAAACATCCCTATTGATCTCTTCTCTATTAAAGGTTGTATCAAGATATTGCCTCTGAGATATAAACATAATGCAAGAACTAAATCTTGCCCCCGTGCCTACTAACCTTGTAGCTAGTTTCTGTTAGCACCTGCCTTCGCCTTTATGGTGCTATCCTTAAGGGAGAGAGATAAAAGCAGAAGGTCTAGAGAGGAAGGCCACATGGTGAAGAATGGTGAGGGCCATCCATGGGGTAACATGCATAACGAATGGAACAATCACGGCTGATTTTGTTTATACCTTTTCTGAGGATTGTTCACTTCCAATGCGCGCTTGGTGGCTTCCCTCCTATCTTCGTTAGGGGTTTATGTCAGCGCCCGCCTCACCCTCAGTAGTGTCACCCTTTACCTTGATAAAGTCATCCTCGACACCCGCTTGCTCGGGGGTCTCTTAACAATGTCCGCGCTTACCTTAAGCAGTGCCGGCCTCCACCTTGATGAAGGCATCCTCGACGCTTGCTCTTGTTAGTGCTCTTCTCACCCTCAAAAGTGTCAGCCTCTACCTTGACAGAGCCACCTTCAAATCCTGCTTGCTTAAGGGTTCTTATCAGTGCCCACCTCACCATCAGTAGTACCAACCTTGGTGGGCTGTTTTTTCGTAGCTTTGTTTTGCTTGCTCAAGGTTGGTAACAATTCTTTTTAAAATACCTTGTTCCCAGAAACCCAAAGTGTGGACCAAGCACATCCTATTTAAACATAAAAAATTAGTCAAAAACTACAATACATTTCTGGCTGAAGATGCAACTTTATTGAACTAAAATATTTTTCAAAGTATACAATAATGGCAAAAAAGAAACTACCAAGTCAAGCAGTAGTTACTAGCCATTTCTCTAGTTCTAGGGATGTGCACGGAACCCAATCAACCTGCAAAACGGCATAAACCAATCCACACTAAACTTATGGTATGTGGTTTTATGTGGTTTCGGTTATGATCTAGGTTTAGAAATCTTAAAATCGAATATCATATGATGCGGTTTTGGTTTTTGAATGTCATAACCGATAAAAACTGTACCGGCTCGATAGGAGAGGTCTAATCCAATATAAATTAAAATTATATTCATAATTGGCTAATTTTCTCATCTTTTTTATTTCTAATTCTAATGTTTAAAACAAATTTCTTAAACCTAAAATTAATGTCCAATACTTAAAGCGATACCCAATCCATATTAATACTTATGAAAATTTTATTGATATCATTTATTTTGTAATTTTACAGATTTTTCCATAAAATCCTCTAAGTCTCTTTTTCCTCATAATGTCAATGGTAACTGAAATGTTATTTTTGCATTCCTCTTTTAGGTTGTGAATATGATAGATTGATGTTGTTATATTCGGTTGTGAATCATGTTTTTGGCGTCAATGTGTAGTCATTAAGGTATGAGGAATTAGTCTTTTCTTTTACTGTTTATTATGATAAAATGTTGCAAACAAGAAGTTTATTATTTATGTGTGTAGAATTTGAGATGATATATTTGGTTTATTTGAAATTTGTATGTCTTACGTGTGTTGGTTTTATGGACTAAATTGTATTTTTATTTTATTGTCTATGTTATGCGCTTATATTAATTATTTAGATTTAGTATGATAGGTTTGTGGCATTAAAAAACCACAACCAAACCGTAACCGAACCGCATTTATGCGGTGTGGGTTTTTTTGGATTTGTATACAAAGCACTATGGTTACGGTTTTTAAATTGTAAAATAGTTCACTATTTAGTACGATTACAGGTTTGACCTTAAACCACATTAACACGCATTATGAACACCCCAATTGATCTCTCCTCCATTAGAAGGTTATATCAAGATATTGCCTCTAAGACATAAACATAACGCAGGAACCAGATCTTGTCCCTATGCTTACTAGCATTGTAGTCGATTCCTGTTAGCATCTGCCTCTGCCTTTATGGTGCCATCCTCGAGGGAGAGAGATAAAAGCAGAAGGTTTGGAGAGGAAGGCCACATGGCGGAGAATGGTGAGGGCCATCTATGGGGTGAGACGTGTAGTGAATAGAACAATCATGACTGATTTTGTTTCTACCTTCTCTAAGGATTGTCCGCTTCCTAATACGAGCTTGGTGTCTTCCCTCCCATCTTCATTAGGGGTTCTTGCCAGCACCTGCTTCACCCTTAGTAGTGTCATCCTTTACCTTGATGAAGTCATCCTCAACACCGGCTTGCTTGGGGGTTTCTTGTCAGTGTCCACTCCCTTAACAGTGCCAACCTCCACCTTGATGAAGGCATCCTCGACGCTTGCTTTCTTTGGGGGTTATTGTGAGTGTTCTTTTCACCCTCAAAAGTGCCAGCCTTCACCTTTACAAAGGCACCTATAACTCCTGCTTCCTTGAGGGTTCTTGTCAGTGCCCGCCTCACCATTAGTAATACCAACCTTGGTGGGTTGTTTTTTTGTAGCTTTGTTTTGCTCACTCAAGGTTGGTAACAATTCTTTTTAAAATACCTTGTCCCTAGAAACCTGAAGTGTAGACTTGTCCATCTCGGGCACTGGTACAACTACAAATCAAACATTTTCTTTCTAGCAACAAAAAAAACTGCTAGCTTCGTGGCAGAGCGAGACATTATATGAAAACGTCAAAAATTAGTCAAAAACTACAATACATTCATGGCTAAAGATGTAACTTTATTGAACTATGATATTTTTCACAACATACAATAATGACAAAAAAAAACTACCAAGGCAAGCAGTAGTTACTAGCCATTTTCCTAGTTTTAGGGTTGTGTACAAAACTCAATCAACCTGAAAAATTGCATAAACCAATCCACACCAAACTTACGGTATGCAGTTTTATGCGGTTTCAGTTATGGTTTAGGTTTAGAAATCTTAAAACCGAACATCATATGGTGCTGTTATGATTTTTTATTGTCATAACCGGTAAAAACTATACTGGGTCGATAGGAAAAGTCTAATATAATATAAATTAAAATTATATACATAATTGGCCAATTTTCTCATCCTTTTAATCTTTAATTCTAATGTTTAAAACAAATTTCTTAAACTCAAAATTAATGTCCAATACTTAAAGTAATACTTAATCCATATTGATACTTATGAAAATTTTATTGATATAATTTATTTTGCAATTTCACAGATTTTTCCATAAAACTCTCAAAGTCCCTTTTTTCTCCTAGTCAATGGTAACTGAAATGTTATTCTTGCATTCCTCTTTTAGGTAATGATGTATATTTTTTTACTTTTATTTTCCTAACTCATTTAAATATGATAGATTGATGTTGTATATTCAGTTGTGGATGCTGTTTTTTTGCGTCATTGTGTAGTCATTAAGGTATGAGGAATGAGACTTTGCTTTTATGGTTTATTGTAATAGAATGTTGCAAACAAAGAGTTTATTCTTTATGTGTGTAGGATTTAGGATGATATATTTGGCCTATTTGAAATTTGTATTTCTTATGTATGTTGGTTTTATGGACTGAATTGTATTTTTATTTTTTTTGTTTATGTTATGTGTTTATATTAATTATTTAGATTTAGTATGATAGGTTTGTGGCGTTAAAAAACTGTAACCGAACCACATTTATGTAGTATGAGTCTTTTTGGATTTGTATACAAAGTGGTGTGGTTACGATTTCTAAATTATAAAATAGTTTACTATTTAGTCCGGTTACGGGTTTGGCCTTAAACCTAAACTGCACTAACATGCACTATGAACACCCCTATTGATCTCTCCTCCATTAGAAGGTTGTATCAAGATATTGTCTCTAAGACATAAACATAACGCGGGAACCAGATCTTGTCCCGGTGCCTACTAGCTTTGTAGCCGATTCCTGTTAGCAACTACCTTTGCCTTCATGGTGCCATCCTTGAGGGGGAGAGATAAAAGCAGAAGGTTTGGAGAGAAAGGCCACATGGCAGAGAATGGTGAAGGTCATCTATGGGGTGAAACGTGTAATGAATGGAACAATCATGACTGATTTCATTTCTACCTTCTCTTGAGGATTGTTAGCTTCCTAATACGCACTTGGTGGCTTCCCTTCCATCTTCATTTGGGGTTCTTGCTAGCACCTGCCTCACCCTCAGCAGTGTCATCCTTTACCTTAATGGAGTCATCCTTGACACTTGCTTACTTGGGGGTTTCTTGTCAATGTCCGCGCCCTTAATAGTGCCAGCCTCTGCCTTGATGAAGGCATCCTTGACGTTTGCTTTCTTTAGGGGTTATTGTCAGTGTTCTTCTCACCCTCAAAAGTGCTAACCTCCACATTAATAGAGGCACTTTCAACTCCTACTTACTTGAGGGTTCTTGTCAGTGCCCACCTCACCATTAGTAGTACCAACCTCGGTGGGTTGTTTTTTCGTCGCTTTGTTTTGCTCGCTCAAAGTTGGTAATAATTCTTTTTAAAATACCTTGTCCTTAGAAACCTGAAGTGTGGACTTGGCCATCTCTGGCACTGGTACAACTGCAAATTAAACATGTTTTTTGTAGCAAAAAAACTGTTAGCTTCATGGAAGAACGTCAAAAATTAGTCAAAAACTACAATACATTCATGGTTGAAGATGCAACTTTATTGAACTATGATATTTTCCACAGCATACTATAATGACAAAAAAAAAACTACCAAAGCAAGCAGTAGTTATTAGCCATTTTCCTAGTTTTTGGGTTGTGCACGGAACTAATCAACTCGCAAAACTGCATAAACTGATCCACACCAAAATTACAGTATGCGGTTTATGCGGTTTTGGTTATGGTTATGGTACAATTATGATTTTTTAATGTCATAACCGGTAAAAACTGTACTGGGTCAATAGGAAAAGTCTAATATAACATAAATTAAAATTATATACATAATTTGCCAATTTTCTCATCCTTTTGATCTCTAATTCTGACATTTAAAATAAATTTCTTAAACCCAAAATTAATGTCCAATACTTAAAGCAATATCCAATCCATATTGATACTTATGAAATTTTATTGATATAATTTATTCTACAATTTAACAGATTTTTCCATAAAACCCTCAAAGTCCCTTTTTTCTCCTAGTCAATGGTAATTGAAATGTTATTCTTTCATTTTTCTTCTAGGTAAGGATGTATATTTTTTTACTTTTATTTTCCTAACTTATTTAAATATGATAGATTGATGTTGTTATATTCAGTTGCGAATGATGTTTTTTGCGTCATTGTGTAATCATTGAGGTATGAGGAATGAGTCTTTGCTTTTATGGTTTATTGTAATAGAATGTTGCAAACAAAGAGTTTATTGTTTATATGTGTAAGATTTATGATGATATATTTGGCCTATTTGAAATTTGTATTTCTTATGTATGTTGGTTTTATGGACTGAGTTGTATTTTTATTTTTATTTTTTGTTTATGTTATGTGTTTATATTAATTATTTAGATTTAGTATGATAGGTTTGTGGCGATAAAAAACTGCAACCAAACCGTAACCAAACCGCATTTATGCGGTATGGGTTTTTTTTTGGATTTGTATACAAAGTGGTGTGGTTGCGGTTTCTAAATTGTAAAATACTTTATTATTTAGTGCAGTTACGGGTTTAGCTCTAAACCGCATTAACACGCACTATGAACACCTTTACTAATCTCTCCTTCATTAAAAGGTTGTATCAAGATATTGCCTTTGAAACATAAACATAACGCAAGAACTAGATATTGTGCACATGCCTACTAGCCTTGTAGCAGGTTTCTGTCAGCACTTGCCTCTGCCTTCATGATGCCATCCTCAAGGGAGAGAGATAAAAGTAGAAGGTTTGGAGAAGAATACCATATGGCAGAGAATGGTGAAAGCCATCCATGGGGTAAGACATGTAGTGAATGAAAAAATCATGACTGATTTCATTTATACCTTTTTTGAGGATTGTCCGTTTCCCAAAGCGCATGCGGTGGCTTCCCTCCCATCTTCGTTAGGGGTTTTTGTCAATGCCCGCCTCACCTTCAATAGTGTCATCCTTTACCTTAATGGAGTCATCGTCGACACCCACTTGCTTGGAGGTTTCTTGTCAATGTTTGCCTCTCCCTTAATAGTGCCAGCCTCCACCTTGATGAAGGCATCCTCGATGCTTACTTTTTTTTTGGGGTTCTTGTCAATGCTCTTCTCACCCTCAAAGTGCCAGCCTCCACATTGACAGAGGCACCTTCAACTCCTGCTTGCTTGAGGGTTCTTGTTAGTGCCCGCCTCACCATCAGTAGTACCAACCTTAGTGAGCTATTTTTTCGTAGTTTTGTTTTGCTCACTCAAGGTTGGTAACAATTCTTTTTAAAATACCTTGTCCCCAAAAACCTGAAATGTGGACCTGGCCATCTCTGGCACTGGTACAACTGCAAATCAAACATTTTCTTTTTGGCAGCAAAAGAAAGCAGCTAGCTTCATGGCGGAGCAAGACATCTTGTGCAAACTTCAAAAATTAGTCAAAAATTACAATACATTCATGGCTGAAGATGTAACTTTATTGAACTACAATATTTTCCATAGCGTACAATAATGACAAAAAAAAAATTGCCAAGGCAAATAGTAGCTACTACCACCTTCCTAGTTTTAGGGTTGTGCACGGAACTCGATCAACTCTACAAAACCACATACACCGATCCACACCAACTTACGTATGCAGTTTTATGCGGTTTTCGATTATGGTCTGTGTTTAGAAATCTTAAAATCGAATATCATATGGTGTGGTTACGGTTTTTTAATGTCATAACTGGTAAAAATTGTACCGGGTCGATAGGAGAGGTCTAATCCAATATAAATTAAAACTATATACATAATTGGCCAATTTTCTCGTCCTTTTGATCTCTAATTCTAATGTTTAAAACAAATTTCTTAAACCAAAAATTAATGTCCAATACTTAAAGGCAATACCCAATTCATATTGATACTTATGAAAATATTATTGATATCATTTATTTTGGAATTTCACAAATTTTTCCATAAACCCTCTAAGTCCTTTTTTCCTCCTAGTCAATGGTAATTGAAATGTTATTCTTTCATTTCTCTTTTAGGTAAAGATGTATATTTTTTTTTTTACTTTTGCTTTCCTAACTCATTTAAATATGATAGATTGATGTTGTTATATTTTATTGTGGATGATGTTTTTGATGTCATAATGTAAGCATTGAGGTATGAGGAATGAGTCTTTGCTTTTACGGTTTATTGTAATAGAATGTTGCAAACAAAGAGTTTATTGTTTGTGTGTAGGATTTAGGATGATATATTTGGCCTATTTGAAATTTGTATTTCTTATGTATGTTGGTTTTATGGACTTAATTGTATTTTTATTTTCTCGTCTATGTTATGTGCTTATATTAATTATTTAAATTTAGTATGATAGGTTTGTGGCTTTAAAAAACCATAACTGAATCGTATTTATTCGGTATAGGTATTTTTGGATTTGTATATAAAGTGGTGTGGTTTCTAAACTATAAAATTGTTTATTATTCAGTGCGGTTACGGGTTTGGCCCTAAATCGCATTAACTCACACTATGAATGCCCCTATTGATCTTTCTTCCATTGGAAGGCTGTATCAAAATATTGCCTCTGAGACATAGACATAACGTAGGAACTAAATCTTGTGCCCATGCCTACTAGCTTTGTAACCTGTTTTTTTCAGCATCTACCTCCGCCTTTATGGTGCCATCCTCGACGTCTTTTTTAGGGGTTCTCGTTAGAACCCGCCTTACTCTTAGTAGTGTCATCCTCTACCTTGATGGAGTCACCATCGACATCTGCTTACTTGGGGTTTTCTTGTCAGTGTCCGCCTCACCCTCAGCAGTGCCAATCTCCACCTTGTCAGTGCTTCTTTCACCCTCAAAAGTGCCAGCCTTTAGCTTGATAGAGGCACTTTTAACATCTGTTTGCTTAACGGTTCTTGTTAGTGCCCGCTTTACCCTCGGTAGTGCCAACCTTGGTGTGCTGCTTTTTTCGAGCCTTGTTTTTCGAGCTCAAGGTTGGTGACAATTATTTTTAAAATACCTTGTTCCTAGAAACCTGAAGTGTGGACTTGGCCATCTCTGGCACTGATACAATTGCAAATCAAACATTTTCTTTCTAACAGCAAAGAAAAGTTCTAGCTTCGTGGCGGCGCAAAACATTTTATGCAAACGTAAAAAATTAGTCAAAAACTACAATACATTGCTGGCTGAAGATGAAACTTTATTGAAATACAATATTTTCCACAGCATATAATAATGACAAAAAAAAATTGCCAAGGCAAGCAGTCGTTACTAGCCATCTTCCTAGTTCTAGGAGTGTGCACGGAACCCGATCAACCAGCAAAATCGCATAAACCAAGCCGTTTCAAACTTACAATACATAGTTTTATGCGGTTTTGTTATGGTCTGGATTTAGAAATCTTAAAATCAAATATCATATGGTGCAGTTACGGTTTCTTAATGTTATAACCAGTAAAAACTGCATTGACCCAACAAGAGAAGTCTTATCCAATTATAAATTAAAATTATATACATAATTGGCTAATTCTCTCTTCCTTTTGATCTTTAATTCTAACGTTTAAAACAAATTTCTTAAACTTAAAATTAATGTTCAATACTTAAAGAAAGACTCAATCCATATTGATACTTGTGAAAATTTTATTGATTTCATTTATTTTGCATTTTCACATATTTTTCCATAAAACCACCTAAGTCCCTTTTTTTCTCATAATGTCAATGATAAATGAAATGTTATTCTTGCATTCTTCTTCTAGGTAAGAATGCATATTTTTTTACTTTTGTTTCCTTAACTTATTTAAATATGATATATTGATGTTGTTATGTTTGATTCTAGATGATGTTTTTGGCATCATTGTATAGGCATTGAAGTATGAAGAATGAGCCATTGCTTTTACGATCTATCGGGATAAATGTTGCAAATAAGGAGTTTATTGTTTATGTGTGTAGGATTTAGGATGATAAATTTGGCTTATTGAAAATTTTTATTTCTTATGTGTGTTGGTTTTATGGACTAAATTGTATTTTATTTTTCTTGTCTATGTTATATGCTTATATTAATTGTTTAAGTTTAGTATAATAAATTTATGGTTTGAAAAAACCATAATCGAACTGCATTTATGCGGTGTGGGTCTATTTAGATATGTAAACAAAATGGTGCGGTTATGGTTTTTAAACCATAAAACTGTTTACTATATGGTGTGGTAACGAGTTTGGCCCTAAACTGCATTAACTCACACCATAAACAGCCCTAGTTTTTATCTGCAGTAAACCGCCTCATCTTTTAACGGAAATACCTTTGACAATTTACGTTGCGATTGAGCTTGGATTCAGGAGGCAAATTGCACGGTTTTTATTGTACTAAGATAATTTAGAAGTTCTTTATCACTATGAAAGACTTCAGTGCAAATATTGATAAATAATCCATGTGTCAATAAGTGATCATTGTGGCATCAATCCAAATGATTTGCATAAGTTAGTCCAATAAAAGCTTAGCAAGGTTTGTTCTCGCACTTATGTTGTAATGCCATGAAAATCCTGAGTATTTAAGTCCTGGATTATGTAGATAAAAATGGCTCAGAAAATTTCTCAAAAAAAAAAAAAAAAGGAATTGAGCTCATTAAGCTCGGGAGACATTATTTAGGTGAGGAATTGGATTTATGTGAATGTTGGACATTCTTGAAATTAAGCTTGGCTTAGACCAAGAATATTAGTGATAAAATGGTGGAGTTTAAAGTTGAAAGACTCAATTGCACAAAGGGGATTTTTAGTAGTTGGGCTCAATTGCCCAAAATCAGAAAGATGGAGGATTAAAGGGGGAATTAGGCCATTTTAAAGGCCTAGGATGCCTTGGCCGGCCATGCCCCTCCATTTCCCAATATTTTATGTCACCTCCCTCCAAATCCCATTATTTTAATCCACCTCCCACCCTTAGTCATCACCTTGGATTCTTTCTTCACCTACTTTTGACTTTTTCTACCAAACTTACCCAAAAGTCTTCCAATTAGTCTTCATTTGTTTTAATCTTGTCTCCCACTCATTTCAAACACATTATTCACCCCCTATTATTTTAATCCACCTCCCATCCTTAGTCAAGACTTAGGATTCCTTCCTCCACCTACTTGTCCCCCACTTTTGACAAATTCACCCAACTTTCACCAAAGTCTTCCAATTTGTCTCCCACTTTGTCTCCCACTCACCCCATGTGAATCACATGATTTCCCTCACTCTCCCCTCTATATGGATGACCATTACATGCCCAAAAAAACTCTAATTACTTCATTTAACTCTTCTCCATCTCTTTCTACAATCTCTCACTAAAACTCTTTCATTTTCTTTCTCAAATTTTGCCTTAAACTCTAAAACACTCTTCCAAACTTCTTCTTCCTTCTAAATTCGGCCAAGAATCATTCTTGAGCATTCTTGAGATTTTACCAAGTGTTCTTGGTGTCTACAAACTCTTAAGAACACCTCAAACAGGAATCAAGAAGCAGATCAAAGAAAGGAGATGTTTTTGGAAGTCATCAACCGGGAAAAGTTTCGGCCAAGTCTTGTTCTTGGCATTCTTATGTTTGAAACTTGTGTTCTTGATACACATAAGTTTCTAAGGCCTTCCAAGGCAAGGAATCAAGTGGTGGATTCAAGAAAAGACGAGCGGGAGCTCTAAGGAAATCAAAGCCGAAGGATTCGGCCATACCTCCTTTTGTTGAGGTATTGTGTGTTGTACCAAGTGTTGTTGGTATTTCCTATGTTTCCAAGTTATGTCAATCAAGAATATGGCTTGCTAACTTTCTGCCCTTGTAGGATCTTAAGCTAGAATACAAGTTCTAGTTACAACAAGCAAGGAAAAACAAAGAGCCAAGCTTCTAAAGCTTCCGGGCAACAAAAGTTGCTAACGGTTTTGGTAAGGATTCTTATACTCTTTGAGTATTCGGGCCCTTGGGTGATGGATATTGGATGCCATGTGATCCCAAGAAGGCTACAGAGGGCTATGTTTTGTTGCTTAGGCAACTTTGTGCTAGCTAGCTCCGTGCAAGCATTACGGCTAGGAATTGAGTCGGCCAACTCAATTCCCAAGCATAAAGAGCTCAGATTTTAAAATGGATTAATAAAATGGTTAACCTAAGAAATGAGAAATATGGATCATGCTTGCTCTGCCCTTCAAGGGGATAAGGTGTTAAGTGGTGTGTGTGTTGTATGCTTCTATGTTTGGTTGTGCATGCTAACCCCCGATTATTATTATTATTGTTATATGCATGTACCTGTATCTTCTTTGTCTTAGTGTTTTCTTTGCAGGAGCATGGAATATTTGTTGCCATGTTATTCTTGGCTATGTTAGGCTTTGGAAGCCATATGTTAGGCTCTAGGAGCCATACAGAATCCTTACTGAGTTTTACTCACCCGCCCTTTTCTACTTTATGTAGGAAAAGGAGTACTTGAAAGGAACTAAGTCAAGAGTATTTTATACTCTTTCTGTTGTAAAGGTATTATGCATATGTGCGGTATTTGCTCAATATTCTAAGTATTCTAAGTGTTATGAGTTGCTTGTGTAACAAGCTAATAAGTGTGGGCTTTATGTGCAGGACTTGGAGTCTAGATTGTGGGAACAAAGTCTCTAAGGTGGAAATGTGTTCTATGTGTGATTTGCCATGTATAATCATGTGCTATGTATTTTGGTTTGTCTTAAAACCAAATTTGTGGTTTTAAGTGTTTATGGACCCTTTACAGTACTTAAGTAAAATGGCATGCTAAATTCAATTCTAAGTATATTCAGCCATGTAGTATGTTTATGGCATATATATGAACTCTTGGACATTTTGGTTGATAGTCATCTTTGGGTCAAAGTAAAAGTTGATAGATGTCCATGATTATATTTTCTAAACACATGTTGAAATATGGAATCATGAATGTCTCGGCCTTATATGTATGTTTAAAGATGAAAATTAAGTAATCATGAATTAGAAAGGAAATGCATGCCTATAACGAGCTAAAATGGTAAACAATGAAATTAAAGACATGTAGGTGTTATGTGTAATACTGGGTTACCAAGACACATATGAGTATGCAAAAAGTATGCATCATAAACAAGTTTCCTTTTCAAAACTTGAATCTGATGTTTTGGTTGCCATGCATGTACTTAGCTATGTTGGATAACGAGCTTGAAATGAACATGCAAGTTCCACATAAGTACTAGCTTGTTTCCGAGAGCACAATATAAACCTTTAAATAAATACGTATTGAGCTAGTACTAGTAATGTCCTGGGAACATGCCCATATGATTTAGAAATGAATAAGTGCCTCTTCTATGAAATTCCGCTGCATGATTAAGTAATTGGGCCCAAAATGGGCTAGGGGCTAAGTTGGGCATGACATATGTATTAGAAGAATAAGCTTTGTGGTGTTTTAAGCACCGACTCTATTGCAATTTGTACAATGTTGGGCGATGCACAATTTTCCAAAGCATGACTCCATAAGCTTAAAATAGGTGTGTGTGGCTATGGTTCTTACTCTACTGAGGAGACCACAAACCACACACCAATTAAGACCTATGAATGACTTGTTCTGTTGTGAAATTTATGCTTAGTTTGTGTGTAATTCAACTAAAACTAAATAATGCCATGTTTCATGTCACTTGACTATCATGCCAGTGAAGGAATTTTCTTGGAGACCAACCATTTAAGCGATCTTTTGTAATGCCATTGAAGGAATTTCCTTTTACTTAGATGTGTAAAAGATGATATTTCCACACAAAATTGATCTATAAACAATGGACAATTGAGAATTTGACTACATAAATTGCCACTTGGTCGCTTCTTAAGACTTCACAAAAAATGATACACACCCGGTACATATTCTTAGCCTTAGTTTATTGAAAAACTAGTTTACATACGTAGCCTTACCATGAGATTCTAAAATATAATAAATGTGACAAAATGAAATATATATGAATGATAAACAAATGTTATTACAAAAATTATTATCATCAAAACAGTAATTAAAAAGTAGCAGATTAATTGTAACATTGTGTAAAATATTAGAAAGAAAATTGCTATCATCAAAATAGTAATTAAAAATAGCACATTAATTGATATTGGACATTATGTCAGATATATCATCAGTAAATGTATCAACAATATGAAAATTTTTGATAATTATCGTCAACTATAAATTTTATTGAGGCTTCACACATGTTATACTTTTTCCCCTAAAAATGTATTCATATGTACCAATCATTATTGCGGTGCACTAAATCTAGAGCAACCTCAAACAACATTACAACAATACATTCATTTGTTGATACTTAAGATGATGTTACAATTAATTTGCTATTTTTTAATTACTGTTTTGATGATAATAATAATAATTAGAAAATTATAGTTTCAAGAGGAAAATAATTTTATAAATAAAATTCATAATATAAAAACAAAAAAAAGCTCATAAATCCAAAAATTATTATCCTCTTCCAACACCTCCCGATATTCAATTCAAAGAACCATATATTACTCAAGTTACCTACGATGGAATGGGAATATGAGAATGAAATATTGCTAGATTAAGCGAATATCAAATTTTAAATGTATTACAAGAAATGACCACGAAAGCCTCAACATATAAATCTAAGAATAATGCTGATAAACAAACTGCTAAAATTTTAGTTGCAGGGTTTACTTGACAACTTGAAGGCTGGTGGGGTCATTATCTTACTCAAGGAGATAAAGATTACATATGGAATGCAACAAAAACAATTGTCAAAATTGAAAATGGTCAACAGATTCAAACTAATATTAGTGATGCTATTAATACTCTAATTTTTGGGATAACAAAAGCTTTCATAGAAGATCCAAGTCAACTAAAAAGTAGAGCATCTGAAATATTAATCAATTTAGGTTGTCCCAAGTTATATGATTTTTGGTGATATAAAGATGTTTTCCTTACGGAAATTTTTACTCAAAATGATTGTGGATTAACCGGGTAAATTTTAGAAAGAAACCTAACCTTCATTGGATTTCTAGACCACCTAAATTGACGGGAAAATTTGCCGAATGAGTAGGAAATAGAAATGTTAAAAAATAATTTGATCAAATTATTCCCTTCCCTTCCCTCTTGCCACTTTATCGCAATCGGCCACGCTTCAGGCCATCACTCACTCGAACCCACCATTGAACATAAGGCTCACCCGATGGAAAGATGGCAACAAACTCCCAATTCCCGCATCCCCTCCCTCATCATCGCGATCTCTGTTGCATCCCATCCCTCATCATTGCAATTACTGTCAAATTCTTCTTTGCGATCTCCGTCGCGATCTCTGTCGCAATTCTTGCCGTAGCCAATCCGGGAGGCACTCACTTGGGCTCTAATGACGAAAGGGAGGTCAAGAGAAAATAAGGGAAGGCAAGAAGGCCGAGAGGAAGGGCGAGAGAGAGGGGAAAAATTGTGGCATGGGAGAGAAGAAGGGCCGAGAGGGAGCTAAGAGGAAGGGAGAGAGAGACGGAGAGACACTATGGCGGGCGTGGGAGGTGGAGAGACGGCGGAGGCGAAAGGGATGGGTTGGGACTGGGAGAGAGCTGAGATGGCAGGGAGGTATTTTTTTTATTTTAACAATTCAATTTTTTGGGCCTACGTGGACAATCTGGTGCCAACTAAGTGGTTCGTGGCATATCCCGTCAATTTTAAAGAGTTCCGTCCACTCAGGGGTTGAAGTGAAACGTTTCAATGGGGTTAGGGACACGCAACGTGCAAAGTGAAGATTAGGGTTAGAAGTGAAACAATAATTAAAGGTTGGGGGTAGCACATGTAATTTACCCTGGATTAACCTTTTAGAAAAAAAACATTTATTGCTAGACCACCTAAATTGTTTGCCGAATGAGTAGGAAATAGAATAAAAAATAATTTTGATTAAAATATTCCATGTGACTATCTTACATATAGGCAATTAACTAACTATATAAATAAGGAAGGATTAAATCTTTGTAATGATATGAAACTAAAAAGTAAAAATAAAAATGAATATGCCCAAGGTAAAAAGGAACAAGAAAATTTTTGCACTCAATATGGTTATGAAAAAATTGTTGCTCCTTCTGCAAATGCTAAGAAAAAATTTTCAGAAATGAATCATGAAAATTATAGACGAAATAAATATGAAAGGCGCAAACATACAACGAATAAAACCTATATAGCCTATAAAAAGAGATTTCGCAAAAGGTCTAATAAAAAGGAAGCTCCGATATGTTATAAATGTAAGAGGGTTAGACATTATAAAAATAAGTGTAAGATGAAAAATAAGATTAGAAATTTGGAAATTTCAAAAAAATTTGAGAAGAATAAATGATCAACTTATTACACTATATTCTAAAAGCCATGAGGTTGTTACTGTTCGAACTACAGTATGCTACAGTGCCTTTACCGTTTTGCCCCTTATCAGTTTTTTTTTTTGCATTTGTCTTTTTTGTTTTTCCGGATACGATTTGCTTTTTTTAGAGTTTGATCCTCTTTTTGCAAGGCACTGAATTTCCTGAGGATCTGTGTTGCAATTTTACGCTTTCAATCTGTTTCATGTGTTGTTTCGGTGAAAACACAGTTTCAGTCCCTAACTTTCTAATGCTTCTTTTTTAGGCTCAAATTTACATCAGTGTTATATTTTGGTCCCCAAATTTTATAACTATTAATCTAGCTCTTCTATTTGCTCTCTTGATCCCAAGCTTTTTTTTGTTGTTGTTTTATGTACTATTTTCTAAGGAAAGACATTGGTGAGCATAATTTGTTCTCTTTATCTCTAATTTTTTTGTTATTTTTTTATTTATTATCTTCTAAAGCAAAATCTTGGTAATCATGGTTTATTTCTTTAGCTTGAAGAAATAACTTTAGACATTAAGGTTTTAATAATTGACTTAATAAAGGTTAAAAAAAGATAAATAAATTGAAGATGGATTTTTCTAAATAAATTTATAAAGAATATTAAAAATTGAAATTTCAGTTAATAGGAGATAAAAAATTTTAGTGAATTAATTTTTAATGAAAAATTTTATCCATCATTTCAAAACATGTACAATGTTATGTTTCATATTCATTTTCAATTTTAACAATTATGGATCGATGGATCGAATTACTTTATTAAACTCTAAAGCTTTTGAGTGAATTTTACTAAATAAATTTCTTATCGATATTAAAAATTGAAATTTAAATTAATAAGAGATGAAACTTTTTAGTAAATTATTTTTTGATGACAAAAAATATTTATCATTTTGAAGCACATGTAGTGTTATGTTTTATAGAATTATGTTTTGATCACAATTAATCATTTTAATAATAAGAACATAACATAAAGAAAACCCAACCCAAAATTAAAATGAAGCAAAATTTAATTGATTAACATCCATTTATGAATGAGAATTTTTTAATTATTTATTATTGAGCATTTGTTTTAATGTCAAAATTTATTAAAAAAAATGTTTGCTACAAAGTGCGCCTAAAAAAACCTCGCTATATTCTAACTACCATTTTATCTACAGTAAACTATAGTATTTTTCTGTTTTTGCCCTTCGGTGTTGAGCTGGGTTGTGACCCGCTCTATTACCTGTCCTTTCCTTTTTTTTTTTTGATGTTGGATTGTGTTGCTTCTTTTGGAAGGTTGATAAAATTTTTGAATGAAAATATCTTTTCGAGGGTCGATCTCGCTATTCTCCTACTCTCACTTTTTTTTTTATGAAACACATTCTCAGTCCCTATATTATTTCCGTTTCTGATATTAGACCTTGAGTTTGACTATCTTGACATTTTAGACCCTGAACTTAACAACTATTTAATTATAGTATTTTTTTTAATCTCTTAATTTTTTTTATGATGTATTGTTTTCTAAACTAAAATATTTATCACCATGGTTTGTTTATCTTTTTAGTAAAATAATACTTTTTTTTTCTAACTTTTCCTAAGTCAATTGTTAAACTTTTAATGCCTAAAGTTTTTATATTTTCTCTCTTGGTCCCCAAATAATTTTGGTTACTTTTTTTCATTATTATTTTACTTAATATTGTAACATTATATAACCGCCGAAACGTACGGGCCTTTCATACCTCGTTACTTCTAAAGTCAGAGTCAGAGTCTGTGATGTTACATAGAGAAGGAGAAGATATTGAATTAGACGTAGAACTAGAACTCAATGCTTTATTAACGCCTTCAGAAGATCAATATTTTGATAGTTCTAGACTAGAAGAATGTCATTGTCAAAATATTAGTGTAATTTCTACAAATAAAAAAGAACTTTATGAAATAATTACTAAAATTCAACGCCTCAAATTAAAAAATAATCCTTAGAAAAATTAAAAGAGTTAATTTTACAAGAATAAAAGAAAACAAAATTTGAACTATATAAAATTTCAGACATCCTAGATAAATTTAAAGAGCAAAAAAGGGCCCCAAAAATTCAAGAATTACAAAATGAAGTAAAAAAAAAATTAAAAATGAGATTCAAGAACTTAAATTTGCAATCGAAATTTCAAACAAAATTTTTTGGAATTAGATTTAGAAAAAATTCTAGCAAACAATAACAAAATTGAAAGAAAAATAGAATTAAACTCTAAAGAAATAGAATCAACCCCAACAGAACCCATTCAATGTAAAGATGAATTTTCAAATATAATTTAAAAATTTATTATCATAAATGGTTTATTTAAGTAAATTTAGTTATTAATAATAAATATCATATTAGGACAATTGCTTTGCTAGATTCAGGAGTTGGTCAAAATAGTATACAAGAAAGAATAATTCCTACCAAATTTTATGAAGAAGCTACTAAACAATTAAAAAATTTTACAAGTCTTCATATAATATATAAATTAAGTAATGTAAAGGTCTGTAGTTCTGGAGTTTGTTTCAAAATGCTATTTATCTTAATAAAAAATTTAAATATGAATATTATTCTCAGTACCCAATTTATTACTTATTTGTCACAGTTTCAAGTTACTCATTTGAAATCCAGTCTAATGCATTGGGGAAAAAGTTATCCTTTTTGTTTGTTTTTCTCATACAAAAAAGAAATGTAAAACTATTGCAAGACTCATTTATCGTTCACTAAAAGAGTTCAGTGCAAATATTGATGAATAATCATTGTGTCAAAAAGTGATCAATGTGTTGGAGGATTTTGCTATGGACTCTAGTCTTATGGATGGTAAGGAAAGATCAAAATTATTTTTCTCCCCAATTGTGCCAGCACGAACTAGAAGGTTGTGGAGTGGCTTGGCTAGGGTACCTGATGTCAATGACCTTGGGATATATTTGGGTTTCCTGGTTTTGCATGGTATGAATACGAAGCTATTGTATGGCTACATTATAGAGCGAATGGAAAATAAATTAACGGGGTGGAAGCAAAGGTTGTTGAGTTCAGTAGGTCATAGAATTGTAGCTCAATTGGTGATCCAATTTACCCATACTTATATTATGCAAATTGTGAGTTATAGATTTTCTTTTGGGAAGCTCAACTAGTAAGTGTAAAACGCCTTTAGTAGGATGATAGTAGGTATGTCGGCCAAAGTGTTTTAGTGGGCTTGAGTTAAAATAGGTGGAGGATTTTAATTTGGTTATTTTAGCTAATTGGGTTGGCGTCTTTTACAAAACATGAATTCTCTTTGGTGCGAAATCTTTCGATCTAAATATTTAAGTTCGAGTGATTGACTTCAAGCTCAGTGTAAACATTTAGATTTTAATACTTGGCATGGCATTCTTTCTACGAAAAGTATAATTTGAAAAGATTTATAGTGGTAGATTGGCAATGGTGAAAATATTAGTTTTTGTGATGACACTTGGTTGGATGGAGAACATCTTTGATCAAGATGTTTACAGGTTGTTTATTGAGTGCTTTCACACTAGTAAGTGGCAGAGTTTATTATTGCTTCAAGATAATGGGATTTGGACAAAGTTGAACGTTTGTTGTTTGACAATGATTGTGCACGGATCAGGAAATGATAATTCTTTTTTATAATAGGATTGAAGACATGATCATTTGGAATAGAGAACCAGATGACTCCTTTTTTGTAAGGTCAGTGTACTTAATTCAGTTGGACTTAGTGATAGATAATTGAAGTTGTTTTGAATATGATTGCATTTGGTCTGTTGAAACTTTTAAGAATGTGAAGTGCTTTTTTTGGCTGGTAGCTCGGGATAGATGCACTACCAATTGCATGTTACGACATAGAGATATGGCAATGGATACAACATGTAAACATTGTGATTGTGATGTTGAAGATCTAAACTACCTCTTTTGGCAATGTCTAGTAGCAATGAAGACATCAACTTTGTTGTTGTTAGGTGATTGGTTGATAAGGTTCTTATTGGAACTATTTGAAGGCTAGCTTTGGAGCAATATTGGTTGTCAAAATAAGGTGGTTTTGTTAGTAAAGTGGAATACATTATTTATGTTGACCTTGTCGAATTTATGGAAATTGAGGAATAGGTTTGTATTCATTCATAAGGCATATAGTAGTATGGAGATTATGTAGAAGCCATTGAAATAGGCAAGGGAGGTGTAAGATGTAAATTAGTTGCAGAAGTCTAGTACTCTCAGAGTGCCTAGGCCAGCTCAGTGAGTTCCATCAAATCCAGAAAGGTACAAGCTTAATACATATGCATTAGTGTCTAGGGAGCGTGGCGAAAACGGGTGGTCTTGTTCGAGATGAAGCAAGTGTGTGGGTGCATGTTTTTGTTTATCGTTTGAGTTCCTTCGGCATGTTACAGGCATAGCTGCTAGGGCTGTGAAAGAGGTTGATATTGTTTCAATAGCTACGAGTATATAATGTTCAGGTGGAAATGGGTAACTTGGAAGTGGTTCAACGTTGCACTCATGCTCCCTCTAATTATCCCTTTTGAAATGTTATCAAGGATTTTTGTTTTTCTATTGCAACAGTTGTAGGTGGTAGCTTTCAAGCATGTGCCATATGACAGAAACAGATGTGTGAACCTTCTTGCAAACATGGCGCATCATTGGTCCCTAACAGATTGTAGCTAGCGTTGTTAATTGACATGCAAGGCGTTTGTTTTGTTTGAGATTAGTTAGTCTTGTTTTTTTTTTTCCTTTTAGGTGCACAAAATAATTGAGAGAAAATAAAGAAGTTTATACCTGGATGCCATTATAGAACAGGATGACGATGGCTGCAGTGGAGGTGAGTTTAAATAAAACTGTCAAACCACCATCGTGGCCTGCTACATTCAATCAGGGAGTTATGTTGACAATGGCTAGAATCTTAGAATAGTATTGAACTTTGAGTAGTGCCAGATCTATGGAATGATTAAAACTAAAATTTTATTAGATACCGTATGGTACAATTCAATTGATGGTTGAAAAAATAAAAGAGACCTGTTAATTTTTACTCATCCAATTAATTTCTATCACATAAGATTTTGTAAAAATTTTATATATTTAGCAAAATTCTTAAACTTATACATATTTTTACATCCAATTAATTTCTATCACGTAAGATTTTGTAAAATCTTCATACACTGGAAATGAAGCCCACGCATTGCTATGGGAATTTGATGATCATCTTCAATAGTCAACAGTAGAGATAACATGACATGATATTAATAATATATATATCTTTTATAAGCATTGTATCTACATTGATAGTTAAGTATGTTTGATATAAAGAAGATGCAACAATTCCTAAGAAAAGGGTAACTTTTGTAGGAGTAGTATAGCTACACAAAACATAATGCTTTATATTAATGTCTGCTCTGTGGCGGCCGCAGTGTTGTGAAACATTTTCAGAAAGTTGTAACCTGTTGGTAGAGGTGTAAGTGTTGACCCTAAACTCGAACCCGATCCTAATTTTAGGGTTCGGGTCGGGTTTGGAGAAGAGAAAACGTAAATTCGGGTTGACCCGATCCGATCCGTGTTCAGAATTTAACGAATCGATTTGGGTCGGGTGAACCCGAAAAAATCCTACCCGACCTTATTTTTTATTTTCGGCAAATTGGCAAAGGCAAAGGCAAAGGCAAAGCCCAGCGGCCTCAGCCCAACTATGAATTACCCTTGCTTGCTTGCGGCCTTGCCCCACTTTCCAGCTGGCCCAGCCCAAGTCACGCACACCAGACCAGGCTGGCAGGCTCCACTCCAGCCCCATTCTAAGAGATGCCTAAAAGGCTAAATCAATCCGATCCGAGGCCTCCATTTTTTCCATCTTCACTCTTCACTCTTCATCTCTGAATCTGATTCTTCTCTTCAGCTCTTCACCTCTTCCCGACTTTCCAATCTCCACCATTCTCCAGTTCGCGCGGTCCCGAGTCTCCCGACACTTCGTCCTATCATTCGATTCATCCCTACGGGCTGCGGCAAATGGCAAACGAACGTGAACGAGTCACAATAGTCATCAATCGACAGCGGCAGTAACGAGTTACGACTGTTCTCCTCCTCCGTCCCTCTTCTCGGCGTTCTCTGCGACTGACTGCTGCGACTAATTGCTGGTCTCTGTTGGCTGCTGCGACAGCGCAACGTTTGATCTGATCATCTAAACATTTGGGCTTTACCTCTGACTGTGAAGGTTTTTCTTTTGAAATTTCAGCTTGAATTTAAATTAGGCTTTAATTAATTGAAATTGAGCAATTGAATGGCTTGAATCCTCTGATATTTGGTTGATTTGTTACATTTCAATGTATTTAAGTTAGGCATATATATATTGCTAACACTAAGTAAGCTCTGCTGAAATTGAGCAATTGAATGGCCGAAATTAAGTTAGGCATATATATTAATATATGAGAGTTGTCAGGAAATTAATCAATCTGTTAATCATTATTATTTTTTGTTGGCCAGCTACATTGTTGTTCCAATTGTTGTTCCAATCATCAAATTGCAATTGACTATATTATGTTACGTTTCAATCAAATTTTGAACCTTGCTATTTTTTAATTTTGATGGTAATTTTAGTAGTGGAAAAAGTATGGCAAATGTAGAAGTGGGGGAAACACAAACAACTACAACAGAAACAGATGGAAGTAATCATACTCCAACGAGTGAAAGTAAGAAGATGAGGAAGAAGGCTGGCTATTGGAATCACTTCGAATTTATTGATGGCACCAACCAAACAAAATGTAAGTGCATTCATTGTGGTGAAATTTACCTTTATGATCCTAAGAAGCATGAGACAAGTAATCTAAGAAGTCATTATGAGTATAGGTGCAAGGCTCGAAATGATCCAAAACAAGCGACCATTAATTTGAAGAAGAGTATTGATGGGGATCCCTTTATGAGTAATTGGAAGTTTGATATGAAGTCTTGTAGGACTGCATTGGCTCATATGGTTATCGTTGATGAATTGCCTTTTCGATTTGCTGAGGATGCTGGCTTTAAAGAATTTTACAATGTTGTCCAACCTAAACTTCAGTTGCCATCCATCTAGGATTACTGTTGCCAAAGATTGTTATGAGTTATTTGTTGCTGAAAGACAGAAATTGAGCAAGTTCTTGAAGTCTAATGCTAAAAGAATTTCAATAACTACTGACACATGGACTTTTGTTCAAAGAATTAACTACATGTGTGTGACTGCTCATTTCATTGACAATGACTAAAAATTACAAAAGAGAATCATTAATTTCTGTCCAATTTCTAGTCATAAGGGTGAAGCAATTGGCAGGTAATTGAAAAAGCCTTAGGTTCATGGGAAATAGAAAATTTGATGACCATTACTTGGATAATGCTAGTTCAAATGATACGACTGTTGCTTACTTGAAGAGAAAAATGAGTAATAGCCCTAGGTTGACTAGTGTTCTGAAGAGAGGCTATATTCATATTAGATGTGTTGCTCATATAATGAATTTGATTGTGAATGATGGTCTTAAGCTTGCTTCTGATTCCATTGTCCGTGTGCGCAATGCTGTGAGATATGTTAAGCAATCTCCAGCACGATTACTAAAATTTAAAGCGTGCATTGTTGAGGAAAAAATTCAGGCAAAGAGTTCATTGTGTCTTGATGTCCATACTAGATGGAATTCAACATATTTGATGCTTGAGACAGCTCTAAAATTTTGAAGGGCTTTTGTTGCTTATGAGGATCAGGATCCTTTTTATGTGACTGAACTTAGGGAGGGGGAGGTTTGGGCAAACCTGAAACGGAGGATTGGGATAGTGTTAGTTCAGTAACAACATTGCTTAAGGCTTTCTATGATCTTACATTGCATGTCTCTAGATCTTATTATGTGACTGCAAATACTTACTTCAATGAGATAAGCAATGTTGATATGTTGTTGCGGGATTAGAGCATATGTACGGATAAGGGCTTTGCTTCTATGTCCTTGGAAATGAGAGAGAAATGTGAGAAATATTGGGGGGATCCTGAAAAGATGAACTTGATGATTTTTATTGCTGTTGTGCTTGATCCAACAAGTAAAATGGAATATTTGGAGTTTGCAATGGTAAAGATGTACGGAAAGAACATTGGGGATAAACTTATTGCAAAGGTGAAAGTCACACTTAAGCAATTATTTGATGAGTATAAGTCAACTTACTCCACTCCAAACAACCAGCCAAGCAAAAGTGATGAAAGTGGTAGTTCTAATGTAATAGACTTGGAGGATCAAGGACCATCAATGTCAAAGGCAATCTTGATAAATCAATTCAGGCAACTTAAAGCTGTGAGTGGTCTTGAATCAAAAAGTAAGTTGGATAAGTATCTGGATGAGAACTTGGAAGATTGTGTTGAAGGCTTCAATGTTCTTGAGTGGTGGAAGGTCAATAGTCCTAGGTTTCCCATTCTTTCTTTGGTTGCACGTGATGTGTTGGCTATTCCAGTGTCCACTGTTGCTTCAGAATCGGCCTTCAGTACCGGTGGTCATGTGCTTGATCCGTTTAGGAGTTCACTGTCTCCAAAGATTGTTGAGGCACTTGTTTGTGCACAGGATTGGTTAAGAGCTTCAGGGAGGAAAGAGCATGTCAATGTCGAAGAACAATTACAAGAAATTGAAAAGCTTGATCAAGGTGAGCTTAATTTTGTTGATGGTGCGATATTAACATGTAAAATTTTGTTCTATTGAATTTATGGTTTGTTTGTTTTGTTTTATTTTATTTTACTAGATTTGGAGACCATCTCTTCTGCGCCTGCTATTATTGATATCGCTTAGCTAGTTAGCTAACTTAGCTTGAGTATTGTATTTGTATTGGTGAGTTATGACTTATGAGTATTATTGCAAACGTTTCACTTACAATTTTTATTACTGTTTACATCCCTATGTGATTGTTTCTTTATTTTTCTTGAAGGTTGTGACTAATGCTTCAGTATTGTTAGACCTAATAGGAGGAAACAAGTAGAAAAGGATGGTGATGCACTGATGCTTTTTGTTGCACCCAATTGCTATGTGTGGTTATGACTTATGTTATGCTATTAAGTTTCACTCTTTGTTCATGTTATGGCCATTGGGGCATGTTTATTATTATGTTAAGTTTGTTCATGTTGTGGCCATTTTTATGTTTATTACTAGTTCTTTTAAGTGAATATTTTTAGGACCTGCAGGTTGGACATATTTGAATGTGGAATGGAAATTATGGAATTATTGAACTATGCAGTCAGAATTTTGGGTCAACCCGACCCTAATCGGGTTAGGGTCGGTTCAGGTTATCAACGAAATAGGGTCAGGTTAGGGTTAGGGTTAATCGGGTTAGTGATAGTTTAAAAAAGTTGGGTTTCAACCCGAACCCGACCATACAACCCAAACTTTCACCCCTACCTGTTGGATTTTAGACATAGTCAAGTGTATAGACTTCTTATAACACAATCAAATGAAAAATAATGAAATAGAAGGCGTTATGTTGTGGATGATTGTGAGAAGATGGGTATAAAACAAGTGCAAAAGAATATAAACTGCATTTATATTCAAAGCCCCTGGGGTATAAAAGGAACTAATGCTGATAACTTCACATAACATCAAGCTTGTATTTGAAATCATTGAATAAAAAAATAAAGAAATGAAATATTCTAAGGTTTTGGTTATTCAAAAAGTAAGCCATTTTCTCTTTTATCTAACTTTGACTAAACTTATGTTTGTAGGTAGTTAATCCAAAAAAAAAAAATAGCATGGTGGAACTTGGATGTGTATTTCGTGTCAAATGAGTTCATGAAGCAGAAATACAAAACAAAAGTGAGTAGGTAAATGAATGCAACAAATATTTGGTACTTGTTACTTACCATGTCCTTGGAGATGCTCTCGTCTTTTCTTTGATTTCTTTTACATCTGGGTGTCATTATTCTTAACTGATCTTAAGGTTCAAAAAAATTAGTCCAGTTTGTACCCTTGAAATGCATCAAAGAATATCCCATAAATTTCATCTGCTGCATTTTGGAGGTATAATTAGAGATGTAGCTTATTAATTAGCATCTATGAAAGAAAAAAAGAAAGAGTGATTATTGATGGTTATTCTAAGGAAATTTTTCAAGCAACCTAGCGAGCGAGCTCAAGTTAAATAAAAATTGCAAAACAAATTGATCTGCAACCAAAATATACTATCAAATGAAAGCATAAACAATTCAACATGTTATAACTATTATAGTTGAGACACAATTGGTAAATACAATAACACCAAAACCTCTATTAAATTGTTAGTTACTTGCATAACTCATGTTAAAGAGGCTCAAAACAGTGAATGCTCTTAACACCCACACCAAATATTCTAACAAAGTTAATATTAAAATATTCTTAGCCACAAGTACCAGAAGAATGCATTTTATATAAATTGTATGATTTGAGAAGCCAAAATTTGGGAATAATTTGAAAAGAAGGTATTATACGATCATCAATATGTAAAAAAAAAAACAGTGCCACATAGGTTTGAAAAACATCTTCATCAAGTACAATGCACAGTTTGGTCAACTTGATGCAATTGAGGAAGGTGCATAATCTAGCAACCTCAGTGATGACAAAAGTAATACCAATAAGTGAAAGGGATAGATAGTCATGCCTAAGATAGAAATAGGCTAGTATACAACTCTAAACTAACCTTAATATGAAATTTTAAACCAAAACCAGAGCTTAAGGGAAGGGGACCAAAATTACCTACAACCAACACCAATAGTAACAGCACTTTTGAAAAAAATTCTACTCCATTTTACTTCTTCAATTTTGTTAAAACAAAAACCAAACGAACCATAACTTGGGCATCTAAAATTAGAAAGATAAACGTAAGTTAAATCCAAAAGAAAAAGATCTCATCATACTTGCAAAATGGAAAGAACTCACCAATCCTACAAAATGGAACAGACCAAAGCATTCACTTAAAGCAAGAGATTACAAAGAATCATTCAATTTGGAGGAAACTTCTTCTTCAATTAACCTAAACAATCAGAACTTGAATGGTTTTTCTAGAAGTACAAAATTAAACTTGAATTCTTGAAGGAAGTAAAACAAAAACAAAAAAACATACTCCCTTTGTCCCAAAACTTTTGCTTCATTTATTTTTGGAAATTAATTTAGAATTTTTTATTTGTAACATTTTAATATATAAATGAAAAATCTTTATATGTGAATGATAAATAGACATGTAATTTCTAAATATATTTTTTAATTTTTTCTAACAAACAATAATAAGAATAAATTCAAGTCAAAATACAACAAAAAATCAAATGAAGCAAAAGTTTTGGGACGGTGAGAGTACAGGAAAGCACATGCAAGAGCAACCATTCTTAACTCTTATTTTATGCTTATGCATGCTCTTTATCAGTCAATTAGAACTATCTTCAAATTTTTATTTCATTGAACATTAATCCCAAATAAAAAAAAATCAGTTATAATAATTAGGAATAGGCAAGCAAGGTGAAGAGAATGTGATGAGTTGATTTATGCTCTAATGGTGGCGATTCTAAGATAATACGATTCAGATGAAAGAGGAAGGAGAAACCGCTAGACCAAGAGAGTCAGAGAGAGTGATTGGTGTTTTCAAGCGAGACAAAAAGGAGGCCAAACAATAGCGAGTAGGCGAGTCGACGAAGAGTTGATTTATGCTCTGATGGTGGCGATTTTGATAGAGAGGATGACTTAGATGAGAGAGAAAGGCAAAAAGCAAGAGTCAGAGAAGACTTAGAAAAATGTGTGCCATTTTTCTATGGTTAGAGAAAGAATGGTTACTAACTACACACTTGAGTCCCTAACCTATCCTCTGTCTACCACTTAAACCCCCACTATTTAAAATCTCACATTATTAGTTTTGTCTCTCTCACATTCTCCATCCTAAACAATTTTTATAGAGTGGGTTGTAATAATGCATAAAAATTAGCATATGTGGAGACTAATATTAGATAAGTAGTCTATGGGTACAAATTGGAGAACTTGTGTACTAGACTGACCCACATGAAAACGCTACATGGATCGTTATATAAGTGTCATAAGTGATTCTTATAATGATCATAGTATATGTAATCTTTTGACCTGAGGTCATCGAGGTTTCCTATATATGAGTTACATACTTTGATACTTCCCTTGTTACTCGTAACTAAGTGAACATGAAGTTAGTCATTGGGTATGTCGCATATCATGTAGAGGGATTTGTATAATTAAAATGATGTTTGTCTCTCTTATATAACGGGAATGATATCTTCAGGCCTCTTGATTAAGTAAGATTAAGGAAATGCATGACCTTGCTCAGATGTGTTGATATACAATATTAATGTCATCAGTTTAAGTTAGTCTACTAAAAAATCAAGAAACTAAAAATTAAGTTATACGAGAGTGACACGTACTACAAATATTACACGTATCCATATGAGATATAAATTGAGCAACATAAAAGTTTGTAATTTTGGAGTTTGTTTCAAAATGCTATTTATCTTAATATTATTCTCGGTACCCGATTTTTTTACTTCTTTGTATCAGTTTCAAGTTACTCATTTTGAAATCAAGTCTAATCCATTGGGAAAAGGGTTATCCTTTTCGTTTACTTTTCCTATACAAGAAGGAAGTGTAAAACTATTACAAGACTCATTTACCCAACTTTGATTTAATTTAATACAAAGAAAAGAAAAACACTAAAAATATTTAATTCAAAGAATAAATAACTAAAATAACTCGAAAACAAGTTTGCTCAAAATGTTTTTGTCCAAGTTCCAAATGTTTTCTGGAATAGAAAAAACATGTTATTAATCTTCCATATGTCAAAGACTTTAATGAAAAATTTATTCCTACAAAAGTAAGAGCAATCCATATGAATAAAGAATTAGAAAAATTATGTGTAAAGGGAATTACTGATTTTAGAAGCACAAGGATTAACCCAAAAGTCAAAATTACCATGGTCATACTGAGCATTTTATGTAATAAATGCTACAGAAATAGAAAAGAGAACACCAAGATTGGCAATTAATTATAAACCTTTAAATAGAGTTTTAGAATAAATTAAATATTTGATTCCTAATAAAATAGATCTACTTAAAAAAATCGCATATTGCTATTATCTTTTCAAAATTTGATATGAAATCTAAATTTTGAAAAATTTAGATTAATGAGAAGGATAAATATAAAATTGGCTTTAATGTGCCGTCTGAACATCATGAATGGCAAAGTCATATCTTTTGGATTAAAAAATGCTCTTTTTAAATTCCAAAATATGATGAATGATATTTTACCTCCATTTAAAATTTTTTCCATTGTTTACATAGATGATGTTTTAATATTTCCAGATTCAATTAAGCAATATTTTGCTCATTTAGAAAAAAAATTACAATATAATTAAATAAAAATGTATTGGTTGTTTCATTTCTAAAAATGAAATTATTTTATACTCAAATAAGATTTTTAGGTCACAACATTCATCAATGAACAATAACACCTATATCTAGAAGCCTTGAGTTCACTTCAAAATTTTCTAATGGAATTAAAGATAAAAATCAATTACAAGGATTTTTAGAATGTTTGAATTATGTGTCAAAATTCTTCAAGGATGTCGAAATAATTTGTAAACCATTTTATCAACGATTAAAGAAGAATCCACCTACTTGGACTAATCAACATAATTAAAATGGTTAAATCTATTAAAGAAAAGATTAAGTTTCTTCCATTTCTTAGTCTCCAGCATCCAGAAGCTTTTCTTATTGTAGAAATAGATGCCTTCGATGCAAATAGAAAACTCCTTCACTCCATTGTCTCCAATAACTGCTTCACAAATTTCAAAATCTTCTCCTACAAATTTTTTAGCAGTGGTAAAAGGAGAATCAAATGATTCAAAATGAGAATCTTCTTAATCTCTAAAGAAGACTAATGTTGTATACTATACAAAGAATAATACTCATCCATTAATTTTATGGGACTCAGAATTTCATAATCCTCAAAATTACCAGAATAATTTCAATCAGACTATTCAAAACATTTTTCTTAAAGGATTATTTTTTATTCCTGAACATCCTTTTAAGACTAGAGAATTCTATGACCAGATTTTGGTCGACATTAGATTCCATAGAACTTAACCAAAATTATGATCAAAATATTCCAAATAGAATTGCTTATTCTAAATAGAATCAACAATGTTCCCATAAAAGATTACTTCATTCAATTATTATGATTATATAAAAGCTAAAATTATACCTTTTATATTAGGAACTATTTTTATTCTTGATTCTTCTATTTCCATAAAAATTTGTTTCATTAGCTTCCAAATCAGGTGAAGTCAATTAGAATTAAAAAGGTGCAGATTGTGCCAGTCACAAAATATAAAACCACTCAAACTGATGTACTGAAGTCAAACAGAATTTGAGGGAAAAAAAAATACAATAATAAGGAATCAACATAGAAAAAAAAAACTCAAAGAAACAATTAACTCATTGCATCCTACAAAATCTTCTAGCTTGCTCAATATCACTGATGTAAGGAAAACAATAAAAACCCAAAAGGGAAAAAATATAGATAGAGCAAGGGAAGTTAGAGTGTCTTACTGTGAACTATGTAGTTGTTATGCACTCAACATGGAGTCACCTGCAAATAGTAAATTGCAAAAATCAGTAAGAAATCAAAATGGAACTGCATTGCAATTTGCAATGAGCACATCAGAAGAAATTTAAATATAGAGTTTGAAGACCCTTAATGTGGGACTGAATATGTATTCCATTTTGATCTTTAGTATATTGAGACTTTTTTGCATTATACATACTACCCAAAAAAATTGATGAACATATAGCAGGTGCCAATAGTGACATAAAGGCGAGTCCAAAAATCGAATGGTAAGCAGCAAAGATGAATATAGAAATCGGCATGAGACTATCACAATTTGCAATGCACACATCTAAAGAAGTTTAAATGGAGGAATGTGAATACCTTAGTCTGGGATCAAAATATTCAGTTATGATCTGTAATATATCAAGACTTTTTATTTTGCATTATACATGCATTCTCTCATAGACTTTTGAGCGCCTATAGAGTGCAAGTGCAAATACTTTGGAGTTCTAGGAAAGCAGGGCCCAAGAGAATAACGAGGCCCAAAATAAATCACGAATCTGGCCCGTAAGTTGACCCGCGGCACTGCCGTCGTCTTTCGTGGAAATCCAGTAAGCATCTCAACTGCTCGTTGATCGCTGAGGAGTACCAAAAAGCGAAAGCAATTCAAATTTCTCCCACTTCAAACTTCGACTTTCTACTTGCTGTCTTACTCTCAAAAACCTGAAAAACCCTAGACCTCTTCTCTAAAGTAACCAGGAAATCATTGAATTGAAGCAGGCTGAAAGAGGTCGAAAATGTTTTCCCCAGGAACCAAACGAAGCAATCTGAGCTCGCGAAAGGAGCGAAATGTGGGGCCGAAGCCCGCCGCTGCATATTCTCCGATCACGCCGCTCGCTGAGAACCGCCTCAAAGCTTTGGACACTTCGGTCCCCGGCCGCCCTAACACGGGGACTCCAGCCCCTTGGGCTCCTCGCTTGTCTGTTCTTGCCAGGTTGCTTCTCGCTTTTCTGCTTTATGATCATTGGAAATGTGATTGAAGTTCGAGTTACTAGTTAAAAAGCTGAATTGGAGTTTCATGTTTGATTTGCGTAGAACTGAAGCTCGAATTGTTTTGATCTTTTGTCTCGATTTTCTCCTAGAATTTCTCCAGTGAGAGCAGATGAGACGAGCAAGGAAATCGACTCTGTTAAGCCCGTCTTTGTTGGAGAGTTCCCTCAAGTGGTTCATGATGAGCAGACCAGTTTTCTCAGGAAGCATGTCCCTGGTTGGTTCCACTACTTCCTGTGGTAGGCTCTTATTCCGTTATACATTTTGCTCTCGTTTTGGTTGGGCTAATTTTGTCACTTTCTAAAATCTTTGGCAGGTGATGGATACATATCAGGTGGAATGGATAAAGGAACGTGCCTTTCTTGGATGATATGCGGGAGCAAGCTTTTTATCTGGAGTTATTTGTCTTCTGCAGCTTCTTCTGATGAATGCATTCGTCTTGAAATTCCTCCCGTTGTGTTGGATAGTGGAGATACTGGAAGAAGCACATATCAGAATCCCAGTTGGTTGGTTGCTTTTGTCAACTGGGATAATACCCCAGGGACAACTAGGAAAGTTACACAGCATTGCAGATCTGTCGGCCTTGTAATGTGTAACCGAAAATCTCGAGCTGTTTTATACTGGCCTGACATCTATGGTGATATGGAACCTACTCCTCTGACCACATTTGGACCTCCTGACGAATCACAGATAAATTATTCTCCTGCTGGGAAGAGGGTGCTGAACAGGCAGCAGCATCACAGCAGCCTTGGAGTTGGTTTGACTGAATGGAGATCTTTCAATGCTTTAGTTGCCTCCGCAATTCCGAATATGGAATATGTATGTGTTGCGATTGTATCTTGTTCCAGTGGAGAACTTTGGCAGTTTGACTGCAGTCCTGTTGGTATTAACAACAAGAAATTATTTGATGTACATAACTTTTCCTCCCCTGGTAATTATACTGGTCGATCTGTAGGGAGCAAGGGGTACCCAAGGTCACTAATATGGCGTTTTGCACATCCACCTGTTGAAGATTCTAACAGGCAGTTTTTCCTCTTGACGGATCAAGAAATCCAATGCTATAGCATTAAACTATCTCCGGATTTGAATGTATCAAAGCTTTGGTCTCATGAAATTGTAAGTACTGATGCGGAATTGGGGATTAAGAAGGATATTGCAGGACAGAAGCGAATTTGGCCTTTGGACATGCAGGTAGATGATAATGGTAAAGTGATTACAGTTCTTGTTGCAGCCTTCTGTAAGGACCGTGTCAATAGTTCAAGTTACACACAGTATTCTCTTCTCACTATGCAATATAGGTCTGGTGTGAATGCTTCCTCTGATGTACATGAAAGAATATTAGAGAAAAGGGCTCGGACTCAAGAGATAATTCCAAAAGCAAGAGTGGAAGATGAGGACTTCTTGTTCTCCATGAGACTTAAAGTAGGAGGAAAGCCCTTAGGATCAGCAATAATACTTTCTGGTGATGGAACAGCAACCATCTCGCACTATCACAAAAATTCTACCCACCTCTATGAGTTCTCCCTACCTTATGATGCTGGGAAAGTTTTAGATGCTTCAGTTCTACCTTCGACAGATGATGGGGAAGATGGTGCATGGGTTGTCTTAACTGAGAAAGCGGGAATATGGGCAATACCTGAGAAGGCTGTTGTACTTGGCGGGGTTGAACCACCAGAGCGAAGCTTGTCTCGTAAAGGAAGCTCAAATGAAGGATCTTCGCAGGAAGAGAAAAGGAGTCTTGCATTCACTGGCAAGAGTGCTCCTAGAAGGGCTAGTTCAGATGCATGGGATGCTGCTGGCAGACAACGGGTTGCTATGTCTGGAATTGCACCCAGAGCTGCACAAGATGGAGAATCCGAGGCTTTGGTAAGTCATTTTTTCCAGGAGTTTTTGCTCTCTGGGAAGATTGATGATTGCTTGGAAAAGCTACGTACTTCTGGGGCATTTGAAAGGGAGGGAGAGGCAAATGTGTTTGTGAGGATGAGTAAGTCAATTGTTGACACATTAGCTAAGCACTGGACAACTACCAGAGGTGCTGAAATTTTGGCTATTGCTGTTGTATCCACCCAACTTGTGGAAAAGCAGCAGAAGCACCAGAAGTTTCTACAGTTTCTTGCTATATCCAAATGTCATGACGAGTTATGCTTGAAACAGAGTATCTTCTATTCCCTTTTATAATGATTTACTTGTTACTCAATTTCAGTTAAACTTGCGTATAATCCTCTTCATGCGCTATTTTATATCTATTGTATGATTCACAAAGAGAGTAATCTTTCTAATCCCTATATGGCTTCTCGGTTTGCACAGGACATTCCTTGCAAATCATTTTGGAACATGGTGAAAAGCTTGCTTCTATGCTTCAACTCAGGGAAGTGCAAAGTATGATTAGCCAGAACCATTCTTCTGTTGTTAGCACTGAAAATCAAGTTTCTGGTGCGCTTTGGGATCTTGTTCAATTAGTTGGAGAAAGAGCCAGGAGAAATACAGTTCTTCTCATGGATAGAGATAATTATGAAGTGTTCTACAGCAAGGTCTCTGATCTTGAGCAGGTTTTTTATTGCTTAGAGAAGCATCTAGATTGTATTATCAGTATAGAGCAACCACTTGGAGTTCAGATTCAGAGAGCCTGTGAACTTTCAAATGCATGTGTTACTATCATTCATTCTGCCATGCACTATAAAACTGAGAATCACCTATGGTACCCACCACCTGAAGGGTTAATACCTTGGTATTGTCAACTGCTTGTACGTAATGGAATGTGGAATGTTGCTTCTTTCATGCTTCAACTGTTAAAAGAAACATCTGGACTTGATATGTCAGCAAAGTCAAATATATATTCTCATCTTGAATTGTTAGCGGAAGTTCTGCTTGAGGCATTTAGTGGTGCAATCGCAGCAAAAGTAGAGCGTGGAGAAGAGCACAAAGGTCTGTTAAATGAGTACTGGAGTAAAAGGGATGCACTTCTCAATTCTCTTTATGACCAAGTCAAAAGTTTTGCGGAGGCTGGTGATCAGGTCTAGTTTTTTTTTGGGCTTTAATTTCTGACATCACTTCACTGATTATAGTAAGTCATAGCTATGGAAATTGAATTGTTGACTTTGCAGGACACAAATGATGGAACTGAAGACCAAAAACAAGAAACTTTAAGAGAACTTTCTTCAAGCTTGCTGTCGATTGCAAAACAGCATGGTGGCTACCAAACAATGTGGAACATCTGCTGTGAAATTAATGATTCAGAATTGCTCAGGAATCTTATGGTATGCACATCAGGTTTTGGACCATCACTTACATTGTCACTTTCTATGAGATGTATGCTTATTTTTGTGGTGACCCCGTTCAATATAAAATCTGATGGTTCATGCAACAATCTAGAGGTGTCTCCTGATGTTGGAGTTTCTGTTCAATAAATCATAAACATTTCGTATTAATCTTCAGATGTGGCTTGGTTCAAGATCCTTAGTTAGGCAATTTAACTCCAAAATAGGTGTTCATGACATAACACGGGTAGACATACAGTTACTTATACTTTACAAGAACTGTTTTACTAGTGATATAGACACCAAACACATAAGATGCTTTTTCTATTATGGTGTCATAGAATCTATAAAAGCATATGAATTCTTGCTCAATTTCAGCTGCATATCTACACATGATTCGAATTTAACTTTTATATAAACACTGGAGCTCTCAAGTGGATAAAATGGATGCCATCTTTGTGTTTTCTTCCTATTAAGTGTCTTACTGGCAGTTGTACAAGGTGTATGAGTAATTAAGCTACCTTCTACCTAATGGACACAGACGCAATGTTCTCTCTCTTGCACTGTTATCTCAACTATGCACAGACAAGACACACTTTGCATTTGCTGTTCAAATATACTTCTACTTGTTTGCATGTTCATAGGAGTATTGAATGTAAGCATACATTCAAGTACGTGCATCCTGTGCATTGTTGGAGATTGCTTGCCTTCCAGTGAAGTTGAGGACATACTTTATCATACTATTGACAGATATTAGGGGCCTTTCAGGTTGGCTAGATGAAGTCTTTAGCCTTCTCTGCTCCACTTTATGTGCTTCATCTCAATGCATTAGTGAGTTGATGATATTTTCTGTTACCGCAGAAGCATTTCCTCTCAAAATATCAGCTTTCTCGACTTTGTCTTACATGGTTCTGCATTAGGTATTCATGGTTCTGCTTTTTCAAAGAAGGAAATGTGTCTTTCTGGTTGTTCTGCAATTACTCTTCATCTATTCCCCACGTTTTAATTTTCCATCACTTGTTGAAGTTTCTGATATGAACTTAAAAATACTCTGCTATGCAGCATGAGAGCATGGGACCACAAAGTGGGTTCTGTTACTTTGTGTTTGAGCAGCTGTATGAAAAAAAGCAATTCTCCAAGGTGCTAAGGCTTGGGGAAGAATTCCAGGAGGATCTATCTATTTTCTTGAAGCGTCATAGTGATCTCCTGTGGCTACATGAGATATTCCTTCATCAATTTTCTGAAGCTGCTGAAACGCTTCATGCATATGCCCTTTCCCAGGGTGAAGGTCTGTTTCTGGCAGGCAAAGAAGCAGGAAATGCTGAGCTAAAAATGGCTGAACAGACATTGGCTCACAGAAGGCACCATTTGAACCTTGCCAAGATCGCTTCACTTGCAGGTAACTAATTACTTTGTGATTTGTTTTAATGAATCTCCTTTTCTCTTTTATTTGTAATTTTGCTAGTATCATCTCTTGTTTTGTTCTGTTTTATTTGTGTGTGTCCTTTTCCTGGTCTCATTTAGTCAAAATGCTACTCATAAGGTTATCTCTTCCTAATATATAAAAATGCAAATTCATTTACTTTGCATGAGTTGGCTTCATTATGTTGGAATTTGCTTCGACTATTTATAGATCTGCATCAACAAATACGAAAGCTGTTAAGCTGCCTTCATCAGTTCCTACTAATTTTGCTGTTCCACCTATTGCTGATGGTATTTATCTGTCTCAACATGGTGGCCAGGTGCTGGTGTAAAGGATGGTACCCTTGAAGCTAAATTGAGGCGCATAGAAGCTGATCTGCAGATCTTGAACTTGCAGGTTTGTTGCTTTGCGGGCAAAGAGTTAGAGAGTCTACTTTTTTTGTCATGCGTCTGCATCATAAAACCAGTGTTACTATATCTCTCTGGCAGGAAGAAATCACAAAAGTCCTTCAGGATGATGAAATAAAGCAGTCTGTGGGGACGCAGCTCCTCCGTCCAGATGAGCTTATAGTGTTGTGCCTTAGAAGTGGGGACAAGGAGCTTGCACGTCAAGTTTTTGATGTATTTGCTTGCACTAGCTCATCTTTCCGTAAGAGCCATAAAAATCTGTTGGAAGAGTGCTGGAGGAATGCAGCAGATCAGGATCCTTGGGCCCAGCTCTACCAAGCATCTATTAACGAAGGATGGAGTGATGAGGAAACTGTGCAGCGACTAAGACAGACCATATTATTCCAGGCTTCAAGCAGGTGTTACGGACCACAATCAGAAGCTATTGAAGACGGGTTCGATCAAGTGCTGCCACTGAGACTGGAGAACTTGGAGGACCCTAAATCAAAAGATGCCAGTTGCTCGGTTGAAGGGATATTGATGCAGCATCCAGATTACTCCGTTGCTGGAAAGATAATGCTAATGGCTATCATGCTAGGAAGGGTGCAAGATGAGTCGCAAATAGACGAGGGCATTCATCTGATGGAATGACGGGTTATAACAATCTTTTTCTAACCTTGCTTTCACACCGATAGTGTGATATTTTTTTTCCCCAGTACCATGGTATGAGAACAAATCTTTAACTAGTCAAAGGCCTAACACTAAAACAAACTGTAGCTTAGTTTAGCAGGGCACGAACGGTTATACGTCAGATGTGGGGCAAATCTCTGTTTCTTTGTTTTTTGGTACCCGGAAAATCTCTATTTGATCTTATTGAGTAAAAAGAATGATGGATACAAAGGTACAATCTCAATACTGGAATCCAAAAAGGTAATTAACAAAATTATTGGCTTCAATAGAATTTGGTGAATGGGGGAATTCAAAAATCTGTACAAAAGAAAAAAAAAATTATGGTAACCTTGGAGAATGTAAAAAAAAAAATTGATGAATGGAATACATAATTAACTGCTGGGCTCCATATGAAGATTAGCTGAATAGCAATAGTGAAACGGAGGTACAAACGGCGGATTTGGATAGTCGATCAACGCTAAAACTGGTTCTGGGTCAAGAGAGCATCATGACTCGCTGTAAGATCCTCACCAAAACCATCAAATCCTGCAAACATTTATTTTAGCAGCATGTCAACTATTCAATCACCAATATATATGTCACGTGAGTATAAAATAGTATTTAGCCACGCAGAAATGGAGAAATGTTTTAGCATTTTGAGCAATGACAGAATCAGAGTCGTTTCTGCTTCAGCTACAACCTTCCAGCCCCAGGATCATATGCCAGAAAGCCACCATCGGAATTGCCATTTTCCAAAGGTAAACACACATATTCCTTCGTCAGCATCAAGATCAAAATCAACTTGCTTTTGTTAGAAGCTATATGTCAAAAGCACATTATCCATCCATGGGCAGCCAGACAGTTTCTGACATGAAATTCAAAAGGGTCATGTCAGGGCTAGAAGACAAAACAGATAGTGTTCGGAGAGCTTAAAAGAACACCAATCTGTGTTTTCTTTTTTATTTTTATCTAGTGTTACATTTCCAATGGGTAGCTCATTTTTATAGGTTCTAAAAGAGCTTTCAGCCTTTCACAACATCCATCAAGACTTTATTTCTAATTTTATCTGTTCCCTACTTTGGAGGGAGACAAACCAACAAAAATAAATGCTTTTGGAATAAAAGTATGCACTTTCTTTTATAACAAAGAGAATGCCTAGATTCCAACTGGTATAAGATGCTACTAAGGAAAAGAGACCAATCCAAAACACACAGACACACACACACCCCAACCCAAAAAAAAATGCTTCAAAGGTTGAAGGTAAGATCAGCCAACTGCAAGCATACGAGTTCTCTTGCAAATAATATATTGAAAGGAACACTTAGGGCTTTACCTTAACACCATCAGCATCTTCCCAAAAACAGAGAGTCTACATCCTTCCCGTTGTCATGTTTGGTATGTTAGACAAAAGACCCCTTTCCCTGCTAGCACATCAGAAATCCGAAAGAATACTAGTCATAAGTTTGATTCTAAAAAAAAAAAGAAGAAGAAAAAAAACTGAACTCATGGTTAGGTGACCCAAACGTTGCATTGCGGTCAACAAAAAAAATTTGGGGGGGGGGGGGGGTCCCTCCCCCCCCCCCCGTTGTGGTTGGGTTGGAGTATATCAACAGGTAACAAGTTTTAATTGCTTACCATTTAAGAATGATGTAATTGCCAGGTAATGGCAGTGAAAATTTTATTTACACGGAAGCAACATTTCCTTGGCTTGTCAGTATGTCACGCCATCCTGCCAACTTAACACACACATTTCCTGACAATTGAGGGATCCGAGGAAAATATGTATCACCTTCCTCATAATTCTCAACTTTATGCTAATTTGATCTGCTTGTTTTACTTTGTCTTCGGCAGTTCTCTGGCCAAAATTGTGTATGTATGAAGACTGGGAGCACAATTTCTTTGTTCCATAAGGTTGAGAAGCTTCATACAAAAATCTGACTCTCCTCTCTTCAATAAACCATCAATCAACACTGTCCATACAACCTCATCATTACTAAATTGATTCTCAAGCATGCTCTGAAACAAGGTCTGAGCTTGTTCCACGTCTCCAGCTTTGCAGAGGGCACATAATAGTAATCCATAAGTAGATAGCTGTGGCTTCCAGCTCTCCACTTCCATAAGCCTCAATATTTCCAGGGCATGGTCCACTTCTAAGTTCCTGCTGTGTGCAGATATAAGGGAGCAATAAATGCTTTTATCAGGCTTAAGTCCTCTTCCTTTCATATTCTCCACCAACTTGTACGCCTCATGAGATCTTCCTTCCCTGCACAAGCCACTAACTAAACTACTGTATATGTCAATATTAGGTTCACAGTTATTCTCGGACAATCTAGTCAAGAGGTTAAGCATCAACTCGAAGTCTGAAACTTTCTCATTAAAGCTACTGCTACAGTTAACTCCAGCTTGACTGACAGCCTTTTCTGTTACCAATCGGCACTCTTTCCGTAACCCTTTCAAAAGCACTGTACAGGTTTGATAATTAGGTCTACAACCTGCATTGATCATCAACCGAAGAAGCAGAAAAGCATGGTCTAGCCTACCAAGCATGACAAAACCATCAATAAGTGAAGTGTATGTGACCTCATCTGGGGCCAACTCTTTGCTCTTCATCTCACAGAGCAACCTCTCTGCTTCATCAGCTCTCCCTTCTTGACAAAGCCCATAGATGATTGAGCTATAGGTGTATACATTAGGCATGCAATTTCTCTTTTCCATTTCCTGCAAAACCTTAAATGCAAGATCTGTCCCACCATTCCGGCACAATCCATCAATCAAAGATGAGTAGGTGATGACATTTGGAACCAACCCTCTCTCTGACATATCACGGCATAGCTTCTCTGCTACAGAGAGTTGATTGGCTTTGGACAAACCATTGATCATCGCATTATAAGTCTCAATGCTTGGACAACATCCATGCTTCCCCATCCCCTCAAACAATGACAAGGCAGAATCCAGTTTCCCATCATTGCAGTAACCATCAATCAGTGCCGTATAACTAACCTGGTTAGGGTTCAATCCATGTCCCACCATTTCTGTGAACAGATTGGATGCTGTATCTGGCTTTCCCCACTCACAAAGCCCTGCAATAAGTTCGGAATAGGTCCACTCATCAGGTCCACATCCATGATTCTTCATTAGATCAAATAATCTCAGGGCATTGTTTAAATTCCCCTGTTTGAGATATCCGCGAATAATTGTGTTGTAGGTTACCACAGACGGAGAGGGGCCAACCTTTTGCATTTCATTTAAAAGAAACATTGCCTTCTCAATCTCACCCATAGAGCACAATCCCCAAATGATTTCATTGTAGGTTCTGGTATCACATCTACCATGCCGTACCATCCAATAAAAAATATCCAATGCAATACCATACCTTCTCTCTGAACACAATTGATTTATTAATGTGTTGTATGAAACTGCGCTTGGTACCAAACCATCCTTCACCATTTTGTGGTACAATCCGAAAGATACTTCAGATTTCCCAGCCTTGGACAGTCCACTTATCAATGCAGTGTACGTCTGAACATTTGGACTGCAACACCTTCTCCTCATACAAGCAACAAGCTTAATTGCCTCATCCACACGATCAACCCTACATAGTGAGACAATTGGAACTGTATATGTATAAACAGTAGGTTGTATTCCTTTATTGACCATATCCTGGAGCATCTGGAGTGCCTCATCAACTCTATTTTCATTGCACAACCCATTGATCAGATTCGAATATGTGACTGAATTCGGTTCACATCCCTCCTTCACCATCCTGTCAAAACATCCAAAAGCTGAACTCAAATCTCGATTTCGACAATGGCCAAGAATCAACGAAGTAAACGTAAAGGTATCTGGACACAGTTCATACTGGAAAATCTTACTGAAAATCAACTCAGCCTCACGAACCTTCCCTTGTTTACACAAAATATTAATCATAGTATTAAGTGTCAGCAAATTGGGTCTAATACCCCTATCCATCATCTGCGCGTACACATTCTGAGCTAGCCCAACCATTTCAAACTTGCCCAACTGAATCAGTAGCGTATTAAAACTGTACAAAGTAAAACCAAAACCGAAACTTCCAGTGAGTCCATTCAAAAACTCCAGTACACGACTCATTTCATTCTCGCTTCCACAATCTTTGATCATCAAAATCCTAACATGATCAGCAGGAGCAAAACTTCTTTCTCTTAGGAGCCGATTCAACATGGAAGTGTAACAACCCATATCATGCTTGTAACAATGCCGCTTAGAGACCCAATAAAAGAACTTCAAAGCCGCGTCCGTGCTTTTGTGGGTTGCGATGACCTGGGAGACGTGGTGGGGTCTGAGGTTGGGGCTCAATCGCTTGAGCTCCGGATTCTTCTGCCATTCCAAGTCGCACAATATACTGCAAACTTTAGAGACTAAAACTCCGGATTGATTTGCCGCCGGCGCCGGCGAAGATAGGATCGGTTGCGAAGAGAAATTGATAAAACGGCGACGCGAAAAGCTCAACAGAAATCTGGCAGGCGGGATTCGGAGCAGGGGTCTTAACATTGCGCGCCGCAAGAATCTAAGTTCATCTGGAAGATTGCGGGGCGAAAGTCGGAGATTTCTTTTGGTTTGGTCGCCCTGAAAAAAGAGAGGTCGATATGGAGATTGAGCTGAGGAACGTGGTCACTCGAGGACCATAGCCTCACAGGCTCCGCCACGGCTTCTAATAATGAAGTTTGCTATAGAAGCTGGCAAGCCCTCCCCGGACCTTCTTGCTTAGGGTTGTTTCTTCAGAGGAGAAGTAACGAATCAGCTCAGGTTTACGTCTTTCCTATTTGTTAAATAGCACCCATAGTCCTTAAACTAATGACCAAATTGCTTAATAGTTCCACAACTATTAATTATTGCACCAGTCGTTTTTTAACTATAATAATTATTGTAATAACATCCTAGCGTTATATCAAGACGTGAAGAAGAGGCTACCATTCTTCCTCCCAGGCCTGATCCATGTCAGCTCGGAGAGAAATAAGAAGATACAAGCAGAAGAAAGCAAGTATCTTGGTCGGATGACTAAATTGAAAAAGTCTTCCTGATATCTACCGGGCATGGATTTTCCAGACTGAATTCTGGGCAGGGGAGATGGCACAAGTCGATTAGTTGGTATGATTTCGCCTGCGGATTTCTGTAGCCGTCCCCATCCCCAGATTCTGTTCCCTGGTTACATGCAAATAATCACTCATGGCAATAAATTTAGCTAGGTTTATATTCATGGGACAATGCCTGATCAGATATAAGCTTGTCCTTGGGACACAGCTTAGATCTGCCAACTCTTTTCTACAAAACGAATAATTTGCCGTACGCTTCTGTTAAAATATAATTAGAATTCAAGTGAGGGGACCGGGACTGGGACTGGGACTGGGACTGGATGTTGCTACCAAAGCCCAAATTTTTTGACTTGTTTGGCCGCTTTGTCAGCTGTATGAAGATCTGGAAAATATAACACGAAAACTCGAGTATTAAGCATTAAAATTACCTCTAGCCCTCTTGATATGCATATGCCATAATAAAAAGAGGAAACACTGGTTAACATGATGATTCAATAAAACATCAATATATATGATTAGAATGGAAAAATATATCCATGGACAGACAGCCTCATTAGAATTGACTTGGCAACTTTCTGGCCCCTAGTGAAGCAAACTCTCACCTTGCTAAAGCTTTTATTATTTATGTACCATACTGGGAAGCAAATGTGATGCCCATATTCATTAACTCGGAAAATAAAAAACAACAATGGCATGTCAGTCAGCCATAGTTAGTATCAGGGTCTATTTATGATCCTCAAATTGTTAACCAACCCATAATGGACTTCCTAAATTTTAAGAAATTCAAGAGGTAATTTTGTAGGAGTAATATTTTTGTAAAAATAAACTTTTTTTTATCAAGTTTTCCCTTTTTTAAAAAAAAAAATTGGCTAAGTTAAAACTTAATAAAAAATATTTTTTTAAAAAATAACTTACAATTACTTTTTGAACTTATTAAAATACAAAAAGTGATAATTTAAAAAATAATCATTTTATAAAAAAAAAGATTTTTTACTGTTACTCTATGAACTTTAAGTGATATTACAGTTGCCCCCCAGAAGTTTGAAAATCTACACTTACCCTCTGATTTTTAACGCCATAAGTTAGCAGTCAGTCAAAATTACAATCAATCTTCTTGAATTTAATCTGGTCTACAATTATATCCAACACTTTAGAAATCTATAATTTTTCAAGATTGTTTTTCCTCTTCTCATCTTTCTACTTTCATTCTCTGCCGCTTTCCTGCCTCTTTATCTGACTCCGCCCTCTTGCTCCATCACCTCCTTCCTTGACCTAGTCCTCAAAATCACATGTCCTCTCCGCCTCGACCCATTCAGACTCATCTAAATTCGCATCACTTGTCCTTCCGTGTTTTGACACAAATCGAAGAAGAGAAGAAAAAGGTCAATGCTTTAATCCCTCCAGCCACTTTAATTGATATTTTATCTAGAACTATATCATTTAAATATTTAACTAATAATCACTTGGATAATATTTTTAGAAAATAATATATCTAATTAATAATCACTTGAATAATGTTTTTAGAAAATAATTTTTTTTTGTAGCCAACCAAGAAAAAGAAAAATCAAAAGAAAATACCAAGATTTTCCCAAAAGTGTTAAAAATACTTTTCCAACCTTTTTAAATATAAAGTTTTAATTGATATTATTCAAGTTGAGTGAATAATCTCTGTATATCAAAATAATTACTAATAACTCATTTTTTTTAGAATCATTGTCAAACATGTGACAATATTGTTTTACCTTATATTTTCAAAATAAATTGTTTTTCAACATTTTATATTTTATATTTTTATTTTATTTTGAATTCACTACATGTGGAATTAGTTTTCAAGACAAATATAAAGGGGTAAATAGTGCATTTGTCTCCAATAACTATATTCAAAATTTGAGGCAAAAACATAGAAGCATAAATTATATTTGTCACTAATTAATATACTTTGGAGACAAATAAAATGAATCAAACAAAATATGTGACTCCAAAATTTATTAAAAATTAGAGGCAAATATATTTTTGTTTCTTGCTTATGTATGATCGAACAAGATAGTTGTGAATTCACAATTTTTTTTATAAAAAAAAATTGTATCATGCATTAGCAAAATAATGATGATAATGAATATAACTTCCATAGGTGACTTATATATTTCTTAGTCAATAAGTGAATTCAATTCTTTGAGACTGAAAAACTTGGCGAAACAATGCAAATTTCACAAAGCTTAAGAAATGTAGAGTTAAGCTCAACCAAGGCAAACCACTAGACTTCATATTTGCACTGTTGGGTGTTGTTAGCCATTGCATTGACATTCTCTACAGCATTATCATAGGAATCAGAATTGAACTCATTGTTGGCAACCGAAAGTTAGGAAACGGCATAACTATTACAGTCTCAACACATTTGAAGCATCCCACGGTAAGTGGCAGAAAAGGCATTAGCATGGAAAGTGAAGGTGAAAGACCCTGAGTCCGTGACCTTGGTTTGGGGCAAATCTCAATACAGCAACCGTAAGGTCACTGACAAGGGCTTAAGGAGCAATATGTAAATAATAATATTTTAAACTAATGCAAAATGAACACACTAGTTCCGATCCTCTACTTTCCCACGTATACAATTTTTTTAATCTATTTTCAGGGTTTCATACTTATGTCTTCGATTTGCTCACAGCTTGGCTACTACTACTTTTAAGTTACCAACCTATAAGATTCAATCCACAACCCTCCAACCTCCTGCACTAGGATTTATCATTCTTGGATATTTTTGTATTTTGCCTCATGCAATTGCATCGCGGCCAACTAAACGGCTGGAATTGAATTGTAGTATAACATAGGCATAGATAGGCACAGCGGCTGGAATTCAATTCCGGCCGGCGGAATAGAATTGAAATTCCTGCACATTACAATTCAAGGCGTTTGTTGGGTGCCGGTTTAAGTTAGCAACCAATCCAACTGAAATGATCGATCAAACGGAAGCCAGCCAGCCAGCCAGACAAGAGGAAATCGAGCTGTCGAGGACTCTGGCCTGGTGTGGTTGGAATAGATGAATTTTGCAAGGCCCCTCTTTTGGTCTGACGTGGCATGAAATGAAATAACGAGGGAGTTTGCCTTAACCCTTTGTTTTGTTACAAAAACTAGGAACCTTTCCGGCGGCTGTTGTCTCAGCCATCTTCGCCTCGCCGGGTGACGTCTAGAATCATACCCCTTTAGTAATTCGAGTAAATTACAAAAGCCTCATGTGGTTTGATCTAATCTATACTTTGCCCCTCTATTTTAAAAAAATTACATTTTACCCTATATTTCATTTATAGTATTTGACAACAACTTTTGAAACCCCAAATTAAACTATATGATAACCATGCTCCAGTAATTTCAAGATTTTTGATATTTTTTTCATAGCTAACCTACTTTTGAAAAATACTAATATGCACTTACAGGAAGAAAAATACACTTACAAAAAGGAAAAACTGATAATTTAAAATTTCTATTAACTATAAAAAAAATTAGAGAGACCGACATTATTAGAATATGAATATCGTACAGTTTAAATTATAGTTTTAGAAGTTATTATCGAACATTATAACAAAATTAAGGGCAAAGTATGGGTTTTAAAAAATAAAGGGACAAACTGTAGGTTAGTGTAAATATCAGGGGTAATTGTAACTTTCTCTTAATAATACTTTCTCCGTTCCATATTCTTTGCACCACTTGACTTTTTTATTTAGTTTGACTTGAATTTATTCATATTAGTATTTGTTCAAAAAAATTTTAAAAATATATATTTAGAAACTATATGCCCTAATTTATCATTCTTATATAAAAATTCATCATTTATATACTAAAATGTTGAAAATAAAAAATCATAGACTAATTGCTAAAAAGTGAATGGTGCAAAGAATATGAGACAGATGGAGTATATAATTAAAATTATACTCATTTCTTTTTATATTAAATTCTTTATACCATTTTCCTTTTTTGAAATATCCCAAATTTTTTACACTATTTCCTTATTTGGTGATTTTTATCAATCCAAATGACAATTATGCCCTTTCCAAATCTTGCCAAAATCTTTTAATCTTCTTATTCTTTGCAATCTTGACCTGCTTGCTTGAATTGATAAAGAGTTGGGAGAGTTTGATATTGTGAATGACTTTGGCCAAATGGGCGTTATTGTTGCTCAACTAAACTCATTAAAGTTCAAGCATTTATTAGAAGAGAACAATAATGCAAACCCAAAACAGAACAACATCATATGAACAGAACCTAGAAAGAAGATTTCAAAAAAGCTGTCATGGTACCCGCATGCCGAATCCCTTGTTTGGACTTCATGCTATCCTACCACTAGTCCATTTTCCCAGTTAGAAGTCCCCACCATCAACCTAAACAACCTAAATGCAATGGAGCTTGTGCGTCAGACCTGCGAGGAATAGGGGACGTTTCACATCACCAACCATGATGTTCCAATGAGCCTATTGGATGAGATAGAGCACTGGGCACGTTAGCTGTTTGAGTTGCCAATGGAGGACAAGATGCATGTGGCCAGGGGAGCTAATATAGCCATGACTTGCCACTAGGGGTGAGCATGGGTCGGGTTGGTTCGGTTTTATGGTGGAACCGAACCAACCCAAAATGGCCTCGGTTCCAGAATTTTGCTACCCAACCCAGAACTGAGAACCGAACAGAACCAGAACCATGGTTCTGGGTTTCTCGGTTTTGGTTCTCGGGTTTTTCGGTTTATACCATATACCTATAACAACACCAAAATTCAATAAATCTACATCCATAATCAGTTTTATGACATATTCAACATAATATACAATTAAATTAATATTTAAATATAAGTACTTAGATACATTCAAAAGAGTTTAAAATATTGTTATTACAAAATTGGTTCAAAAGAGTTGCTTGTGGGGCATCTTTTATCTCAACTAGTTTACTTCATTCCAGTAATTCTAATATTGGTATGATAGTCAATATAGAAAACTGAGCTTTTAAGACCATCTTCTTCAGTATCAAAACCTAAAATATGTCGATGTCATAAATTTTTAATTTTACATGACTCAAATGAAAAAAATATCATAATTGTGTCGTAAAGAGTAGTCTGGAATAAAAGATCGAAAGCAAAATGACTTAGGAGTAGTAGGTCTATGAAGCAAAGTGATTTAAGTAAATATGGAGAAATTTCGTAAATGATCCCACAACTTCCATACTGTTTCAATTTGGAACATCAGTTTAAGAGTTTAATATAAAAATAAAAAATAACCATCATAATACTTCAAAGAAATATGTGTGTGTGTGTGTGTGTGTGAAGATATATTGTGTAATGGATAATTTTAGTATATACTATAATTTTTATATATATATATATATATATATATCTCGGGTTCGGTTCCACCTCGGGTTGGTTCCATATGGAACCAGAACCAACCCAAAAACCGTCGGTTCTCCTATATGTGGAACCAACCCGAGAACCATGATCAATTTTTACCCAACCCAACCCAACCCAATGGGGGTGGTTCAGTTTCGGTTTCGGGTTTACCCAACCCATGCTCACCCCTACCTGCCACGATTGTCACAAAGTACTACCCAAAACTCATGTGGCCGGAAGGATAAGAAAATGAGACATTATTGAAATGGACAAACAAATTGTGTACTAGATTCAGAACCTAGAGAAAATGAAGGAAAATATTGGAGAGAAATTGAAAGGAAAAGACTTTGAGATTCACACAGACTTCACAAGGAATAAATGACGGAAAGCTATGGGTGGGAAAAAGAATGCAAGGCGTCAGGTTTGAATAGAAAAAGATCTCGATCTTGCAGCAAATCTGGCGGTGGACCGCAAATCCTCATGGTTCTTATAGAGGAATTGTTACGGGAGAATGAGGAGGGGTAAAATGAGGGACGGGGAGGGTAAGGTCGGGGCATCAAAGAGTTTAGGTTGAGGTGAGGAGCAGTGACAAGGAGGTTTGGTAGGAGGCGTGGAGTAGTGAAAATGGCCTAGATTGAAGTGGAGAGGTGGGCAAGGATGTGAAGGGAAAAGTTGGAAAAAAAAGGGAAACAGTTGCTCTCTTTAGCCTGTGGGAGAACCTAAATGGTGTAAATATAATAGGGTAATGTTAAATAAATTATTAGATTTAATATTTTTTAAACTTTAGCTAATTAAAAATATTTAACATTTTATTTACCATAGACAATTTTATTGAAAATTTTCAACGATTTGGATTTTACTAGATAAATAATAAAAACATACAAACTGCATAAAGTTAAATTTTTTGCGCATCATCTTAATAATTGAAATGTTCAATTTAACGGTTCAGTTGATATACGTAATTGGTAAAAAATTATCAAATTAAAAAAATGATATAATTAAGTGGATATTTGTTTACGTTATTATATTTTATTTCCTGTTCTGTTGGTGTGCCCAAAAAAGAGATACCCCTAATACTCGGTAAATAATGATCCCGTTCCCACATCCCATGTCACAAAGGGCCTATCCATTCCTTAAATAAGGCCATTTTGTATAATTGAATTTGAATAATAATAATAATAATAATCCGGCCGTTTACTTTCATCCTACCAATTATGCCAGCCTCAAGCATTTACTTTTTCCTTGAGTCTTCCTCTTTGCAAAAATGGATGAAAAATTGTCGGAAACTGAAAGGCAAAATCTTTTCCTCAACCCAGTTCAGCTATTCATTGCTAGACGCTAAAAATTTTGTACAACTTCGAAATGAATGAGATTGGAAATTAAATCTGCTTTATGCTGGAATTCATTTATTTTGTTCCTTACTAAGCTAATTTTTCAGTATAGGTTTGTAGAATTTTTGTTGTTCTAAGATTTGAAACTGTATAACTTGATATTCTTGCATGGTTTTAATCGTTTCAGAGTTTAGCTATTGTTTCTGTCCCCTACTATTTTATTCTATACGGCTCATTCATTATTCCACACCTCTAGCTAGAGGTGGGATATGAGCCGGGTTAACTTGGCCCAAATCAGGACTGGCCCGACAATTAAACCTGTGCCCTCCCTCGGTCAAATCCGTCTCGCCCCGTTCTGGCAAAAAAAAAAAGTAAATTTGGGCCGAATATTGGCCTGAGAGAAGAGGATGACACAAAACGGGCTGCCTTAGCCTAATTGTGGAACTGACCCGCCCTAACCTGCCCCTGGCCAGAGCTCGGCCCAGGTTTGGTCCAGTTCGGGCTTGGGGCTCAACGACTATAAAACAGTAACCTGCAAAAAACTTTTTAAAAAATGGGTTAATTACAATATAAGTTCGTTCTGCTCTATTTTAGCCCCCAAAATTTCATTTTTATCCCTCCCAACAACTAATTTTTAAGGATTGTTTGGTCCAAATAATTTTTGGCCGTCCCCTATAAATACCAATGTCATTTTTACTCAATCCTCACACCACCACTCAATCTCTCTTCTTCCTTAATTATATTCTCTCAAGCATTTGAACTTTTTTTCTTAATCTCTTCCAAATTTCTTACTAATCTCCTCCTAATATCTTCATAATCTCCTCTTAATTTTGCATTAATCACTACTATTAGTTCGTGACTCATGACTTCAAGAGAAAAAGGCAAGGCAATAGAGAGTTCATCTTCTTGCGCTACCGGCCTCCGAGGCTTGTTCTATCGCTATTCTCAATCCGCCAATAAACGCATCTTAATTGAAAAGTTGCATGACGATGATGCCAGAATCAATATAATTAATTACGATTTGGAACTCGACGATAAATTATCGGATGATGAAGTTGAGGAGTTGGATGTGATGGCGGTTGGGAATCCGTCAACACAACCAACACTGACAAGTCATGGACCCGTCATCGAAGAAATCCAAAGACAAGGTAAATCATCGAGATTAATTGTTTGGGTTTAGGAGCATTATGAGCTCATACACGAAGGGAAGTCGAGGTACGGAAAATGCAAACATTGCGGTAAAAAATTTATGCATAAAAAGAATTTTGGCATTGGAACGCTAAAGCGACATATTGAAAATCAACATCCTAACGTCCTCTCCAGTGCCGAGGCTAATTTTGGAAGACAAACACAACTTCGGTCTACAACCATCACCGGCGGGCCAGGTATATTTCGTTTTAACCAACAATCTTGTAGAGAATGCATGGTAAATTAGATTATGCTTACTGAAAAACTTTTTTCACAAGTTTAAAATGTGCACATAGAATCTTTGATAAAATCACAATTAAATCATTCATTTAAAAAAGTGTTTAGGAAAACTGCTAAGAAAAAAAACTTTAGATTATTTGAAGCCGAAAAATCAGATTTACAAGCTTATTTTTCTGCCCTTGATTATTGTGTGGCATTCATTTTTGATATGTAGATATCATTTATAAATCAATCATTTTATTGTGTTACTTCTCATTGGATTGATTCTGATTTGATTATGCAAAAATGAATTTTGTCATTTAGGAATATTGAAATGGATCATACTGGTTATCACATATTCAATTGCATCTTAGAAACTTTACGTAATTATTTTTGTGCTAATAAAGTCCTATGCATTTCATTTGATAATGCTTCAAACAATGATGTTGTCACTCGCCGTTTGAGTCAAATATTGAAACCACCTCTTAACCGTGCATTTTTCTACGTTAGATACATATGTCATATTTTGAACCTTTATGTGCAAAAGAGTTTAGAAGTTTTCCAAAATGAAATTCTGCCTATTCGGAATTCATTGACGTATTTGAAATCAAGATCTGCTGTGTTTCATAAATTTAAAAGCTTTTGTTTTGAAAATCAAAAAGAGTTTTCTTGGAAATAGTTTAAATTGGATTACCCAACCTATTGGAACTTCACATATTTGATATTGTAAGATACATCATGGTATGCAAATTTGTTAATGCATTTCATGAACTTAAAAATTAGTTGTGAAAATCTTACGACTAAAGTTTGGAAAAAAATGTTCCAAAACCGATGAATTGTTTAAGCTTTTTTATGAGGCTGCTGAATTTTTCTTTGGTGTTTACTACCCAACCATTTATCAAATTTTGTTTCATTTAGTGAACATTACATATGCTTTATATCAATTTAAAGATGATCAGTTGTTAATACCGATTGTTGAATTTATGCGGGCTAAGTGGCTTCAGTATTTCGAAAACATTACACCTATTTTTTTAGTTGTTTCTTTGCTTAACCCATGTGTCAAATTAACGGGCACAACCACATTACTTGAAGGAATTTTTCATGCTTATTTAGAAATGTCTCATATAAATGTTTTAGTTATACTACTTCCGAGTACTTGTATTCTTCATACAAGTTATATTGTGAGCGGTATTTGGATAAGGTAAGATCTGAAACTCTTCAAATCGAATCTCCAAAGAGATCAATCTCATCAAAATTTAACTCGGCCCTTCAAATGCTCAAACGGCTACAACCAATGACATCAAGATTAGCTAAGGTTGATGACTATCTCAACACATTGTTTGAGGCAAGCAACGTCGACATATTGGAGTGAGAGAAACAAAAGAGATCAAGCTTTCCAATCTTGTCCATAATTGTACAGAAGATTTTTGCCGTTCTAGTCTCCATCGTATCATTCGAGGTAACGCTTAGTGCAGGAAAATTGGTGATATCTAAGAAATGATCAAGATTGACACCCGAGGCAGTAAAAGTATGCGTGTGCAACTAAGATTGGGGCCTCGCAGCACTCCAGCAGCAAGACTAAAAAGTTCGAATGACGAGTTAATATCCGATATTAAGACTTGAATTTTTTTTTTTCAGTCATACATGTAGTTTGTATTTGATCAAATTATACTGTTAAATATAGATCATATGTTTCTATTTTTCATCATATTCAGAAACGTTTTTGTCATTTCAAAATATAAGACCCGTTCTGGTTATTTATAAGTGTCATTTGACTTTTTAACTTAATAAAACATATACCGAAAATGATGTTTTTTTCTTAAAAACATTTATTACATATACATTAATTATGTTTCTAATTTTTTAAAAAAAAACCTTCAAACTCACCCCACCCCGAGACCTGTGTGGGACCGCCCTGCTTAGGACCAGGCTGATCTCAATCCTCCTTGACCCAGGCTTAAGACCGAACGGTCCGGGCCGGTCCCGGGTTGAGTCGACCCGCCGCCCACCTCTACCTCCAGCTTCCTTGTTTTTTATGACGCCTTGTATGATCCGCCTTCATTTCCATCTCGGCGGACATCTACCCTTTTCTAAACAACATACCAGTTGCGTAAGGGCTGAATTATCTTGGTTTTCTGTTCAATTTCAGCTGTCGGGTGAGCGGCCGGTCATGGCTTGTCCACCTGGTTCTAATGTAAACCAGCCTCATTCATCAAACATGCTGCCTCCACGCCAACAGCCACGGACTGGGGTGTTGCGGACTTCACTCTCCCTAGTCTCTGTAGAACCTAATCTGTTACCTGAAATGAAGGATAGAAGATCGAGTTCGGATAACAACCATGATTCCCCATCTGATAGTACCAGCTCCCGGGAGACTTGGCCGACTGCCTACACTGCCAGAGAAAGGAAAATGGAGAATGGGAAAATTGAGAATGATCTTGATGAGCGGTCACCCGTTTGTCGTGTTTCTAGCACTGATAAGATCACCCTGTGGGAAATAGTGGGAGAAAGTGTTGATGCGATTGCTGAAAAAATGCATCGCTTGCCTCATGCGTTTTTGGATGAACTGAAGGGTCAGCTTAGATCCATGCTTGAGGGGAGCACTGGTGCAAAGAACATAGAGGAAATATTCATTCTGCAGAGGCTTGTTCAGAGCAGATCTGATTTAACAGCAAAATCATTGGCTAGAGCTCATCGAGTGCAGTTGGAAATCCTTGTTGCAATAAATACTGGAATTCAAGTATTCTTGCACCCCAATGTCAGTCTCTCACAGGTTCCTCTTATTGAGATCTTTGTACACAAGAGATGTAGAAATTTAGCATGCCAATCTCACCTCCCAGCAGAAGATTGTACTTGTGAGATTTGTACCCGTAGGAGTGGTTTCTGCAATCTTTGTATGTGCGTTATTTGCAATAAGTTTGATTTTGAAGTGAATACGTACCGCTGGATTGGTTGCGACTTGTGTTCTCACTGGACACACACAAATTGTGCCAGTCGAGAGGGGCAAATTTGTATGGGACCTTCCATTAAGAGTGCAGCAGGTCCAACTGAAATGGTCTTCAAATGTAGAGCATGCAACCGGACATCTGAGCTACTAGGTTGGGTTAAAGATGTTTTCCAGCACTGTGCTGCTGGCTGGGACCGAGAGGCTCTAATCAGGGAACTTGAATTTGTTAGTAAGATATTCTGCAGGTGTGATGATCCCAGAGGAAGGAAACTCTTTCGGGAGTGTGACGATCTTCTAGAAAAGATGAAAGGTGGTTTACCCGAGTCCACTGCTGGCAGGTTGATGTTAATCCTCTTCCAAGGTATAAATTCTTCTTCTCTCTCATCCTGTGTACTCAAGAACCATAAAGACTTAGCTGTAACTTCAACTGTAGGATTCTTCTGCCAAAGTGTCATTCTGTGTTTCAGTTCCTTTGTTGATAAAATGTTGGTTCATGTACAACTTAGGTTAGCTTGACGTATCCATTTGGGAAGTTGATAATTCAGGTCCTTTTGTACTAAGTAAAATCTTGGCAGGACTTGTCTAGAACATGTGTTGCCTGGTATCATCTAGATAAGAAATCTCACTTGACTTCAACCAAGCTTTAGAGTGTGTTTTGTTGCATCTGAAACCCTAGAATGTTGGATTCTGATGGCCAAAAGGATCTTTTAGATGTTCTGATTTGAGTTAGTGAGCTAATTATTTCAGTTGGTTTGAAGTGTACTGGCTCATCTGTCTGGCTTCTTTGTGTTCTTTTATGTCCTAAGCTGAAGGCATCCACTTCTCAAATTGTAAAAGAAAATATAACGCCTCAAATATTGTGCTTTACTGACTTAGAATGGCTTGCACTTTTTTGTGCATATTTTATGTAGAGCTTGAGGTTGATTCTTCAGAGAGCCTTCAAAATGGGGAAGGTGGCCGACCAATAGCACCACAACAAGCATACAGTGAAATATCAGAGGTGGTTAAGGAGGCAATAAGAAAGATGGAAATGGTGGGCGATGAGAAGATGAGGGTGTTTAAGAAAGCCCGCATGGCTGTAGAGGCTTGTGATCGGGAGCTTGAAGACAAGGCAAAGGAAGTGGCAGAACTGAAGCTTGAGAGGCAAAAGAAGAAAGTACAGATAGAAGAGCTGGAGAAAATTGTGAGGCTGAAACTGGCTGAAGCTGAAATGTTTCAGAAAAAGGCAGATGATGCGAAGCAAGATGCTGAGAGGCTACAAAGAATTGCTCTCGCCAAGTTGGATAAATCTGAGGATGAATATGCAAGCAACTACCTGAAGCATAGACTAAAGGAGGCGGAGGCTGAAAAGCAACATTTGTTCGAGAGGATGAAACTGCAGGAGAGCTCACGTGGCAGTAAAGGCGATCCTTCACAGACACGCATGTACTCCAAACTTGATGATCTGCTCAATGGCTACAACATTCTTAAAACAGATCCCCAGCCAAACGCCCTTGACTTCGAAGCCTAACACTTGAGGAATCAGGATACAGTAACTTGTTATAATCATAGATGACTGACTTGGTTCAAATAGGTGTACGAGAAATTTCATTCACTTCATGTTTTCCACTGGCTCCATGTTGAGTCATTTTTCCCCCTTTTCCTATACGTCTTCTATTCAACGTTATGATCAGCGTTTTGTTGATTAAAAAAGAAAAGAAAAGAACATTAGGATTACCTTTTGCCTCTATGCCGTATATTATCTGTTGAGACGCATCTTTAGGCTGTTCTGTTGGTGGGCAAATGGTCACTTTGTTTTGTCTTGTTTTCTTGTGTTTGTTTTTGTTTTTTGTTTCGTTTTTCTTTTTTCTTGTGCGTTTTTTGTATGTGGCTGTTTAGGAGTTACTGCCATGGCATCGTTGGATTGCTGCAGGCGTTTGGAAATGGTTGGAATTAGTTTCTGGGGAAACCACGAAGAAAAGGAGATTGGAACAGATTGGGTGTCTTTGGATTTTCTCGTATATTTCAAGTTTTCCCCAAAAGCTTGTAACTTACTTAATCTTACTAAGGGATAACAGTTTTAACGGCAGATAACGTGTAGCCCACTCTTGCTTTAACATGGATGGCAAAAGAGGATACCTTGCATTTGCTTTCCCGCTATATAAGAATACTCTTGAGTCCAAAAGAAGTTCTCATTAAATAGATCATTGCCATCCTTCTCGTTTCGCTTATCTCAGTAAAAATGCCATTCTTCTCGCCAAAGATAACGGTAGTAGTGCTGCTGATAGCTCTGCTGATAGTGTTGGCAGTTCCTCAAAGCTCAGGTATGTGCCCTTCACAGTACAACTGACAGCTGACTGATATCTTCTTCCTTGAAACATTTTCCACTTCTGATGATGTTGCTTTCTCAATATTGGAAGGGGAGTTTGAGCAATGGTGTGTGGTGGATGAGCAAACGCCGGATGAAGAACTGCAGGCAGCCATGGACTGGGCCTGCGGGCAAGGTGGTGCGGACTGCAGCAAGATTCAGAAGAGCCAGCCCTGCTATAATCCCAACACTGTGAGAGATCATGCTTCCTATGCCTTTAACAGCTACTTTCAGAAGTTCAAGCACAAAGGCGGATCCTGCTACTTCAGAGGAGCCGCCATGATTACGGAGCTCGATCCCAGTAAGCGGTTATCTTTTCTTCTCTGATTTCCAGTTAGAACATGATTTTCCAAAGCTTAAACTTGAAGTGTGCCTTATGCCCTGGTCAATAATAAGCTTAGATCAGAAAGGTCCTTAGAGATCCAATACTGGAAAATCGTGCGGCTCAGTTGATTCTCATTCTCTTGTTGGTGTGGTGATAATCCCCATGTGCCTAGAAAGTGTTAGCCATGTGAGATTGGTTGTGTTACCGTTCATATGAAGCTAAGCTATTTGGTAGGCTTCATACAGATAAAAATTTGGCCGTTCTTTTTTTTCTTTTTATTTTATTGTATAAAGTGGGGCATATTTCAAAGCCGTGATGAGAAAAAGCGAAAGCCTCGTCCGACCTTCGATCACGGAGGAGAAACAAAGATACGAGATTGAGGAATATTAAAGAGCTCAGCCTTAATGATGCTCCACAGCCAAGCAAATTTGGTTCTATCCCTACTCCACTTGATTAATGATTTTCGCTTCTTCTCCTGTGCAGGTCATGGCCCTTGCCGGTACGAGTTCCTTACCTGAGTCGAACACAAGTTCAAGTTCTTTGCAGATCTTGATCCCTGAATCCAACAAAAGATCATTGCTGATCTCAATCATCAGATTTCCCGAGTCTGCTTCTTTTTATGTCCGACTTGGACATTGACTGTTTTTCTGTTCTTTTTTGAAGACAATGTATTAGAGCATTAATGAACCGCACAACATTCAGATCTCATTTCACTGTTTCTTTCTTACATCTGAGGAATTGTACAAACTTCAAACTTAAATCTAGTTCCCTTTAGTTCAAAGCATTTACTGAATTCTGATTCAGTGGGATTATACAAAGGCAAAGGCCATAATATGAAGTAAGTTCCCAACCATGTAAACAACTCAACCAAACGCTCAAAGTTTTACATTGTTCAATCAATGATTCAAATCTGATTTTGAAGAGTTTAAACTTCTATTTTGAACAACTAAGGACTTCTAACTATTCGAATCGAATCAATTATACATTTGCAAACATCAAGCTTTATTTATACAAAGACAGTCACATATTAGTCATAAATATACTGATGTTCAAATTAAAGATTTCATGATGAATAAATCATAATCATACAAAAACGAATAACTGAAGACACATTAACTACTTCTTACTATTCGAATTCTTCAATAGTTGAAGCCTCTAATTTGAACCAACTAATCAATAGTTGAAGCCTTTGATTGAACAAAGTTAAAGTTTTAGGTCATTAATTGATTTTTTTACATCACTGAAGCACCTTTTGGTACCTTTAACCAAAGGCAAAGTGCTCGATGTTGCTTCACAAAAAACAGCTAAAGCAAAGCGCACAGGATCAGGTACATGGACCATCCACCAAACTACATCCTTTCTTTTATATTCTGCAAGGAAAGACAGTATTTATTTATGAAAGAACAAAGCTTCCCTCCCAGTAAGATCCAACTCATTCTCACAAAAGCAGACTTGCCCAAGCTGCAATGAAAGCAATGCCGCCAAATGGAGCCGGACTGGAATACTTCCGGTCTTCCAAAAGGGCCACAGTATAGCACCTGCAGTATTATAATCGTCATCTTCTATGTGTGTGTGTATGTACCAGAATGATCGCTTGGTAACCTTATAATCTCAACATCAGTTATATATGCCCACTAAAAAGGCTCTCACAGCTTCACCAGCATATATGCGCACGCGCACATACACACACACACACATATGTATACCCACTAGAAAATCATTTCCAAATTCTGAGTATCTTTTTTCTAGCAAGCACGCTTGGGCACACACAAACTCTAAGTACTTTTCTTAAAAAGGATATGTTTCCCGGTCTAAAAAAAAAAAAATTTGATATTGGAACTTCAACGCCATTATGTTTATGCACTTATCATACTGAAGGTAATGGAGATTATGCTGCAAATATTAGGCTAATTGGACACTAGCTAAAATTTATTGCCAGTTGAGGCCAATACCATTGGCCAAGGACAACTTTCAATCACAAAATTAGCAGAGACATATGAGGACTGGCTTCACTCACTTCCATTGTTCATTCATTGATATTTTATGTTCCCTCAAACGAATGTTTGGGTTATGTGAAAACATGGATCTCTTATGTTCCCTATGATTAACGGCATGTTTACTTGGTTCCAAACTGAAATACATTATGGTATTAAATCCAATGAATTCACTCCAATGTGACCAGGTGAACATGCCCCGAGTTTATCTCACATTTTCAACAAACTAAAATGACCTGGTTTTCTCAGCCCTCAAGACACAACTTACGAATAAATAGCATTACAATTATGAAGTTGGGAGGTGATTAAGTAACTTCAGAGATCCAATGACAGCATAAGTTATTGATGATATTCCTTTAAGGCCATTTGAAGCATAAATTAATATGAACACAACAGCAGGTGACCTTTTATCAGAGCCTTAACCAAAACTGTAATGCATGACTACTAGAATGGTGTGGACAACTAAGAAAGCAAAGCCACATTTGGGATCTATCCAAAGCAACCAGCTTCAACTTCCACAATACTTGGCTCTGGACCAAATTAAGCATGCACCATTCACAGAGATGGTAATTAAATTGCGGGGAAAGGTCCAAGAATGCGCAACTTACGCTCCAGAGAAAGCAATGATCCCAGCAGTCAGAAGACCTCCAAACTGTAACACAAAAGATAATAAATTGACCTAATAAACTTGAAGAGAACCAATAGACAGGATTTAGAAGTTGTATTGAAAATGGAGCTCTAGCATATGAACAGAGGACAGGAGACAGACAGAAGGACATACAACATGCGGGTATTTGGTGATGGGAGCAGCAACCAGAGCAGCCGTATGAACCAAATGGTAAAGAGATGCAGTTTGCCATACCTTTCAGAACAAATAAAAATAAGAGGAAATCCAACCAAACGACGATAAGGAAGTGAAATCAGAATTAACAGAAAAAAAATGGAAAAGAAACCTCTTTGTAGCTAGGGTTCTGGGGTTTAAAGCCATGGGCACCGTATGCTCCCAATCCAACAGCCACTATTCCTGTTAGGAATGAAATATTTATCTTGAGCGTAAGGGGAATTGAAATTCAGAGGGAACCAACTAAAAGAATCAGAAGATTTAGATTAGATGTACGAGGTACCCAGTTGCGTATTGATCAAGGTCAACGAGAAGAGGATGATTGGAAGAGAAACTAATACCAGAAATAGCAGCTACTTTGTGCCAGACAAGAGCCTCCATATTCTCCTTCTGTTATCAGCTAATGTACTATCAGCTTGAACTGAAGACGTAGCCGGCGGCAGCTAGTTAGAGAACCAGAGGGGTTGGTGACTTGGTTTCGGTCTCCTGTCGGGTTTTGACGTTTGGTTTTGAGTTGGATGAGCGAATCGAGGGTAAACTTTCATAAACAGTCCCTGACCTTCAATTATACTTTTATTTTAGTTCTAACCTATTAAATGCTCTCCTTTGGTCCCCGTAGGATGAAATTCGTTAACACATATGAAAATTGTCACATAGGACATGATACACAGCCCAATTTACATAGAGGGAAAAAAATCTAATTTAAATTTTATTTTAATTGTAAAGCTAATTCCATAATTTAATTTTATTAAAAGATAATTAAAAATAATTGAAATTGATAAGTTAAAAAATTATTGGATTAAGTTATTCTTAGTTAATGGATTCCATCAAGTGGAAGATAAAAATGAAATGTTCAAAGTTTATGTCAATCAAAACAGAACAACTAATAAATTAAAGGAAAAAATAAAATGGGAATTAAAAATTATATCCTCCACATGCATCTAAGTTTAGTTGGAAGTATTAACTTTATCTAGTTATCTTCCATATTTTTAGTGTCACATGAATGAACAATGTTAATGGCCTTACTTTGTGACATGTTGTGTTAATTCATGCCATGACACAACTTAAAAAAAATGGTTTGAGATAATTGAAAGTTCCATATCAAGCTTACCCATATCTGTTTTCTAATTAAGAATAAAAAGAGCACAATTAAAATAGTCTTGAAGATGCCAAAGAGTAAAAACCTCCATGCCAAAAAAAAAAAATTGAAAAGAGTATAGACAAAACAAAAGACTTGAATTTATTGAACCTAGGCTTTAGATAAGATAAGGTGTTTGATGTTCCATTTATATAGCTAAAGTTCAAGTCTCCACATCTTCATATTTGTATCCCATGTGAAAATAAATAAAAAAAAAAAACTAAAGTGTCTTTGCCACAACAAATACAACAAGAGCTTACTGTTTATTTTCTATTTTTATTTTTTCCTAAAATAAAACCCAATACTCTATTTATCAAATAATCAACTGAATCAATTTTTTTGTTATTTACTAATCTTAAAAAAATAATAAATTATTTTTTATAAAAAATATTCCCAAAGTGATTTTTAAACTTCTTAAAGTATATATCTTTAATTTATATAAAAATTGAAGAAATAATTCATATACATAATAATAGATACCAATCACTTACTAGTAACCAATTTTTTACACCTTATACTACTACAATTTTGTGACATCTAGTTAATCACGCCATCATTCAACTCAAAGAATTTTTTTTTTAAATGTTAAATAAATTGGGGCCCATGATTAGCCATTTTTTCTTCGTAGATGATTGTCACATTTTTTCGGCCCTTTATGGACGTTGTCCATACATTACGGGATGTTTTTTTCTTACATAATTGAGCAACGAGGCAAGAGGTTAGTTTTTAGAAATCTAAATGGACTTTCACTGCTAATATTTCAGCTCGGTTCATGTGTATGTTTAGAAGTGTGTTGTCGTTTCCCATTAATGCGGTATCTTAAAGTATCTAACTTGCTAATGGGTATCGACATGTCTAAGGTAGCTTCATTTGATTTCTTGGTTGATCAAGTTAATTCAAGTTTTTCATCCTGGAAATAGAAGATTCTAAACAATGCAATAAAGTTGGCACTAATTAACTTGTCATTGTCATCATTGCCAATCTATCTCATGTTTTATTCCATGTCCCTATCACCTTGGCAGATGACTTATCGAAATCTTTTGTCCACTTTTGGTTGAGTGGTTTAGGGAACAAGAGAGGAATTCACTAGAAAAGCATATTTATTGCCACTTTGTCAAAAGGTTTTTGAGGTTTAGGTATTAGGGATTTGCAGATTTTCAATCAATCGCATTTAGCAAAGATATTTTAGCAATTTTTTGTTGAGAAGCCAACTCTTTAGTTGCTAAAATTCTTCAAGCTAAATATGGGAAGATTGAATCAACGTGGCATGCAAAAGACAATCATAACCCAACTGCCATATGGCAAAGCTTATTGCATGGTAAAGAGATGCTAGTCCCCTAATTACAGAAACAAATTAGAAATGGTGAGAACACAAATATTTGGAAAGACTCTTGAGTTCCTAGATTCACACCTGGCTAAGGTAGAATGAGTGTTATTAAATGTGCAAAATTTACAACCCATAATGTTAAATATTTTATGCTCCGATGCTACCTCATGGAATATGGATCTTGTCACTCGTATTGTTTCATGTGATATTGGAAATTCCATTGTCAACATCCTAATTCAAAATGAGGGTATCAGTGGCTCTATGATTTGGAGTGGTTCACCAGTAGAGAAATTTAAAACAAAAATGGGTATGCTCTAACTCACTAAGAACAATTGCAAATTCCAATAATGGATGCGTAGTATGCAGATATTTATGTTTTAAGAAAATTTGGGCACTTAATATCTTACATAAGTTCAAAGTCTTTGTTTGGAATTGTTTGCAAGATGCATACTACTACTAGAATAACAATAGGAGGAGGTCATGTTAACCCAATATGTGTTCGTTGTGAGGGAAGGGATGAAACTCTTGACCTCATATTATTGCAATGCTTTTGATCTATGTTGGTATGGAAGGCCACCTTTGGTTTTGGTGCTCCTTATACAGGTGTATCTTTTTGTGGACTAGCTGATTAGTTTCTTTAGCAAAAGTCAAAACTAGGTGGTTGGTAAAATAACTTCTATTATAAGCTTTTTATGGTGTATTTGGCCTGAATATAATGACTATGTTTTCTGAGGTATGGCTCTATATCCTTCCCTGATTTTACTTTGACAAAATGCGTTACAACAACAACTTTAAGGAGCTTGTAATGTTAGGAGATTTTATGATAATCCATATTGTCCCCTTCCATAACCACTATTGCATTCTTTGGAAAATTAAGCAACTCTCATCCCTCTGGCATTTTTTTTAGTAGATGGGCATGGCGAGCTCAATCAAAAACTTGAGTAATGACGTAGGTTTGGTTATGAATCGATGGTTCCCCTAAACGTTGCCAATATTTCAGGTTTTATAGTTGTTTATCCCCGTTATACGCTAATCTCATGGCTATTTCTGAAACGATTAACTTTGTAACTACTAACCAGTTTCAGGTTTGTTACTGTGTTAACTGATTGCACCAGAGCCTTCCATAACATAATAGGTAAAGAAGTAGATAGCTTGGAGCTAGTGGAGATTCTTGACTAAATTCATGATCTTGTTCCTAAGTTTATCAAGCTCAATATTAGTGGAGTGCTTCGAGATAGGGTTTAGATAGCACATTCTTTGGCTACATCATATTTAGACTGACTTGTTTCTTCTCCTTTGTGTTTTAGTTGATTCTAAGTATTAAAAAAAATATAAACAACCAAGTTTGCAGGTGGCAGCCTAATGGCTTCACACTTGAATTGCCTAACCTTCAACCTAAGTTCAACGTTTAATGGGCACATTGTGTGCCATTATCTTCTAATTACAGCTTGTTGCCCTTCAAGTTTCAAGAGACAAATAGATTCTCCCAACTTTCATCACTAGTTTTTCATCCCTTAATATAAACATCATAAATACTTTTAAATATCAATAAATAAATAAATAAACAACTAAAAAATTGTAAAAAGCACCATTGATCCAAACCTTCAATTCTCGTTGCAAATCGATCCCTAACCTTCATTTGTTGTAAGCGTTTATAATTCATTGCATATTGGTCCTTAGCCCAAAGTAGTCATAGAAACTCAATTTATAATTCGTTTTATATTGGTCCTTAGCCCTAGGTAGTCATAGAAATTTGATTTACAGAGAAGAAAAATTGACAATTTAAATTGTCCATTAACCATTTGAAAATTATGACACATTTTGAAGTTATGGAAAAACAATTATTGAACAATTTAAATTAGAGTTTAAAAAGTTGATGTTAGATAATTTATTAGAGTTAAATGAATTCAAACTACTCAGTAGTTATCTTCTAATATAAATTCAAATTATGTTATAATTTTCTTACAGTTAATGGATTGTTTGAACTATCAGTTTTTATTCTCTGTAAATTGAGTTTCTTTACTTGCATAAGGTTAGGGACCAATATGTAATGAACTATAAAGGTTTTGGACCAATATGCAAAAACATGAAGGTTACGGACTGATTACAATGAAATTAAAGGTTTGGGATTGTTGGTGTCATTTACCCCAACCAAAAACCTTAATTTAACAGTTACTTGGAGGTCTATCATTATTTACGAACCTTGAAGGTGATAAAGCAAAACAAAATTAACTTGAAGGTGTTTCAAACACTATAACGATTTTAAACAAAAGGTTTAATTGTTATTATATTAATAAAGAGTAAATTGCATAAATGGTATCTAATCTTTAGTTATTGTTTTCTTTTAGTCCCTAGCCCATTTTATGTTCTGTTTTGATCCTAAATCTATCAAAATTATTTTATTTTTGTCATTCACAAGATGAAATTCATTAACTCAAAATAATTGTCTGAAAAAAAATTTTAAAATTTTAATTTAAATATTCGATAATTATTTTCTAGTAAATTTAAACAGCTTAATATTTTTTTACAGTAAATAGATAATTTGAATTAATAGTTTTTTCTTTCTGAATGAAATCAGTTCAATTTACAAAGAAAAAAAAAGTCATTTGAATTTTTCATTAACTGTAAAAAAATTATTATATAGAATAAATTTATTGTAAAACAGTTACCATATAGTTTAAATTATGATATAAAAATTTATTATCAGATAAATACTTTAAGTTAACAAATTCATCAAATTGGGACCAAAATGAAATGTTTTCAATAGATTTAGGACTAAAATGACACTTTTTAATAGGTTTATGACTAAAACAAAACATTCAATAAATTAAGGATTAAAAGGAAACAATGACTATAGGTTAGAGACCATTAATGAAAGTTACTCTATTAATAAACTTAGGGTTAAAATCTATTTCTCTCGCATAAGTCAAAAAATGAACTAACTCAATCACTATAAATAGATTTATGTCAACCGTTAGATACAACAGCAAAATCATGAAACACACACAAGAGTTATTTTGGAGGCCGGTATATATGATAAAATTGATTTTTTTAACCACTAAAATACACGTTTAAGGAAAAATTAATAATAATTTATTTATTTATTTAACTCATAATCAACTATACAAGACAATAGGATGTGGTGGATGTATCTATATTATAGGGAGAGAGTATTTGACAATCATTTGAGACTTCAAAAGGTGACCAAAACAACAGTGAAGGTATTTGTATAATTGAAGGATGAGAAAGGGGATTCGAATAGAAGGATGCGAGAGGGGATTCAAATAGAAACCCCAGTTTCGGTATTCTCAACACTTTACTGTTTTGTTGGCAGTGCGTTGACAAATTAATAAATATAAATCTTAACCTTATGCATAGAATTTTTCTTATCTAGAATCAACTACATTGTTACTTTGACATTCAAAGCATTGGATATTGTCAAAGCAAAAAACCAATTCACTTTCTTTTATGACATGAATGGATTTCTCATTTTCACCTGAAAAGAAAGTAACATCTTCAAAGGGAGACTGAATACCCCCAACCTCAAAACCCCCCCAAAGAAAAGCCTACACTTAAAACACAAGTAAAAAAGAGAAAAAAGAAAAGAAAAAAAGAAACAAAATTAACCTTCCATTTTCGGACTCCCTCTATATATTCTTCACTACCAGACCCTTCAAAAGCTTTGCTCTCTCTCTCTAGGCCTCTTTTTTATCTCTCCAAAAATCTATGCCCGTACGCCTTCATGTATGTATCCATTTGTAATTGGTTTTGTAACTGAATTTGCATTTGGTAAATCAAATTAAGAGAAAGGCAAAGAATTTCTTCGTGGGGGCATGAACTAGAGTAGTAGAAGGACTTCAGCCTCTACTCTTGTTGTGCCTCCTCCTCAGATCTTAGTTTTTAGCAAGATTTGGCATCTGGGTTTCCTTTGATTGGTAGGTTCTTCGTGAATCTGGATTTGGATCGTCGATCTTTGCGCAAATTTTGTAAATCTAAGGCCCCAATTGGATTCTGCGATTGATTTCTCTTCTTCTCTAGTCAGGTGTGCTCAATTTTGGGTCGGTTGATTGATCGGCGGAGGATCTGTCGTTCTCAGATTGAGTCAAAGGAGTTTTAGTTTTTCTATCGGATTACAATCGCTTGGTCTTTCGTCGTTGTTTAACTAAGGTACACATCAGCATTTTTGTTTTGCTAGATTGGATTGCGCTTGGCAATAGGATAGGCTAGTTAGATTGCTTCGCAGCAACTTGATTGATCTCTATGGAATTCTGGTGTTGTTTTGGACTCGTCTAGTTTTGTTGCAATTGAAGTTCCAGTATTGTTCTGGATCCAGTAAATGATTTGCTCTTGCCTGTTGAAGTGGCAGTTTGATTCTATAAAGTTTGTTCTTTTCCAGTATCATCGTTTTCCCACTTGCATTTCAGAATTTTGATTCATTTATCCAATGGGTTTATTGACTTGTAGAGAAAATGTCTGAAAGCGGTAAATTATTCATTGGTGGGATATCCTGGGACACTAACGAAGAGCGTCTCAAGGAGTATTTCAGTGTGTTCGGGGAAGTAGTGGAGGCAGTGATCATGAAAGATCGAACTACAGGGCGTGCCCGTGGCTTTGGTTTTGTTGTTTTCTCAGACCTGGCTGTTGCTGAGAGAGTAATCAAGGAGAAACACAATATTGACGGTAGGATGGTGAGTTTTAACTCGTAACTGCTCTCCTGGTTAATTTCCCTGCAATGTACCATCATGTTTTCAATTTACATTGTTGAAAAAGCTAGAACATGGGATCTGCTACTGGATCATGAAGCCATATTGTAATTTCCGTGCTTCGCTTGGCAGTTCTTTCATTGGGCTAAGTAGTAAAATAAAGGAAACAGTAGTCATGCTGCCTCTTACAGCACACTTCTTCTTTTTGGCATTATATCTGTTGTTTTTTCTTTTTAATATTTTACTCTCACACTCTGTTGTGTGGAAGTGTTTGTGACCTTATTACTATTTGAGTGTGACTTGATTATTTAAGCTTTTGAACCTCAGGTTGAGGCAAAAAAGGCTGTTCCAAGGGATGACCAGAACATTATTAGTAGAAGCAGTGGTAGCATCCAGGGCTCTCCTGGTCCAGGCCGTACAAGGAAAATTTTTGTAGGAGGTTTAGCATCTTCTGTCACAGAAAGTGAATTCAGGAAGTATTTTGAACAATATGGGAACATCACAGATGTTGTTGTAATGTATGATCACAACACACAAAGGCCTAGAGGTTTTGGATTTATCACATACGATTCTGAAGATGCAGTAGACAAAGTGTTGCTCAAGACTTTCCATGAACTCAATGGGAAAATGGTTGAGGTTAAGCGAGCAGTTCCTAAAGAGTTATCACCAGGTCCAAGCCGCAGTCCACTTGGTGGCTATAACTATGGTTTGAGCAGAGTTAATAGCTTTCTCAGTGGCTACACTCAGGGATATAATCCAAGTACTATTGGAGGCTATGGATTAAGGATGGATGGTAGATTCAGCCCAGTCACAGGTGGTCGAAGTGGGTTTCCTCCATTTGGTTCTGGTTATGGCATGGGAATGAATTTTGAGCCAGGACTGAGCCCGAGTTTTGGAAGTAGTGCAAATTTTAGTAGTAATATGAGTTACGGACGTGGTTTGAACCCTTACTATATTGGCAATGTGAATAGGTTTGGTAGTCCTATTGGATACGATGGTGGTAGTGGAGGTAGTTCATCCTTTTTTAGCTCAGCAACCAGGAACCTCTGGGGAAATGGAGGGCTTAATTATAACACAACTGCAGCAAGTTCTAATAATGCATACATGGGATCAGGAAGTGGGAGTTTTGGAGGAAGCGCATTTAGCAATACCGGAGTTAATTGGGGATCTTCAGCAACTCCAGGTCAAGCTGGAAGTAATGCATCAAACAATGGTGTGAATTTTGGCTATGGAAGTGGTGATAGCAACTTGGGTTTGGGTTCAGGAGGATATGGGAGAAACAGTGGGACAGCAGTTGCGCCAAATTCATCATATGCATCATCCAATGGTGGTTATGATGCAGCCTTTTCTGACTTTTATAGTAGTGGTTCAGTTTATGGGGATGCCACCTGGCGTTCAACAACATCAGAGAGAGATGGTTCTGGTGCTTTTGGCTATGGACTTGGGGATGCCACTTCTGATGTTTCAGCTAAAACTTCTCCTGGATATGTTGGTGGTTATAGTGTCAATAAGAGACAATCAAATAGAGGTAAGACTGCAATGTTTCCTTTCTGTTATTATATCTCCATGCACATGGATGTTTAATTTATTTGTTTTTGTGCATTTGCAATCTTTGGAACGCCCTTTTCTCTCTTCATTGCAAACAGTGTTGTTAATATATTATGATATCCTTAAAGCATTGGCTGAAACTCTATGGTAATGCTTCAGGAGTTTTCGTCCACATTTCTCTCAAAATTAACCACACCATTTATATGTTATTATTCCTAAATGACTTTGATATTAGAATATTTCCTGCTGTGTTTTAAGATATTTCTATTCTTAAATAGTGATGAGCAGCATGCAAGAGGAATAAAAAGAGTGAAGAACACTAATTTAAACATCTGAGCTATATTCTTGTGGAATTAGGGATTGTGTGCTTAGAGTACTGATGGTGTTTGGGCAAAATATTTATTTTTGTGCACTTTCGCGAAGACATATGTCAACATGCTCTTTCATACACTTAACGATTAATACTAAGAAGGAAAACCCAAATGGGACCATTATGATTCTTTCAACAAAAAAAAAAAAATCCTGCATCAACTTTTGGGGTCTGTTACATCTAGTTTTGTACAGCATCATTGGCTTGATAATTTTGAGTTAGGTGTGTAATGTGAGCATATTACAATGGTGATAGTTGAAGCCGGCTCCCAGGGTCCAAGCGGGGAAGGCCAAATATTGATAGAAGAGCAGAATACCCTTGAATATAAGATGGTTAACATATCTAGTTTCTGCTTTCAAGTTGAACAGTTTGTCTGAAGGTGATTTCTGTAATTTTTAGGGGAGTGAGATGGCCTTTATCCAATATGTTCTTGAAATTACAAGAGGGATTGCTACTTTGCCCAATGTACTTGTAAGATTCTTTGTGCTGTATTTTCTATTGGATGATTTTATCAAACATTATTATAGCGTAGATACAAGCATGTGCACTGTTGATTGTCCATTTTACCTGTAAAAGAAAAGTCTGTTGCCCTTCCTAGTGCTTTGAGCATAATGTATTCTCAAACTGTTAAATCTCCAACATATGCATTTTGACCTCAAATTCGGCTAGCTTCCCTAAATATTTCTTCAGTTGATTTGGATGCAAAGTAGAACCAATTTGATTAGTATGGAAGTTAAGGTATATTTTTTTAATTCAAAATAAGAATAGACTGAGATAAAACAATGTAGAATTCGTTTCTGGTGCATTACTTGCTCTGCTGATGCCCTTGTAAGATTTGGACATACAGACATGTGTGTTTGAACTCTTCGTGTGTCTGTTGAATTCGTTTTTCAGTGTGGTACTACACATCATATGTAGGTAAGCATCACTAATTTCTACTATTTTTTTCTTTTACATTTTTTAACGGATATATTCAGGTTTTTTTTTAAGTTTTTCTCAAGCTAAATGCAAGTTATTTTCTTAATGCTGCTCAGAACAACATAATTTCTGATCTCCTGATTTCTCAGAAATTGCAAACCCACGAACACACAGACACACACAGAGTTGAGAGGTCATCTGCAGCTTCTCTTTTTCATTTTAGTGATTTTCCTTCAAAGCTGCATATGTTATTGTGTTTTTTCATATGGATACATGCATTTTGCTTGTGGGAACCCTTCTAGTAACTGTCCTCTGTTTAGTTTCAAGGGCGATCCTAGTTTGTAAGTACATGACTGTGTTGTGTCGGAATCAAATTATTGAAGAAACCCCTGCACTCTTCATTAAATGGTACGACTGAACCCCAAATGTGCATCTGGATACATACAGGCACGTAACAACAATAGGTCCAGTGGCTGTGTAAAGTTATGCAAGCATCTATGAACACATGTCTGAATCAGTATGCGGTGAGAGGAGAATAAATTTAGATTTCCCTTTTGGCATTTTTTCATTTCTCTTAATGGGTCTTGTGCACTTGATCAGTTGCTTCCTTAATGAAAATAACAATTCAGCAAAAAAAAAAAAAAACTGATAATTCACTCTTGTAATTTCATCAGATCATGGTGTGGTAACGTTAGTTATTTCTCATCCTTTAAGCTCCATAAGTTAATCTGGGAAACCTCTCTCATTACAGGAGGTTTTACTTGATTCTTTGTTTGTTGATTTATGAAGTCCATTAACTGTGAACTTCATTTCAGTGATTTTTCTATCATGTTTTGATTCCTGCAGGAATTGCTGCTTAGAGGTTTGTTTTGGTTATCAGTTATTGCAATGCGGCAGATGAAGATAATCTTGTGCAGCAGGTGATCTGTGAGTTCCACACGTTTTCCTCGTTCATACATTTTGGTTAAAGCACAAAAAAAAAAAAAAAAAAAAAGGCTGATTGTCTAGAGCTGGCTGAAGATGACTATTATGAAGAACTAGAATTAGTGAGAAAAGTTAAAATGCGTTTTGTGTTAAAGCTTGAGTTTTGAGTTACCCATTTAGATTTTTTTTTCTTTTTGTTTTGTTATCTGAGTGAGATGTAAAATCAAATTGCGGGATATAGTGAGAAATGTATCTTGCATCTCATGTGAGGCATTGATACACAAGGATACAGACTACTCTCTTTTCTTGGTTCGTCTTAGACTTAATTTGTCGCTGTAATAGCTCTGGCAAGGTTGTGAGTTTCTTGTCCGGTACGTTGTCTTTACATCTTCCCATTATCTGGGTCTGTTTTTCAGCCACATTGTATCTGAGTTCTTGTTGATTTGTTAGTGTGAAACATTGACAGGGATGCCCAGCTAGGGCCCCTCGAAATAAGTTACGAGAAATGTTCATTCTTTCTTTCTTTTTCTGCTACACATTCTGAAGTTTCATATGTTTGGGATGATTATTGTTAATCTCTATATCTTTGCCTGCCACCAAATTGAGAAGACAGATAGCTAGTTTGCCATGGCACTCAGTGATGCAATTTCTGTCATCCTTTTGATGATGTCTTTTGGGATTTTTCCCTTCTTACTATCAACTGCTGTGAAGTTGCACATTGCTGCCAAGCTATCAATCATATTCATTCGTTCCAGGGTTCCCCCTATTTTTGCTATAATGTTATTCAAATAAATGTGGTTGAAAGGAAAAGGGGATTTAGAATATTTATCTCATGCATGGCCAAAAGTCACAGGAAGGGGGGATGCTACCCTTTTTTTTTACTTTTGTTCTTTTTCCTTCATAGAGTTGGACCCGCTTTCCAATTCCAGGCTGTAAAATTCTTAAAGATGGTCCATTGTAGAGAAGAGGCGCCTGATTCCATCAGCTACTTGAAAGAATGATGCTCCCTAGTTTGCAGGGATGGCATGAAATTTAGGAAGTCAAAAGAAAAGTTGTTGGGTGGAAGTAGTTAAAGGTTGGTTGATGCTTCTTTTAAGAGATCCTGTTATCTTTAAAAGGAATTCAATGCTGTTGCTTGAGCCGCAAGTCAAGTCTGTGTGAGTCTTCACGCTTGTAATGAATGAGCTTGTGCCCTTTCACATACATGTAAAAGTGCATCCTTGTTCACTGCATTTCCAAGCTGCAGCTAACGTCTGCCAGAAAAAAATAAACAAAAGAAAAGATCTCTTCGTCCAAAAACAAAAAGAAAAAAAAAAACAAAGTATTCAAGAAATATTCGGAGATAAACTGTTTCCCTTGCACTTCTTAGCTCCACAACTTCATAAATATGTTGCAGAAAATGGTACTCTTGTCTGTTTTGCATTAATTAATCATTATATATTTTTTTATTAAAATTTAACATCAACATGTTTATATTAATATGTACTAATATTTAGAAATTATAATCTCTACAGTTTCATTTTCATATAAAATATTCATATTTTTATAATTAATTTTTTTAAAAATAAAATAATTAATTAATTACTATAAATAATAACGGATGGACTATTAAATTTTAAGTGCTGTCTGGGGGAAAAAAATATGTTTCCTTTTAACACAACAAAACTTCTTGTATGTATATGTAACACGGGACGGGAGGCACGTATATATATTTATCGGCAGCCGAAGTGAAGCGAGGAAGGTCAGGTAGTGCTGGTATGACTGTGCACGCCGCTTCCTTTGTCGGACCCCGCAGCAGAAATGAGCCCTTCTCTTCTTAGCTTCTCCTCCTTCGCCTTCCGACAGAATATCACCCATGAGTTCACCTCCAAAGCCACACAAATTCCGACCAAACTCGCCAGACACAGACAGTACCCCAATTTTGCGACCGACCTGCCCTCGCCCATCACCTCAAACCCCTCAAGGACATTCACGATTCCCAGCACCACGCACGAGTACCCCACAAAATGGTGGTACGATTTCCAGTACCTCCTGAACTTGTTCGTGGTCTTTGGCCGGAACAGTAGCGCCACCGTCTGCAGGGCAGCCAGACTGAACGCGGCGAAGCCCAACTTCCTGTGGAGACCGTACTCCACTCCCGGCGACATTTCCCCCAGGCGTATCCCAATTGCGAACCCGACCGTTCCGAGGAAGAATCCGGATAGCTGGATCCCGGAGTGGACGTAGAACCAGGTGGGTCCCAGGGCCTGCAGGTGGCGAAGGTACCTCGCTGTGACGGCCCCAGTCGGGAGCAAGAGCCCCCAAGCAACGGCGTTGGCGGCGCCATGGACGGTCTTCAGGAATTTAACCTTGTCGTGCTGCGGGGCTGCGGAGCCAGACAGGAGGTCGAAGGTGGCGATGGAGGAGAGGTCGTTCGAGGTTGTTGGGTGGATCGTTGGCGAGTAGCCTTGGACATAGAGTCCGCGGTTCCAGACGTGGTGGATTTTGGTTTTGTTTGGCTGGAGTTTCAATGTGGCATATATCTGGACGGCAGCGCCGTTGTGAATGGTGGCCATTTTGCCGCCGTAGAGAGCGGCGGAGGAAGACAGGAGGTGGATGTCGAGGGGTCGTGAGAGTAGCGGAGATTTCTGGAGCTTAACGGAGGGGTCCAAGATGTAAGGGAGGAGGACAAGTTGGCCGGAGTTGGGGTCGGGGAAGGCGACGAGGGCTCGGGTGCCGGTCATCTCAGGGGAGGAAGGGTTGATGCCCCAGCCGACCCAGCCGGAGGGAGAGATGAAGGTGCCGAAGAAGCAGAGGTCTAAGGTGGCATTGTGAGGGTGAAAGGTCCAAGCAATGGAGGCTTGTTGGGTGGGGAGGTTGATGCATTTCTGGAAGGTTTTGGTGGCGGTGGCGGTGGTGCAGTGGGCGGAGAGCGCGGGTGGGAGATGGGAGGAGAGGAGGAGGAAGAAGAGGAGGAGGAGGAGGGGCATGGCGGCGGCGGTGGTGGGGTGTGAAGATGAAGATTTAGGGGGGTTGAAAGGGAAGGAATGGGTGGGATGGGAATTAGGAATTGGTTAACATTTTAGAGTGGGTATGTGGGTGAAATGGCAATGATGGGTTTGGGAAAATATTAGGGAATGATTTTGTGTTGTGTTGTGGTGACTGGTGCTGCTTTCTTAGCTTTGAAGGGAAGCGAAGGGTGCCTCAAGAATATTGGCTGGATTTTCTTTCCACTCTTTCAGTTAAAAAATTTTCATTATGTGATGCTTTCTTTCTGTAGTGCCTTTACTCGATTAGGTTCTCGCTACAGCACACTGTGCCTGTGTTAGATTAGATCCATCTTTCCTGATTCTATGAATTACATTTCTGTTGAACCAAAAAGAATTCTTTGCTCCCAGCCCCTACCAGACATGACATGCGCTTCTTTCTCTCACAAGCATTGACATCACATAGTTGAAAGTTACACACATGTTTAACTGGTCATCTTACATGCATTAAAATTAAACACACCCCAAATTTCTGCTCTCCAAACAAAACCACCTGCTCTATACATACTTGCAAACAAAAAGATTTGTACGGTCTGGTTTCCAGACAAAAAAAAAAAAAAATTTATTCTGTTTATCCAGTTATCCTTGGTCCTCCGTTTTAAAAGAAAAAAAAAGAAAAAAACACATCGCACCTTCAACCCTCTGGTCCCATTCATTGTTCATGACCTGAAACTCATATTATATAGAACGACTACAATGATGATTGGAAGAAATTCATTGAACTAAAAATTATTTTCTTAAAACATAGCCCACTTTGGTTCTGATCTGATTCTGAAGAGATAGTCAGATACGAGGCATTTCCCAGAAAATACATAACAGATTGCATTGCATTTGCTCCTTGCTGTTGGAGCAAAACACGATTAGGTGAATCGCATCGATTCAAGATTTTCGAGCAACAACAATACTACGTTTCTTCTTGATTAACTGGTCCACCAAGGGGTTGTTCCTGCTGTTATTACAGATTATATATCCAACAAGAACAAGACAGCGAGAATCAATACATAACCACTCTGCTCATGACTGAGAATGATCCACTATAACGAATTATTTCACCAATAGGGCAAAGTCTGATGAAACACCAATGTTCCTTCACAATTCGGGGGCAGGGACAACATGAAATAAGCTACAACTCAACCCAACAGCCAACAACAAAACCAATTTGAATTTATGCTTCATAGAGAATTACAAACGTGACCACATTGTAACCAAACTGAATGCATTTTTATGAGAATATCTTCCTCGCCGGCCAATCTACAAAGTCCATGGCGCCTCCATGCCAGAAGCAGAAGCTTCACTCCCCTTCACTCAGAATGGGGACTATTAGCGGTTTCATTTGTGCAAGATATACAATTGCCCACCTGTCATGGTAAGACTAATGTCAGGAACAGGAAAATGAAGCAAAGGATGACAAGTTTACTTATCAAATTAGAAAAATTCTTCAATCAAGGTGGGACAACTCCATATGCAGCATCATGCAAGTAATAGATCATCAAAAGTTACAAAGAGTCTAAACATTTGCAGAATATCAAATGTGCAGACCAGAAAGACAAATCAGAGAAAGTGCATGTGCATGTGCATTCATGCACATTTGAACTACTGAACCTGCATATGTCTGGAGTTGGCTGATGGATAGAATACTACTGAACCTGCAATTTCTCTGTACTCACATTATTCTTTCAAGTTATTTCATAAGAACTCAAATTCCATGCTACCTCCCCTTTCCACAAAGCAGAACATCACCCTACCAAGAAAGCTTGGCATGCACTAGGTAGGCAATGTAAAGTCTTGCTTCTCACACCTCAAGTAGTAGAAAAAAAAAACTAGAATGTACAAGCAATGGGATAAAACTACAAATAATAGACTGGGAGAACAAGTAGAATATAGCCTTTTAGGAGATTACAGATCCTCTTCACATAAATAGTCAAATGCTAAAGGCTGATGCCCAAGTCTCAAATGCTAAAAAGGCTGATGCCCAAGGAGGAGCAATATTGTCCTAGACCCTAGTGATCATACTCCACAGTCAGATCAGCTAGAGATCATATTACCTTCTCGTAAAATTTCTTTGCCTGACATTATCTTGAAAAAATAAGCAAGTTCTTATTTTCCCTCTATTACGGGGTATACTAGATGTCTTCATCACAGCCCAAAGAAGAGAAAAGTACTCATCTATTGAAAGCAAGCAAGCCCAGCAGTCTGCACTCTTTATGACATGATTATGCAAGGATGTGTTTTTGTGTTTGTGTCTGCGAGACAGAACCAGAGAAACATAGAGATATAGAAGACAGAGAATAAAAATGAACTGCTTTAATGGCTCATTGTAGGTTTGGATTCTATCATCCAAGACCGTAAGAAACCACACAAGACTGATCCTCCAAGTTTATGATGAACATTTCAAGAATCATGAACACTGGTAAACTATGACAGACAAGTATAAGAAAACATGACACGTTAGAAATAGATTTTATTCTTGTCTTCTAAAATCAAGGAAAATGTTAACAGAATTCAACCATTGTTCAGGTACCTCTTCAGCCGATTCTTAATCAATTCAAAGATGTTGCACATCACAATATTCCTAGAATGGCAAACATCCTGTCTTTAATGGCAAAACTGTACCTATATCATTTCACGCTATCCACAATAACACAGAGAACCAGCACATTTTGCAAAATTTCAACCACTATATTGCCCTTAGTCACATAATTTGAAATAGCAAAACCAGCAAAAAAATTACCATCTGTCCAATATTACACATATAGTGTGACAAAATACATGTTGACGGCATGAATAAGCATCAATCAAGAAGAGATTCTACCAGTTAAACTAGGTTCCTAGCTGACAAGCAGCTCAAAACCTTATGAACATTTTCAAAAACACCACGCCTAGAGAAAGGGAAAAAGAAGAAAATTAAAAAAAAAAAAAAAAAAAAAAAAGAAAAGAACTGAAATGAAAAACTTACATCATCCAACAACAAACTGTTGCTGTAATAACCAATGTCAGGTGTAAGCTGCATCAAAAAACAAGTACCCAGTAACTTTTTCTGGCGATGAGGCGTAAAGCAATCAAAGCTTATCACATTCAGATAGGCATTGATCTAACTAGTGGAAATAGGAAAATTCACAGAAGATCTTGATTGATATTTAAAAAAAAAAATGTAAAAATGAACAAATTGCTGACACTGGATAAAGCCAAAAATTTTGACATAAATTCTACTAAAGATCAATGAATCAAGAACATGTATGGTTGGCGACAGGAAATTGCACGTACAATCTTACATTTACATTAACAACAAAAGACAACAAAACTGCAGATCAAACGAGAGAAAGCTGGAAATTTGAGAAAGGAATAAGTACACAATTCATACAGATTCGTAGATGGCCCTCTGTTGCAGCAGATTCTGGTGCAGAGCGATGAAATAATCCCTATCACCATGAAAATCAGAGTCGTCACCAAGAAGCCCATGTCCGATCTCGATCACAGATAACTGGAAGCCCGCCGAATTAGAGATCTAGGATTTGGATTGCACTAGCTTCACTTTCAGGAATGGACGAAGCAGGATTTTATTCTACAGATGTTTTCACGATTTATCGCAAACTGGATGGGATGGGAAGAGGCAGGGAAAAAAAAATCACTTCCGTTTTCTGAGACAGGAAGCAGAACTAGAAGCAATACGATGGCATAAAAATTTTCACTAAAACATGTCTTTACCCCTCAAACTTCACAGTTTTTTTTAAAAAAAAAAAATTTATGCCTTCATCTTTAGTTTAGTTCTAAATGCACCAAAAATTTTACAAGAGTAAACGTGAGAGTAGAATTATATGACATAGTCTACCCATCCTTAGCTCATCCATTAATTACTAAAATAGAAAAAAAACAACTCTAAACCAAGCATGGCTACGAGATAGTGATTCTCATAACAATGAAATGTCAGTCAGTTACATTTATTTGATTAAATTCATACTAATTGCTATTTAATATAAACAAAGAAAAGGAAGCCCTAAATGCACCACTAGTCCTCCAACTTTACCAACTCACACGAGTTGGTCCCTTAACTTTGAATCAGTATGACTTAGTCCTCAAACTTTTTAAATGGTGCGACTTGCCCCTCCGCCATCAGAATAAACTACAACTTTAGGTCCTAACTTCTACTATTTCAGCAAAATGACCCTTCTATTTAAGAACTTTCATTATCACCAAACTCGTAAGTTAATAAACTTTACTAAATTGTTAAATACATAATTATCTAGTTAAATAACTTACAAAATAATGATTAAAAAATTATATACAATAATTTGAGATATTGATAATTATTTAATAATTTATATTCTACTTATTTTTTTAAAAAACTACTTTCGCTAGATATTGGAAAGAAAAAAATATTTTCATGCACTCTACTATTATGTTGATCAATTATTTTTTCTACATATTTTTTATTACTTTTTTTATATAGAATATGCAACATTAGGGGACTTATGAATTTTGAGACCATTTTAGAGGACTTTTTCTTTAAGTAGATTTAGTTTTCAAACGATTTTTCAAATTAATATTTTTTTATTAATATTTTGTGATTTATAATTAATATACCACATCATCCTGAAACTAATTCATCTTTCACAATTCTCATGCTAATGAAGATGGAACATACTATAACTTTCTTCGCTTTTTATCATTTATTTTGAAGAAAAATTTGGGGAAAAAAACTAATGAAGCAGTATGTACTATCACTTGTTATCAACTCTAGCTAAATATAAATAAGAGTAGGGAATTTGGGGAAAAATAAAAAAAGATTAATTTAACCAATTAATTAGAATACTAACTACTTTTTTTTTTCTTTTGATAGATTCCAACTACTATTTATATTGGCAAAAAAGATTCAAACTAAACATAAAGAAACCATTAATATGCAAGAAATTGAAGAAATAAACAAGGTAAAGAAGATAAATCATCCCAAAGTTAAAAGTTGGATTTTTTTTTTTGTATTTTCTCCAAATTTTTCTTCATAAACAAGTGATAAAAAATCAAGGAAATTATAGTACATATCGTCTTCATTAACATGACAACTGCAAGAGATGAATTAGTTTTAAGATGATGTGATATACTAATTCTAAATAACAAAATATTAATACGAAAGATATTAATTTGAAAAATTATTTGAAAACTAAGAGTCAATTCGTTTTAACTTAAGTCAATTGATTTGCTTTTGCTTTTGCTTTTACATTTTTTTTATTTGAAATTAATTTCATTTGAAAGCCAATATTATGTAAATTCAATAATTTATTTGAAAGTAAATTTTCATGAAATTGTTAAATTTTTATAAATTTTTCAATGCCTTAAATTAGAAAAATTCATAAAAGTTTAGTAAGATTATAAAAATATATTTTTAGTAGATTATTATAACTACATAATATTGATTTTTAATTAAAATTAGTTCTGAGTAAAAAAGATGTAATAATAAAAATAAGTCATTTTAAAGTTAATTGACTTTAGTTAAAATGAACTTGGTGTAAATCTACTTAAAGCAAAACTCTCTAGAATGATCTCTAAATTCATAAGTCCCCAATGTTGCATATTTTGTATGAAAAAAGTGAGAAAAAAATATTTATAAAAAATAATTGATCAACATAATAGTAGAGTGCATAACAAATATTTTTTTTTCCAATAAGTCAACCAAAGTAATTTTTTTAAGAAATAAGCAAAATATAAAATTTTAAATAATTAAAAAAATTTAAAATTATTGTATATAATTTTTTTTGAATTATCAATTTGTAATTTATTTAATTTGTTAATTGTGTATTTAACAATTTTGTAAAATTTATTAACTCACAAGTTTGGTGATAATGAAAGCTCCTAAATAAAAGAGTCATTTAGCTAAAAGATTGAAAGTTATGACTTAAAATTGTAATTTATCTTAATGATTGAAGAACTAAGTCATACCATTTAAAATGTTTGAGGACTAAGTCAAATGATTTTATAAAATTTGAGGACTAAGTAGCATGATTTAGCAAAGTTTGAGGACTAAATCATACTGAGTTAAAGTTGGGGGAACAACTCGTGTGAGTTGGAAAAATTGGAGGACTAATGATGCATTTAGGTCAAAAAGAAAAGTGAAAAAAAAAAAACAATTTGACTTTCGTTCCCTCATTGATCAACATATCATTTAAACGCTTAATTTTTGTTTCCTTTTCATTTGATATAAGTCAAGCGAGATTTATCTACGACATTTATATATACACAATACTTTGTACCTTTGGCTCAATAAAAAATAGATCAAATTCTATAAGATCAAATCTATAAGACTTAAGAGATAATCAAAGAAAATAAAATAAAAGAGTGAGTACTTAAAATAAACTCTGGGGATGAAATTACAATTTTGTTTATAATGTTTTGAAAGATTGCATTTTAATCCCCAATAATGTATAATTCTTGGCAGAGAAAGGAAAAAAATATTTTACATTTAAATAAAAAAAATTGGTAAATTAAACTATTCACCGAAGCTCAAAATATTATATGAGGGTTCAAAAATCAATACTCTTCCTGTCTTAAAAATGATGATAAGTATTCATTTTTTATCTATCTTAAAAAAGATGAGTTTTTTTTTTTTGGAAATTTTTTAATATTAAATTTATCTTGATGCCCTCACTTAAACTCTCTTTGCATAAAAAACAAAAAGGGTAAACATCTCATATCGTCCATCAAGTATGTCATATGTTGTACTTCCATCCTAAAAGTTCAAATTAATGCACCATTTATCCTTTAAGTTTGAAATTGCTGCAATGCCCGACTTCTGTTTACTATTGTCGTTTGAGACTGACAGAAATCTGATGTGGCAGCCAACATGTCTTCAGGCAGGAAAAATTTAGGGTTTTAGGGCAATTGAAGTGCCTTCGTCTTCCCCTTTTCGCTGCTAGTCTGAGTAATATCTACAATCTCCTCTATTACCTTCAACCCGACATCCCTCACACCCTTCCTCCCTCTCTCTCCTCTGCTTTTCATCAGATTCAACAGAGCGGCCATTGCAGACCCCATCCTCGTCGTCATCCACGTACATTTGTCTAACAAATCCACCAAAATACGAATCCCTCCAGCTGCTTTCCTTATAGCCTCTTCACTCTCCCTACAACCTGTGATCTAAGCAAGCACCACACTCATGTCCTTAACAATTCCTGTTCTCGAATCCCTTAGAATCAATGATATTAAAGCTGAGATAGCCCCAAGATCGATAAAGCTCGCCCTATTCAGCAAATAAAGAGCGATATTAAAAAGCGCTTTCAGTGCGCCTTTTATCTATTAAGGCGGTGAGTTCATGGCCGTGATTATGGCCACAAATAAGCAAGTTAAATGATATCGCCTTTGGATCTGATGATCGTGCAATAGGGCTCCTTAGCTACTAGAAGGCTGTAAAGCATGGCGGCAGATGCCTAGACGGCGGCAGCTGATGTGGAGTGGCTGAGCACATGAGAGATCGCATCCCGGAAGCTGTGAGTAGACATGAGCGTAGAATAGAAGCTTATCGAGAGATTAAGCAGAATGGCGGCAACATGCTCTTGAACGGCAGCAGAAGAAGAATTGAGAGCCTTAGAGATGAAAGGGATAGCGCCGACGTCAACAACGATAGGGCAGCTCTCAGGGCCATTCTTAGAGATGAGGCAGAGCTTTGCCAGAGCCTCAACGCGAGTCCACTCTGAAACAGAGTTGAGCCCAGCGACTAAGGAGTGAGTCGCCCTATGTTTGACTTCCATTTCAATTTTGCCGCGAATACACATAATAAAACCCTAAATTATTCTTGCCTGAAGGCACATTGGCTCCCACATCAGATTTCCATTTGTCTCAAATGAAGAAATTAGACAAATGTCGGACATTACAACAATTAGATACTTAAAGGAAAAATGATGCAACAATTTAAACTTTCAAGAAGAAAGTGCAACATATGGAATAGGATTACCAGTGATGTTTACCCAAACCAAAAACTACACAAAACTTAAAAAATGAATCTTTTTTTTTTTATCATCATTTAAACTCTTACTATATAAACTCAATTTTTTTTAAGAAAAATTTTGCTTCATGGGTAAAATTGAAAATAACAACATAAATTATATAACTATTAATCTTTGTACAAAAAAATGCATTATTCAAAAATAGGATGGTGAGAGTATTAATTAGTGACTGAGTACTAATAGAGGTAGAGAGTATTTAACAACTAATAGACATGGTAAAAGAATGTCACATTAAAGCGGTAAAACATAGGTTTTTGAAACAATAAAATTGCAATTTCAACTAAACCTGAGTAGCTTACCTATAAAACATTCTGAAGTGCAATCAAACTATTTAAGGATGTTTTTTTCATTCTCTTTTCATGTTTCTCACTACATGTGCAATAAAATAAAACTATTCCTCATCCGTGGAATAAACTAATAAATAGTGTTTACTATCTTCTGTAGCTAAATCGTGTGTTTTGATTATGGATTTGGCGTACGTACACATGCAGGTTGGCAGAGCAGTAGCAGTTACGAGAATGGCGTGGACATTCTGTTATCACTATTACATCTATTTTTCATTTTAGTCGTTATTTTTAATTCCTCATTTTCATAGCCTATATGAACTAGGATATAGCTCATGCATTTATCATGCTGTGTTTTGTGTTTATCGTCCCCTTTCGTCTACTTCTTCCTTTTCCAGAATTTCTCACTGTAAGTCTTCTAGAATTCTCAAGATCCATTCTTTTTTGCCATCTCCTAATCCAAAGCATACATTTCTGAAATCCAACTTTGAGTTTCCCTTATTTTTTGTCCTTTGATTTATGATTTGTTACAGTGGTATCAGAGTAAGATTCTGGCTAAGAATGGTGGAAGGTACTCATTTACAAGAGCTTCGCTGAGGATTGGAAGAACAAATCACGAGGAGCCTGATTGAGCACGTTAGCAGGCATAAGAAAGAAATAGCTCACTTCGAACAAAAGAAGAAATAGCTCACTTGGAACAAAAGCAAGAGGATCTTATGGCTCGCCAAGAACAACAGTTCTATGCCTCTATGCCTTACGTCAGTTCATCGCTAACCTACACCGAGCTCAAGAGGTAGGGAGTTAAAATCGTGAGGCTAGCTCGAGTCATGGAGGTTCAAATCCGAAAATTCTGGCAAAGGCATGGGTGTAGCTCGCATTGGCCGAATTGATTTTCCTTATTTCCAAGGGGAAGATATGGAAGGGTAGCTCTTCAAATGTAACCAGATCTTTGACTTGGATGAAATCCCTTATGAGCAAAAAATCCAGTCCTACAATGGCATTAGTGATTTGTTCGAGGTTGGCCAGCAATGATGGGCTTGACTTGGAATCACCACTCAACGGTGATTTAAGAGAGATTTACAGAGGGACACCATGACCCTTCTATTAAACTGAAGAATTTAAAGCAAACGGGGACAGTCTGAGATTACCAGAACCGTTTTGATGCTCTGCTCAGTCAAGTAAGCCCACTTCTCGAGATTTTCTGGTTGGTCAATTTTTAGGAGGTTTACAGGAAGAAAATCAAGGAGCTATCAAGGTTTTATGCACTAAAACCCTATACAAAGTTTAATGTCTGGCCAAGCTCCAAGAATCAACTAAGGTGATGAAACAAAAATTCAAGAAGAATGTTGACAAGAGGAATAAAGGTTTGCTCCCTACCCCTAAGGCAATCACTCCCGTCATTACGAATGCCTGGAAAAACTAGAGAGGGGCAAGTTGATTGTTGGAGAAGAAGATGAATGAAAAGCGAGCTAACAACCTTTTTTTTCTGGTGTAATGAATTTTTTTTTTTAGGACATAAATGCAAAAAGGGGCAAGTCAATAAGACTGGAAACAAAATCGGACGAAGTACTCGGAGAATATGAGGTTGAACCTACTGAGGAGGTAACCGCTACTATTGACTCACCTTATCTTTCATTGAATGTTCTCACATGGTTGCTTAACTTTACTATAATGAGGGTTTGGAGGTATATTGGGAACCGCCCTGTAAGTATGCTGCTTGACCCCAGAAATACCTACATTTCTTTGGATGAAAGTTTGGCGAAGCACATTAGGTGTTTTATGGAATGAATAAAAACTCTGGGAGTATCCATGGCTAATGGAAATGTATTGGTAGCAAGATGTATTAGCAGACAGGAGTGATCACTATTCAGGTGAAACTAAAAAAAATAAAAAATAAAAAAATTTCAGAAATTTAGTTCTGTTTTTTTGGTAATTTGGTTCATTTCATTCAAAACCGAATAAAGGTAATTTCAATTTTGGTTCAGTTTCAATTGTGGGAGTCAGTTATTTTGGTAACTGAAATAACCAAATTACCATTTATTCACAATTAGGTCTTGGGCTTTTTTGTTGGGCTGCTCTTATGTAATTGTTTATTATTGGGCTTTAAACTTAGATCATTGCCTTACATGCCTTACCCTCTTCTATCCCTAAACCTAACTAGCTAACCCAAACCCAGCGACCCTTACCCATCCCCTTGCCCTACCATGTCCTGCACTTTCCTCATTTCATTCATCTCTCACTCCCATTCAGACTTCAGATCAAAAACCAAGAAGGTAGACGAGAGTCAGAGACCGTCTAGGACCTAGGTCGCACACAGACACCACACCACACCACACTTAGCTTTGCCCTACCCCAGGCTCACACTTTTATCATCACCTAGTGTCCGTCTGTGCCACAGTGAAGGCCCATGCTCCTTCTACTCATCTTGGAATTCGACGGTCCTTCTCATGATTCGGCAATTCACTTTTCCTCGGTGGCCTCACCTGACCTGATTGCTGATTTGGTGATTTGCTTCCCCTTCTAGCAGCCTCACTTGACCTGATTACTAAATTTTTGGTTAATTTAATTCTGACCCGAATTGAACCATAATATTTTCAGTTCAGTTTTGATTCGTTCACCCCCATTTTGGTTAATTTGGTTTGTTGCCATCCAAAATCAAAAGCTCAAAAACTAACTTATTCAGTTCTGTTTGAACTAAAATAACTGAATAAGCACCCCTATTAATAGGGAACTCAAAGTGGAAATTACAAGGCATCGAGTTTGTGTCGGATGTCTTGCTTCTACCATTGGGATGGTGCGAAATGGTTTTGGGGGTTCAATGGTTAAGGTTTCTTGGAGATATCAAATGGAGTTTTGAAGTGCTTACGATGATGTTCAAATATCAAGTCTATAAAATGTACTTAAGAGGTTCTCCAAAGGCTAATCTCCTCATTAGTGATGCACCAACCACACAAAAACTAGTGCAACAAGTCACCCGACTTGAAGGGGGTAGGCTTTTGCTATACAACTAATTGGCTATGCTTCTACCCAACTAGAATGTGTTATGGGGGAAGTTTTGCATCTGAAGGAAGGGCTTATTCGGCTTTTGGATCAGCACCAACAACTGTTCGAAGAGTCCACTTCTCTCGTATTCCATTACCTCCAAACACTTCACTAGTGAATACTTGTCCATATAGGCACCGCTCAATTCAAAAGGATGTGATTGAAGGTAAATTAATAAAATGCTCAATGTAGGGGTTATTCGACCAAGTCAAAACCCCCTTCTTATAAGCCATAATACTTGTTAAGAAGAAGGATGGAAGTTGGAGGCTATGTGTGGATTATAGGGAGTTCAACAAAATCACCATCAAAGATAAGTTCCTTATATTGGTCATAGAATAGTTACTAGATTAGTTGTATGGCACTACTTACTTCTTCAAGCTTGATTTGAGAGTTGACTATCATCAAATCAGGATGTGCGAAAGAGACATTCCTAAAATAGGTTTGTGAACCCACTATGGGCATTTTAAGTTCCTGGTCATGCCTTTCAGGCTGACCAATGCTCCATCCATTTTCCAAAGCTTGATGAACTTAGGTGGCGTTCAATTGTAGAAAACAATTTTCATTTTCATTTTCTGTTTCTAGTTTTCATTTTTCATGTACAGTTTTCTAAAATGCTTTTCAGAAAACATGTTTGGTTCAAGAAAACAGTTTTCTGAAAATAAAAAATTGAAAAATATGTTTAGTTAAGAAAACTTTCTTCAGAACAAAATTCTATATTTTTACATTGTTAAAACATTCAAATGCAATACTCATATAAAAGAAAAAACACATGTTCATATGATAAATAGAGCTTTCTTAGTCATAATATTTTTCAACGTATAATACAATTCCAAAGAGAGCATAATATCAAATATAATTAGATACAATAAAGTCAATGTCTATGTGAGCGAACTCTGCGCCGCTGGTAATCGTTCCACATACGGATGGCTATTTCATCTCTCACTTTAGCCATTTAGGTTGTTTGAGACACATCAACCTCAATCATTTGTTGTTCAACTCCCAAACCTTCCTCACCTTCAACTATCATCCCTTCCTTTTTGAATTGAGTAAATATTTCATCTGCTTTATCTTGTTGTTGGATAAAATTGTGCAATACACAACAAGCAATAGGAATTAATCGTTGCGTGCGAAGTGGATAGTTGGGTATCTTCTTTAAAATTGGAAATCTAGCTTTCCATCCACCAAAAACCCTTTCCACCACTTTACGATAAGAAGAGTGTCAATGATTGAACAACTCTTCTTTCCCTTTAAATCTAGTTCTCCCAAGAAAATCTCTCAAATGATATCTTTGGCCTCTATAAGGAGCTAAAAACCCTGGAATATTTGGAAAACCAGAATCCACCAAATAAAAATGATCTGCATAAACCAACCTTATCAATGGTCAAATAACCTATAACCCTCAATAGATAAAAACAAATTGTAACTGAAATAGCCCAAATTAGTCCAAAGTACTACAATTGAACATCATTTCGTATGCACAACAGAACATAGATAAATTGTTTCGCCACAAGCACAATAGATCACAACAGAACATGTAATATAAGTCAATAGCCCTCAATTTAAGCCAACAAAAACCCAACCCTGAAGTCAAAACACTATTGTGTCCCCTAGGCATATAAATTAATAGCATATAGAAGAAAAATCAATTCACTTATACATGCTTCTGAATATAAAAAAGAAAATTAAGAAAAAAAAAACTTATGACTCTCTCAACTCATTAAATTGTAGCGGAGGAATAAAACATGAGGGAAGAGACAACAGAGCCTTGTGAAAAATCCAATTGGGCCATCAAGTCTACTTTTCATGTTAAGCAGCTTGTGGTTGTGGAGCAACACAGCCCTTCCTTTCCAACAATCAAACAACCTATATTCTCCTACCGGTTTCTAATTGCGCTTGGACTCCTCTAGCCCTGCACCCGATGTTATAAAGATCAATGTGGACAGCACACTGGCCTCTTTTCATTTGCTGGAAGCTTCTGGCAATGGGCTTGTCGGCCCTCATTCTTCATCGTCTCTTGTTTTAGGTGTTTCATATGCAGTTGCTATATTAATTTGCTTTCGTGTTATGTAATTTCACTATATGCTTTTTTATATAAACATTTACATGAGGTGATAAAGTAAAAAGGATCTGAAATTTTCAAACTGTGCAGAAGATTTACAGCAGACTCCACTACTCCCTAGTGGGGCACTGAGTTGTCCTTAAGATGAAGGCATTTCATTTTTTTCCAACCCTTGATGTGACAGTGCCCAACTTTAGGTAACTTATGATACAAGTAATAACTAGTAACTAGCTAGGTGAATCATAATATAACAACCAAATTCACCTATAGTTTCTTACTAACCCTTCAGGTTTTAATGGAGCTATGCTAAGAATGGTTTCTTGAACTGCTGCTGGAGGTTCCGATGAGCTAGCTTGGCTGCAGCCAACAATCTTCTAGCAAGTTTCTATGAGGCAGTGCCTGCAGGTGGGGCAGGATGAGTGTGAACCGAGCCACTTATCAATGCAGTGGACATGGAAGCCGTGGTTGCACTTGGGCAGCAGCCTCACCCTGTCACCGGTGTTGAACTCGGACAGACATATGACACAGTCTGAGGCCAAACCTGGCAGCTTGAGACCAGGAGAGTAGTTTACAGTTGGGAATGTTTTGAGGGCTTTTCGTCTGACACCCGTGTTGGCTAATCTGGCAGAGGAGTTGTCGGCAGAGGAATCTGAGGACACAAAGTTAGTCGAACATCTCAATGCACACCTGATGATTGAGTTCAACCCGGGGGAGCAAATCAAGGCACACAGGAGCACATAACATTACAGATTTAGCAATAAGCAACTGCATGCTTCCTATACAAAATCAATATAGCTTAACTGTAAAACCAAATCCATTAGCAGAACTTTATAACCAGTTTCTACTTAGTTTCCTTGAGTTTCAGTTTCAAGCAAATAACAACCAATTAAGCACTTCTTAAAATATAATGAAAAACACACAAGTATATGCACAAACACTATCTAGCTGGAACCTGTATTCATATTCCCACTTAATTTTATTAACCTATCATTTGTAGCAGGTTCCTAAAATGAACTCTCTAAGCATAAGTAACAATAGACAACTCAGAAATCCGGCTACAAATCATGTGCTATGAGTTTGCCATTTCCCTAGAGCTAATATATTCTTTTACTAACAATAACAATTCACAAACACCTACAAATACGTAACCTGTTCACAAAGGAACCAACTCAGATATACACAAACACCAATACACCTTGGAGAGACTGGATTAAACAAGATGCGGCGCCAAGCTTCGTCTTCGACACTATCTCAGAGCAAATCCAATCACCTTGAAAACGAAAATTCAAAGAGAGTTACAATCGAGAGAGAGATCGAGAGGAGGAAGGGGAGAACAAAAGAGAGAGACAGGGAGGGATCGTACTGTACGCACAAATTTCGCGTGTAAAAATAATTACACCCTGAAATTAATTGTAGCACAAATTACAATATTAAAATTGAGAACAGAGATTTTGGGGGATCGACTCTCTAGCGTGCTTCTCACGTGCACAATCCTCTGATTAACGCTTCGAGCTTTTGGTGGAGACACGAACGGTTTCTTCACGAACACGGATTTTGGACTTGTCTTGCACAAACATGAACCGAGGTTCTTGCCGTTTCTTTCGGTGTAAGATTTCTATTGTACTCCTTGGACTTGGGGGCTTCGGGGCAATGTCCGCCGCTTTCTTGCCTCTTTCCTTGCAGTTTGACTTGTCGCAGCACAGAAACGAATTCTTCACGTTCCTCGCCGCTTCCACCGGATCTGGACTTGAACTTGTTGCAGTGCTATCTCGCGTTCTTCACGTTCCTCACCGCTTCCGTCGGATCTGAACTTGAACTTGATGAAGCACCGTTTCGCGTTCTTTGCATTCCTCACCGCGTTCTTCGAATCTGGCCTCGAAACTGGGATTTGATCTTCTTTGGAGTTGATTTCTTCTTTCGCCGGGCGTTTGTGCTTGATCGGCTTGAAGAACAGGAGAAAACTTTTTTGTAGAGAAAATTTTCTTCCTCTCTAAGTTTTTGTCTCTCCAATTTCTTCTTCTTCTTCTCCCTCTTTCCCTTTAGCTTTGGGGACCTATTTATAGGTATAGGAAGAAAGTGGTTTGGTTCTAGAGAACCACATGTGACAATTATCATGTATTTATCTCTTGTATATTTCTTAAGAGAAAATAAATATGATAATTATCTTTCATTAATTATCCAATTTATTTAATTTAAAAGGATAATTAATGGAGCATCCTAGAATGTTCTAGAATATTTGAGCAAAATCATGGGCTTTAATCATTTTGGATTTTAAGGCCCAATTTGCCAAAAGTGGACTTTGGCCAAAATGGCATAATGAGTCTTCATTCAAAGCCTCCAAATTGTGTGCTTTTGGGCTTCCAAAATTGGATTTCTTGAATTTGTAGTTCTCAAAATTGATGGACTTTTGAATTTTGGGCATCAATTTGGAAATAGGCTGGACAATTTAAATTGGGTTTAATATTTTTTAACCCAATTATATTTTAATGTCTACACGTACATAGCGCGAAGAGGAATATGGTTGAAGGCGCCGACATCTGGTGCAGAGAGGAGAAGGTCGACGGCGCTGATCGAAGTCAAAGGGCTTGTGTCTCGCGATCGGTAGAGAGCTTCGATGTGTTTTTCGTTTTCGGTCGAAGGCGCCGGGAGGGAGAAGGCGTCGGGTGGGAGGGGGCCGATCGCGCGACGAAGAAAATGCGAGCCGATGGATTTCCCCGTTTTCGAAAAATAGAAAACAACTTAAATCAAGTTTTCTATTTCTTACTGGCATAGAAAATTATTTTCTAGGAAAACTGAAAAAGAAAATTATTTAACTAAACACATTTTCTTTTCATTTTCCAATTTTTGAAAATTTTTCTGGAAAAATTAGAAAATTCTCCACAACTAAACAGAGCCTTAATATTTCAGCCTTATCTCAAAAAATTTGTCCTGGTTTTCTTCGATTATATCCTTGTTTATAGTGCCTCTTGGAAAGGACACTTAAAGCACTTTCAAATGGTTTTTGATGTGTTAAAGCAGCATACTCTATGCTTGAAAAAAAGCGAGTGTTCCTTTGGTGTGGAGCAAGTTGAGTATTTGGGCCACGTTATCACATGTAATGGGGTATCTACAAACCCAAGCAAGATTAAGGCAATGATTAGTTAGCCTGTACCCCGTACAATCAAGCAGTTACGTGGCTTTCTTGGGCTAATGGCCTACGGCCGAAGATTCATACATAACAAAGGGTTGATTAGCCAACCAGTGACCAACTTGCTTAAGAAAAATCAATATAAATGGGAAGAAAAGGCACATGAGGCATTTGAGAAGTTAAAATAAGCTATGTCGACAGATCCAATCCTAGCATTACTTAACTTCTAGGTCCCCTTTATGATTAAGATGGACACGTGCCAAGATGGAGTTGGGGCTATGTTGTACCAGGGAGGGAACCCTATTACTTCTATTAGTAGGTCCATTTCTCTTAAACATCGAGGTCCCTCTACGTACGAGAAGTAGTTCCTTACCATTGTTTTTGCCGTGGAGAAATGACTGTCGTATCTTCTCGATAGGCATCTAACCATTAAGACAAACCAACGAAGGCTCAAGTACTTACTTGAGCAGAAAATTACAACCTCTTTGCAACAGAGGTTTATAGTTAAATTGCTTCCATATGACTTTGACATTCATTACAAAAGAGGCAAGGAGAACATGGCTACAGACGCCCTATTGAGAATGCACAGCACTAAGGTCGCCTCTTTGGTGATTACCACGTTTACTATTCTTCTTTTGTTGGAGATTCGAGATAATATGGCTAAGGACCCTTCTCTCTAGCAACTAATTAAAGAACTTCAGGAAGATCCTATAACTCACTCCCAATACCTGGTGGATGCACGAAGCCTCAAGAAGAAAGGAAGATTGGTTATGGGAATGGACCCCAAACTTCATAACAAGATAACTAAGCTTGTACATTGTGTTGCTTCTGGAGAGCATTCGGGTGTGCAAGTTACCAAGAACAAGCTGTTGCAGTTTTGCTGTTGGAAAAGGATAACTAAGGACGTTCGTAACTTCATTCGACAATGTTACATCTGTTAGCAATTCAAGCATGAAAATCTTACACAATCAGGGCTCCTTCAACTTCTACAAAGTCAAAAGGCTACGAAGTTATATTGGTAGTTGTTGATTGCCTCATCAAATATGCACATTTTGCCCCATTCGCTTATCCATACACTGCCTCGAATGTTGCTAGATCCTTCATAGATTACGTCTACAAGCTTCATGGTATGCCGCTCATTATAACCTCAAATAAAGACATGATATTTATGAGCAACTTTTGGCAAGAAATGATGAAGGCTTAATGAGTTCATCTTCAGTTTTTTATAGAATATCACCCTCAAATGGATGACCAAATTGAGAAGGTAAACCAATGCTTGAAGACCTACTTACATTGCATGACTGGTGATAAACCGAGGGAATGGTTTATGTGGCTTTCTCTAGCTGAATGGTGGTATAACACCAACTTTCACACTGCCATTGGTCTTACTCATTTCGAAGCTTTATAAGGTCAACCCCCTCTCACACACATCCCATGTATAGCTGGAGACTCCAAGGTTGAAGTTGTCGACCATGGAATGTTAGCCCGCTAAACTATGACCACCAAGCTTAAAAACCAGCTGGTCAAGGCGCAACATAGGATGAAGAAGTTGGTGGATATGAAATGTTGGAAATGAGCTTTCAGGTGGGTGACTGGGTTTATCTTAAGCTACACCCGTATAAACAAAAGACTGTGAGAGGCCAAAATGGCCACAAATTGAGCCCCAAATACTATGGCCCCTTTGAAATTACAGAAGTGGCTGGAAAAGTGGCGTGCCGACTCATTTCCTTCCATTACTAGAGTTCATGACGTGTTTCACGTCTTCTTACTCAAGAAAAAGGTAAATGATGAAGTAGTCTAACCCACACTGCCTAACGAAAAGGATGAGGTTATTAGACAACCCATGGCGATTTTAGATCTCAAAATTGAAAAGAAGGGACACACCGCAATTACAAAGGTGCTGGTACATCGGGCAAATTCAGGCCCAGAGGATGCCACATAGGAGAGCATCTAGAAACCTGGGTGCAAATTTCCTTAGTTTTTCCATTCTTAAGGTCAAGAAAGTTTTTTTCAGGGGGGAGAAATGTAACAGAACGGTGCATTTTGATTATGGAGCTGGCATACATGCGCATGCAGGTTGGCAGAGCAATGACGATTATGAGAATAACATGGACATCTTGTTATCATTATGATGTTTATTTTTCATTTTAGTTGTTATTTTTAATTCCCTATTTTCATAGCCTATATGAGCTGGGATGTAGCTCATGCGTTTCTCATGTTGTGTTTTGTGTCTGTCGTTCTCTTCCTCTTCCAGAATTTCTGGTTGTAAGTCTTCTAGAATTCTCGACATCCATTCTTCTCTGCGATCTGCTAATCCGAAGCATACATTTCTGAAATCCAGATCTGAGTTTCCCTTATTTGTTGCCCTCTGATTCTTTCTAATCATTCATGTATTCTTGCCTTTTACTTGCGCTATTGTATTGGTAGCCGCAAATTGCAATGACACGTTGGGTGGGTGAGGGTGATTCGATTTTATGGGCTTTGTAGATATAGACGCAAAAATTAAATTAAAAGCCATATCTGGGTCTCCCATCAATAAAAACAACAAAAAAAGGGCATATCTGGGTCAACCATTTGTACTCTGTCGTATGGGCCTCTAGTGGAACGGCCCAATTCACTAACCCGATTGCTAACTGCTAAGGATGCCAATCTGAAATTGAAGTCGAGTGGAGGGTCCTACGGTGCTCTATACACATGTTTTGACTGGCTCTCTGTTACCAGATGAGATCACTAGAAAAATAGTCACCTGCTTAAGCATTGCAACACTCGCACTACACTCCCTGGATTGAACAGTGTCTACTTGCTGAAGACAAGAGTGGCTTGAACATCACAGTATTCATCTCAGAAAACAACCACTTAAGGGTAAGACCGATCAAAATGAAGGGTTCTCGCGCACAATCTAAAGTTAAAACCCATGCTTCAAGGCCCAGCAGCACTGCTTCTTCTGAGGCGTGCTAGAACTTGTTTTTCACCTGTCAGATGTTCGACCAATCCTTCCATTCCATGGTCAAGAGAAAATAACAAATTAGATACTATCTATATAAGTCATCAGCTAGGAGGCAAATCAATCAGCCATGTCTTCTGAAAGAATTCCTTCCACATACCTCTAGCGGAGCCTCTACCACTAGCATACCATGATAAGGATATAGCAGGACTCATATATATATAGTAGTGCAGTATTACTATTAGTAGTCCATTTAAGTTATCAGGCAGCAGAAGTTGCTTGTTTAGTACAGGAATTTGTGAATACCGTTTGTGTAGTCTCTGCAGTCATGAGATCCAACTCTAAGATCAGTTCCCCAGGAATCATTGAACTTGCTAGTTTTATCCACAGCATCCTCTTCACAAGACCCAACAAACCAACATTTGTTCCTTGGGAGCTTTGTTAACTTCCTTTGAACAACAACTCCTGTTGGAAGCATAATACTCAGCAGCGAGCAACAAGCATAAGATGGGCTTAGTCTTGCCTACAAACTGACCCGTGAAGACATCAAAAGCAAGGGAATCCAGAAAACAATACGTTGTGAGTTGTGACTCACCAGGCAAGGATGTACCAGATAAAACTGCAAATGATGAGTATATGTTTTCAGGCTCTTTTGGCTGGAAATCAAAAACCAAAGCCTGCACGTAGAAATAAACAACATCGCTGCTTGCCAAGCGGGAACGGAAATCGACAGAAACAGAATCAAATGAAAATCAGAAGTGGGGAGTTTAAAGAGAAGATGAAGAAGGAGGTGACCTGAGAATGGAGATGGGGTTTGATGATGACCAGGAAGTGGTGAAGATCCCAGAGATTGAGAGAGTAAGCGGAGGACATAAGCAGCTGGGCCGGCCCCTTGGGAGCTCTCAGTGCCACTGCTGCCACATATACCTCATCTCCCCTTACTCTTCCTCCCACTTTCGAAGAGAAGACTAAGAGCGAGCCCATCTCCCCCCTCAATCTCAACCCCTGCCAAAAATCCACTACTTTCAAAAGAAATTCAAACGCGTAAAACTAGAACCAGTTATAAACGCCTACAATTTGTGTATTTGGTTACAGCTTGGGACGTCACCTCACCTGTGGAAGAACAAGATCAAAATGGCATGGCAGATAACTAACCCAGCCCAGTGGGCCAGCATCCAGGTTTTTTGAGCCAGGTACAGAACTCTGAGGCCCAATTTTGGTGGTGTGCGTCGACTTGATAATTCATCAAGTCTCGGTTCAGGGTCGGGAAATGGCTAAAACTGTCAATAACATGAGCTAGTTTCGGATCACCGCGAAGCCAAGACCGTTTCTCGCTCCCTCCAAAACCCAACCGTCTCTCTCTCTCTCTCTCCTGATTTGCTTCATTTTTAGAACATCAACCCCTCTATTTTCGCTTTCGTCTTCTGCTCCCCCACCCTCCCTAATTATCTCACACTTTTTTTTTGGCTTTCCTTGTCCCGAATAAACCTCCGTCCCCCTCAAATCAATCCCACATTTTCTTTTTTCTGTTCTATCCTTTTCTTTTCTTTCTTTTCTTCCTTTCTTTCTGGGACACGTTCTGTTTCGTCTCCCAAAAGCAATCGGACCAAAGGACCGTCTGTTTTTAGGTTGGGTTTGTTTGCTGCCGTTGATGTGTTTCGGCGGTTGGGTCTGAACCGAGTTGCACCAGAATGGGTTCAGATGACGACAAAGAGGAGACTAAGAGACCTGAGGACGCTAAGAATCCCAAGGGTGAATCCTCCGGTCACGCTGCTCATGAGGACGAGGACGATGAGGACCACCGCAACAAGTTGCAACTGGGTCCTCAGTACACCCTCAAAGCTCAACTTGAAATGGACAAGGTTTGCGGATTTTCTTTTCTAGCTCGCACAAGTTATGACTTTGTGATGGAATTCGATCTCGACCATTGTGCTAAGGCCTTAATCCTTCAGAGATATGGGCTTTTTTAAAGATTGTGTTGTGTTCTTTGTTTTTTCCTGCTAAATTTTTTTGCAGGATGACGAGAGCTTGAGGAAATGGAAGGAGCAGCTGCTTGGAAGTGTGGACTTAAACAGCGTGGGAGGTACCCTATCATTCATATTGATGATCAGCTGCTCTGATAACCTTCTCCTATCAATTACTATGTGTCTGCTTTCTTGGATTTTGATTTCAATTCGAATATATTAATTCTAGTAACGTCCTCCTGCACACCGAGGATTTATGTTATGAATGAAAATGTGTATTTCTATAGTAGCCCTCCGAATTTAAAAGGATGCAATAGTGTAAAGTTAGATTGGTTTTCCAATACATGACCATCTGAAGGGGGTACCTTCTCTGTCCGGTCCATGGTATCAGATTTTGTGCTCATATTTGAAACCACGATGTCTTCATTTTGTCTGTCCTGCGCTTATGGAATTGGCTAGTTGTTGTTGATTGATTGCAGAAACACCTGATCCCGAAGTGAGGATCTCTCGCCTTGAAATCCTGTCACCGGGTAGAGATGATATTGCGCTCCCAATTCCTGAGGATGGGAAGCCCCAGGGCTTATGGTTTGTTCTGAAAGAGGGCAGCAAGTATAACTTGAAGTTCACTTTCCAAGTTGGCAACAACATTGTTTCTGGTCTCAAGTACATCAACACTGTCTGGAAGGCCGGCTTCAAGGGTAAGCCTCCTGGTGCTAGTTCTTGGCAAACATTGAACATCTTGATTACTTGACTGCATTTATATTGAATTGCAATTCACTGTAGTCGAATCTGAGATCAAAATGAACTATATTGTATTGCAACACAATGCAAATGCAACCAATTAAACATACCCAAAGAGACAACTCGCACCGAACGAAATTTTAGTTCAGGGCGGAAGCATGATTCTGTCATTTGATTCACTGAACAGCATGAAAAGCCATTCCTGTGGCAGCCTCATTTTCAATCAAATCTCAACATTCTTTTGTACTTTGTAGTTGTAAGAGCAAGGAAATTCATGAATTGCCATTATCATTCCAAACCCCATTTCGGTAGGAATAGGATTACATGGTTGCATTCCAGTAACTCAAACACCTGCCTAATACATCACTTATTATTTCAGTGGAAAGCAAGAAAGAGATGCTTGGAACCTTCAGTCCACAGGCAGAGCCCTACACTCATGTGATTCCAGAAGACACAACTCCATCCGGTTTTTTGGCTAGAGGAACATACACTGCAAAGTCAAAGGTCTGTTGCATTTAATACTCCTACATCCAAGAAAGACATTTTTTCAGAAATTTTTGTTGCACAACAATTGACAGGGTGACAAGTATGATAATGTGGCCCAACAATAAAGCCTCTGGGAAGATAATGTCAATTTTTTTTCTGTCTTGGGGCAGGAAAGGGAAAGGAAAAATGTCACAGGCTACTAACTGTTTGTTAGACAGGATCATGACACTAGTTACTTGATTAGCCTTTGAGCAATACTCTCCCAACCCGACTCAGTAGTCGTATGATTAGAGGAGATCATGATACTGATTAGTTGATGGGCTACAGCTCTGTTTATAGGCTTGAATCATTTGATCAAAGGGGCAGTCCTTCTCTTTGCGTCTTTCCTGCATGTTGTCAAATTTTTACTGCTGGTGTTCTGATATTTAAAACTAAAGTAGGGGTTGAGGAAGTTGATTATTAGCTGTTTGTCTTGTTTCAGTTTCTTGATGATGATGATAAGTGCTACTTGGAGATCAACTACACATTTGAGATCAAGAAAGACTGGGCCTGATCATGCTCCCTCAGCTCCACAGTTTGTCTTTGCTTCCCCTGAGCAACATACCTATTAAGACTTTCCCACCCCTTATGTACGGCTGTGTCACCCTTCCTTTTTTTGTCATTTTATTCTTGATATCGAGTGAAATAAATGTGCGTAAGAAACAGTTTTGACCCCTGGGTCGTTTGGTTGCAAGACTTGTCTTGTGTTCTGAAATCCTCATGACAAAATAATCTCAATAAGCTCGTATTCTCGAAAGCCAATAATTTCAGGAGCCGAGTGGCCGCAAAGATTCACTGAGAAGCAGTTAGATTATTTGAGCTCGGATCCTCCTGGCCACTCTTCTTACCGAACATGTCATAGATAGAGAGAGACAGAGAGGCAGCGAATCTAATTGTGTGCATTGGTAAACCAAACCGCTTTTTTTGCTTATTCATCTTGAGAACCAAATTGACATCAGACCAGAAAAGATAGCAAGTCAACGGTTGTACAAAACCATCAAAACATCACAGCTACTGGCTTGCGTGCAGAAATAATCCTGTCTCACTACATTCATCTCATCAGCGAAAAGAAGCAACAGTTTGCTAAGCCCAATGGCTTCATCTTAACATCTTATAATTGATGCTGGTTGAGACTGCCAAGCTTCCAGAAAAAGTGGTCGACGCTTTTGGTATATCATCCAATTGAATCGGCTGTCAAATATTCCACATTGAAGAAACAGGAGCTAAACATCTGACTATTTATACAAAATTCTTTCTTTTTTTTTTTTTTGCGATCACAGAACACTTCCAGACGCATTTACAAATGGCTTGAGCTGGGCTGAAAAGTATAATATGCCAACTACATATTACAATCTTGATTTCCATCCACAAGACCGTCAGTTTTCTCTTGCTCTGCCACTACCATGAGCATCTCTAGCCGCTTATCGAAAAGCAAAGCACTCTCATCTCTCTTATCAAGCTCAGCAGCTTCAGCTTCAAGCCATTTCTCCCGAAGATCATCCAGAAGATTCCCTTGGTCCGCATTTACCACAGCCCCTGGGGCACTTGGAGCAGTAGTTCGGAGAGAGGAATCTCCAGATGGAGGAGGCAATGTCAAAAGCATCGCTCGGAACTCGCGTGTGTCAGCAAATGTCTCAAAGTTACATGCAATAGTATCTAAACAGTACTCCCGCAATTTAAGCACACCATACCTGTCCACACAACTTCTAAGTTAGAAGATTATTTGTCTTGATAACAGCTAGTGATAACATGCAAAGACAAAATCTATTGCAAAATATAAAAACAAAATGAATAAAGCATTCTCTAAAAATTTATTCCTCATCCCATATCCCCCCCCCCCCCCCCCCCAAAAAAAAAAAAAAAGCAAACAAAACCAAGCATACTGTTTTCTCCAGTGTCCAGAGCTGGGAAGGGGAAAGGGCTTGACGCTTGAACCATGTGCTTTGAACAACTGGACTAACAGTAGTATTAGAAATACCAGTATATTAAATTTCAAACTAAGTTACCAGACTCTTATAGGGGGCACCTATCTGAATCTTAACAGGTTAGTGGCTCATGAACAACAATCAAATATTCATGGGATCCATTCTCCAAAACAGCCTCCAGCTCTAAGGACTCTGACCAAATGTTCAATCATCATGGCAAATCACTACGCTAATGTGAAAAGATTGATGACCTTGTGAAACCCAAATTTATCTTATGCATATAAGGGTGTTAACACGATGCATTGCTTCAGATAATGAAAAAAACAAAAGAAGAAAGAAAAGTTAAGTACACAAAGAAGAGCATCATACATATCTGATAGTACAAGCCAATGGCACAACTCTGCTGGTGAAACTATCTCAAGGTACGGCAGTAGTACATCAGCCACAGCACGCTTAAGAGGAAACAATAAATACCGAGAAGCAGCATCAAACATTTCCTCCGCCTGCACAAATACCAAAAATGTTACTTGACAACCATGGTAATTTACACTATCAATGCCAGCACAAAGCCAAGTTCAAAAGATAAAATACCTGATCTGGGTCTATGTCCTTCAAACCGTCAGTATACCTGAAACAGACATAAGCCATGAAAAGATTCATAACAAGCTCAACAACAGATTTATTGGCTCAAAATAGAGAGGCAATCACAGGTTGCTTTTAAGATCATGTGCAACAGTAGCAGTAGCAAAAGAAGAGGGAAAAAAAATCTTCTTGGGCCCCTAGTTCACACTTGTCAAGGGCGCTCCATTACCCTCATTCAAACCCTGAGCCGCCTCACTTTGCCAGCTCACGAGACAACTTTATCCAACTCAAGATAGTTTTTTTTTTGGTTGAAAATTTTACAGATACAAGAATATTATCCAGCTCGAAGCTGAAAAATGATAACCATATTTACCATACAACAAGCATCTTAATTCTTGATTGCTGCTTGTGGAAAAAAAAAACTTGCTACTCAGACAGCATACATCACGATTCTACGTGGCTTAAATTATACTGGCACTACATCCAAAATTCCACAAAATATATACATAGAATCCTAATGTAAGCTAGGCTTTGATGCAAGGGAGAAAACTTACATGTATTCAATCATTTTCTCAAATGCCTCTGCACTCAAATCATGTTCTTCGAGGCAAGGAAGAGAATCATGGGGTAGCACATTTTTCCCTTCATAAAAGTCCTTCATTCGAGACAACCTAGTTTTGAAATATTCTGATCTCGATGCCAGCATAACTTGATGGCAACGAAAAATCTTTTTATCAACTTTGACACATATATCTGCTAGATCATCCATTGAATTGCTGATCTGCATCTTGCCATTGCAAAATAGCAACCCATGCACACTACTATCTTGGGTGTGTTCCTTGTAGGACTTCCCAAGGGAAATGTTAAGGATACGATGCAATGCAGCAGGAAGCCGATCTTCCTCAGGAAGAGAGACTCCCTGCAAAATAAACCGTTTCACAGAGTTGTCTATATCCCTAAGTGCCTTGTATTCAGCATACTGTTGATGAATCAATTCTTTCTCAAGAATTCTCTGTAATGACTCACATTTGCACACTTTACAAATTCTTACAAGATCTTCCATATCGTCTACAGCAACCTCTAGTCTGTCAGAATAAAAGAAGTGGATGAGACTAAAAAGGGCAGGATATGATAACTTTTCCTTTGAAAATCTTACTTCATTTCGTTCTTTCCATTCAGTCTCAAACTTTTTTCTGAAAAATGGTGACCGGGCACTTAAAATAACTCTATGAGCTTCTATGGGTCTGCCTTGCACAAAAAATACCACATCTGGGGGGAAATGGCTGGAATTAGCTGTGCCACCAGATGCAATACCTATCAGTGATAAATACAAAATAGGCGTCAATATCATACAAGCATATGAATCTTGCATGAATTGCAACCAGCCTACGCTAGAAAAACCAAAGAAAGTTCAATTTTGTGAAAAAAATTGGAGCATGACAGCCAATAAGTGGACCTGACTGAGTCATGACACTTATTGAACCAGTGAAGTGTTCTGCTGCAATTGCATTAAACAGGCATGTCTTAACCAATTTATATGTTTGGACCCCTCAGTTAGAAAGGGTAATGGGAGCACCAAAACAGAACTGGAAGGGAAATAAATATAATTTCTTGTGGATCTCATGATTCTCATCCCACAATGTAGGTTAATCACCATAACACTCTTTTGTTCTCCAACTTTCTATCCACTCCGACTGTCCTAATTTCTTCCTAGCAAAAGAGCCTAAGAGTCAATGGGCACAAAAAAGCTGATGTCTAGTCCATCCTAATAGCTCAACACTGTCAAATTCGCAACTTCACTGATTTCATAAACTTAATTTTACATCGAAAAAGGGTTTGACAGAAAACAGCCCCAGCAAGAGAGAACAACAATCACCTGAAAACTGCAATCCACCCTCAACTTCCTCCAGATACGACCGATTGGCACGACAACAAAGGAAAGTCTCCCGGAGCGCCGCTGGAAGGGGTCCTAGAGGCGGTGGTCGGGCCTCGAAGGCCTTGAGCAGCTTCCTGACCTTCAAATTGAGGGCAGCGTAGTGGCATCTATCGCCGTCGAAGGTATGCTCGGAGCATATCGCGCCGTTCTCGAGCAGCATGCGGGCGGCATCGAGGTGGCCAGCAAGGCAGGCGTAGTAAAGGGCGACGGAGTCCCACTGATCGCGGGCATTCACGTTGACGCCGGACTCCAGGAGGTAACCAAGCCGGTCAACATCTCCGGCGCGGGAAGCCTCGAAGATGTCACCATTTGGGACCTTCTTGAGAGGGACAGAGGCGGCAAAGTCGGAGGCGTCGAGGTCGATGTCTTCGATGTCGGCGTCGAAGGTAGGTGAGGTCGGAGGCATCTGTGGGAACTGGTCTAGGGATTTAGGAGGGTTTTTGGTTCTGCAGTTGCTAGCATCTTATGAAGAAGAAGGAAAAATGTATTTGCTATGGCCGTTCGGAGGGATTTAGAGAGGAGGATACTTCGAACGAGGGCGGGAGGGGGTCGAACGACTCGACGAGGATGGAGGCAGATTTTGGGTCCAAATACATGATCGGGCCTATATTTCCTTCAAACTGACATTAAGAGCATCATGTTCAACTAAACCAACAAACGATGATGGGAATGCCAACGGTGGCGTATTTATAGGGTAAAATCTAAATATGGTTCCATAACCATAAGATTCGTCCTAAAGTGGTCATTTATTTATTTTTCTAGCTTTTTAAAGTTTGGGTAAATTTTAAATTTGGTCCCTTAACTATTCAATTTGTCCTAAAATGGTCCCCTATCTTTAAAAATGACTATTAAGGTCCCCTAACTTAGGTAGTTCGTCATCTTTAAGTCTCATCCGTTATTTTAGTTGTTGTTTCTGATGGAAAATGTATACATGACACTAAATACCCCTGCTTGACCTTACAATGTCACATGACATCATCTTTTATGACAATAAGTGATAAAATTGATAGAAAAATAAATCCTAGACTAGGATTGAAAAAAAACCAAATTTAGGGACTTAAACTGTTAATTAACCAAATCTTCCCAAACCTTCTTCCTTTGTCAGCCAAATCTTCTATCCCTTTGTCACTATCTTGAGTTAGAGAATTGAATCCCTAACTGGAGATGGAAACAAAGAATTAAAGGGGCGGGAGGAGACAGAAACAAAGAATCAGATGGACGGAGGATGGGGATAGGGAATCAGAGGAGTGGAGAATCGGAGGAGCATGAGGATACGACCCAAGACAGTGGCAGAGGCGGACGGCTGGAGGAAGAAATCGACAACGAAATCCAAGGAGGACTAAGGCCAGCGATGCCAAGTGATGAAGAACGAAAAGAATCGCTCTGGGTCACGCTGAATAAAAAATCCATCCCCTGCACCGCCGAATAAAGAGACTCTAAGGAGAGAGAGCGTCTGGGAAGAATATTGAGAAAGAGGGAGAGAAGAGAGAAAATAGAGAGAGAGAGAGAAGGGGGGAGAGCATGGGGAAAAGAAAAAAATCTTTGGTGTCGCCCGCTACAACTCTGACCAGCAGCCCCATGGCAAATCTAGTTCTTCACGAATTCAGGATAATATTTGGGGAGAAGGAAGAAAATTGACACGTTGTTGTCATGCGCTTCCGAGAAATCGATGGTGGGGAGAAGGAAATTTGACAGAGAGAACATCTAGGGAAAGGGGTGAAAATGTTTTGGCCTAATTTACATGTGAAGTCCTTATAATTATTTATTTATGTTAATTTTAACATAAAATTTCTTATCATTCTAGTATAGTCATCCTCGTAGGTGTTGTCGGACCAAGTGGGGGTATTAAGTGCCACATAAGCATTTTCCATTAAAACTAATGCCAGCATAATATATGAGACTCAAATTGAATACGTTACTTAAGTTAAGGGACTTTAATAGTCAAGTTTAGAGCTAAGAGACCATTTTAGGAAAAATTGAATAGTAAAGAAATCAAATTTAGATTTTACCCTTTAAAATCTTCTAACTCAACTAACGTGTTCTATTTTGGTCCATACCGTCAGTTCAGTCATTATTTCAAACGGAACTTGCCACATGGCAACCATACTGCTACATGGCATCCTCTTTTAGACAGTAGGTGACTAGACTGTAAGAACAATATATTTTAGGCTAAAATTAACATAAACACATAATATTAGGGACTTAAAATGTACATGTACCCATAATCTTCTTCTTCCGCAAATCCCCGACCACTTCCGCGCCATCGCCAACCTTCGCCTCTCCGCTGCTCACTCTGGCCCACTTATTTTTCTGTCATCCCGCTCCTACGCCCACCTTAACCTCCACCTGAATTCTAATACTAATACTTCACCTATTTATTATCCCTTCCTCACCACAAAAGGTGAGCTTGTCAATGACTGATTTGGTCCAAACCTTCTGTCGCTATTGATTCAGCTCTTGCCGAAAATGGGTTTCCCTCTTATATGCTTTTTGAAGCGTTATTCGATTATAATTTCCATTGCAAATTCACTTTTTTCTTGTTTTTTTGGCCTTGTAGGCATAGTCGTTGGAACCAAATTAACCCTCCTCTCTCTCCTTTTCTCGCTCTCTCCTTCTCCTAACCCAGTCAACGGCAGAAATCGAGATTGGGTCCCGATGATGTTCCCGGTATTCCTTCGAGTACTGCTTCACAGCAGCGGCAATTAGGTCCCCGACAGATCCGATGCTCCCTTGGATGGTCAATTTCGGCAGCAACTTATCAATTTCAGCCTAAAAAACTGCAGCGAAACACTAAAGTCAACAAACTTCTCTGGCCAAAGATCCAATGTATTATGCGACAAAACTAAGGGAGTTCGCCAGGACTTGTTCAAATTTGAGAGTTTCTCGAGGCAAGCCATTGGAATTTAGTCCAGTCTCTCAAGGCAAGCGGTGATTAGGTCTCGACGGCATTGTTAGCAGAGAAAATACGGGAAGGAGATGAAATATGGATCATCTATGTTTTAGGTCCCAATATTATGTGTCTGACAGTTTGGGTCTAGAGTTTCATTTCTGTACAATACGATCATTCATTGTAATGAGAGAGGAAGCCACGATGGCTGCTCGGGTCCCAGGATTTTTAATTCCACCACATCAGCATTTCTGTTAAAGTTAGCGCTAAACTTGACAGAAAGACCATAATTAGAACATAGTATATGAGTTATGGGACTTTAAGAGGATAAACTTGAGTTAAGTGACCATATTAGAACAAATGTTATAATTAGGGGATTATATATGAATTTTACCCTAATGTATAAGCATGCCGAAGAAAAAAGGAAAGAAGGTTTCATAAAAGAGATTTGATCATACGTAAACACATTAAAAGGTAGAAGAGTAGGTGACGCGCGAGTTCATTTCCCGATCGAGCTCCCCTTTAGTTTCTTAGCATTGCCTCACTCTCTAACCGTTGGTCTTTCTGCCCCGCCGCAGCCATCCGTATCCTTCACCGCCACCATGGAAAATTTCTCCGTGCATGAATTTTGAGTTTGACTAAATAAACTGTGCGTTACTTTATTATTTATGCAATAAAATGACCATGAACCTTTGCTGGGATGATCATGTGGTTTTCGGTCGGCACTTTATGAGCTCAGAATTCGTAGAAACTAGAAACAGAAGAATAAAGGTCAGGTTTGTTGAGATCTAAGTGACACGTCTTCACATAATTGGTAATTATTCAAAGCAAGATATATGATCATCTCTTATTTCATTAACTTAATCTTAAAAACATGTGTGAAATATATTGTTATCTCCTCGGTTTAGAACAAGAGTTTTAAGATGTCTCTGTGCGTAGCTTCATTTGTTCAACATTATCGCCTACAGGTGGAGATGAATAGAAGAGCTGCCACGTTGGAACGGTGAGGCAAGGAACAAATTCATATGTATTGTACACATGCAAGTGGGCAAACAGGTGGACATGAATAGAGGAGCTGGCGGGTTGAAACGGTGAGGTAAGGAACAAGTCGAATTGTTCATATGTATTGTTAAAGATGACCACAAGGTTGGGCGCAGCATGAGATCAGAATGCTCGCGCTTCACAGGGGCAAATGTAGAAGCCTCTTTCTTTTTTTTTTTTTTATTTTATAATAGATACTTCATTCTAATTAAAAGTGAATCAAATGACATCTTACAAATTAACCACAATATTTTAAAGGACAATGGAGACATAACACTATTCATAAAAAGGACTACTCATTCTTGTGATACCGAATAAAAAAAAATTGGATCAAGTCGAACCTTTTAGATAAATTAAAATAAATCTAGAGTACAAAACTCACAAATAATTGGAATAAAGCGCAGATCAAGCCAACAATAACTAAGCAGTATAAGAACCAACAAGACATCTAAGGCCTAATCAAGACTATCTATAAAAATAAAAAAATTACCTACAAAACCTTTAAAAATAAAGGCTAACTTTATTCTATACAATCACTTTCATATTTATTATCAAGTGTGAGGACACCCTAGCAAAGATGAGATTCAAGTGAACCCAAGAGAAAACCTAGAATTATCGTTGTCCATTTTCAATTGAAAAAACATGCTATGAGAGTCTCGAACCACCTTTAAAAACCAAGATTTAAATGAGAGTACATCTACCATAAAACCTGATACATAATATCAGATAAGGTTGGTTAAATAATAAGAGAATTAAAAGAGAATTAGCTAGATCCAAAGATTTCAATTTAAAGTTGGCTGGTAGAGAATGATGAAGGAGACAACATAAGATAATGAGTTGGAGGAGAAGTGAAGTGCTAGTTAGCTAGGGTTTTTTCTATGAAACTAATGATGACAGATGTGGAAGCCCATAACATGAATACTTCTATCATAAAATAAAGAATTCTCTAACTAATCGAGAAGATATTCAAACACCTTTCTAATAAAAGTAACCGAGACTATAATGTACTTCACTCTAGATTGAAATTAAATACACCTTAATGATAAAAAGAATTTGTTTGGAATATTGCACGCAAAACTCATTATTTTGGAAAAGGGAAAAGAACACACTTAACCTTAAAATGTCGATCACTTTTCTATTTAAGACCTAAAACTTTGTAAGTTTTTATTTGAGTTATAAGACTTTTAAAACATGTAAAAAATTAGCCCTAAATCATTAGCCACATGTTTTGACATATTTTACAAGTTTTAGAACTTAAATAGAAATTCACAAAATTTAAGACTTAGATAGGAATTTAAAAATTTCTGGAACTTAAATAGAAAAATTACAAAAGAGTTAGAACTTAAATGCCAATTAATCTTTCTTTGACTTGTTTTTTTTATCCCGAATGCTTTTCAAAATTGATCATCCATTTTATTTACAATGGGAAGATTTCTTTTTTAATTTTTTCAAAAAAGATATAATTTAATATTTTTTTTATACATGATAAAAAAATCACACTTTGTAGAAGATTTATTTATTGTCATCATTTAAATTAATGAGATATTGACCTAGCATGAACCATACTTGACATACAAAATTGGTTATTATTCAACAGGTACCATTAATATTTTTTTTCGGTTTAGAAAAACTGTTATCTTATTTATACTTTTGAGAAGTTTCCAAACTCATTAATAAATTTCTTGTTTCTATATAAGTGTGGTGGGTGGAGATTATTTTTTAATAACTAAAAAATTGTTCTTTGAAACTTCAAATCACCCTTTAAAATATTAAAAATAATATTCTTAATTTTCTTGCACAAAATAACATATTTTTTTGCTTTTTTCTTGAATTTTTTTTAAAAAAATCTTGCTTAAAAAAATCTCAAATTTATCAAAACGGAGAGAGAAAAACCACTTTCAGTCCTACATCTCTTACAACTTTCATATGTAAGGCCTAAAATTCTGTATGTTTTCATTTAAATCCTAATTAAAAGTTCACAAGTTTATTTAAGTTCTAAATTTGTAAAACGTATATACAGTTATTTCTAAAGTCAACCTAAGAATCACTAATGAGTTCTAAATTTATAAAACGTATAAAATTGTTCTAACTGTTTGCATGTTTAAATAAAAACTCACAAAGTTCTTTTAGAAAAAGTGATCGAAGTTCATGTAGTATATATGTATTAAACTGTACAAATTAATCAACGAAATCGAGGTTAGCCGAGCACGGTATTGCGAAATTAAGCCCCAGGCAGGCAAAAGCAACGGATTCTCACATAAACCATGGTGCAAACGAAGTCCAAAACAGATCTTTGTTGGATGTTTTATTCTGTTTATACATACAAGGATAAATAGATAAGTGCCATCGAGATTGGACTTCCAATCTCTTACTTAGCTTGGAGCTTAATTTTCACTATTAATTACTACTAACAATTTACTCCAACTCAAACATACAAATCGGACATAGTCTCATACATTAAAGAGGTTGACCCACACTACTGACGTTATTATTATCTTCCTACGTAACACACCAGAGCTTCCTCTTCCACTATAGTTTACTGGTTAGTTTTTGGTCTCACCGGCACCCCCGCCTCCTCCTCCACGCCCACCACCGCCGTATCCTCCTCCTCCGTGCCCACCCCCGCCGTATCCTCCTCCTCCTCCGTGCCCACCACCGCCGTATCCTCCTCCTCCATGCCCACCACCGCCGTATCCCCCCCCTCCATGCCCACCACCGCCGTATCCCCCTCCTCCATGCCCACCACCACCGTATCCCCCTCCTCCATGCCCACCACCGCCATATCCTCCCCCGCCACGTCCCGAGTACTTCATATCCTCGTCTAATCCTCCTCCTCCTCCACGTCCACCTCCAATGCCACCACGCCCACCAGAGCCTCCTCCACGCCCACCGCTGCCGCTTCCACGCCCACCACCGCCGCGTCCTCCAGCCTGATCCTCATCTCCAGCTCCCAGGTGGTCCAGCCTGATCCTCATCTCCAGCTCCCAGGTGGTCAACTCGCTGGTTCTTCATATCCTCATTTCCCACGTCCGACGAGTCTTGCGGTAACCGAACAAGCAAAAATTAAGTCATAGCGTCAATACTTCACAGATTAGTATATACAATACAAGCGTAGAATATTAGAGACAAAGTCGCATGAACGAAATATCGGAAGATTCACTTTAAGTAGTTTATATATACGATGGTTTTAAATCTAGTTACCTTCGCCGGCGTTGAGCACTGCTTGCTTCTCTTCTGGGCTGCAACACATCCTGCAACCGTAATGGCCGCAGCAGCGCCGGCAATATGGCTTCGACTTTGCATCTTCAACTCCTCCATTTTTTGTTTCCTTTGCTACCTCAGCTGAACCTGAGCATGTCAATATTTGTATGTAAATCAATTATCTTTCAGGAAAAAAAAATCTCTAAATGAATCAATTAACTAGCTAGTGCATGCATGTAGTAACGAATTTTCAATATCAGCATACACATTTTGGAACATAGAATAAACAAGTGTGTGAGAATGAGCATTTACTCGGATGATCTTGTGGTTTTTGGTCAGCAATAGAGGAGCTGACTAGAAGCACACAGAGAAGAAGAAAAGCGAGAACTTCGGAAATCTTCATATTTCCCAAAAGACTGGGACTGTGTGGGGAGGTTCAATCTGCCGATCAACTTTATAGAGGGGCAGAGGGCGCAAAGCGACAAATTTAAGAGGGCTTCGAAGGCCGAAAGAAGACCACGGCTCAGCTCAACGCTACCTCTATCGCCTACACGTAGGCAACTGAATGACCTGAACAGCTGCCACGTGGAATGGTGGGTGAGCTAGTGTTCAAACATCGCCACTTGGCAAGCTGACCGGATCACCTTCAATTCTAACTGTTCTCATCTGGATCCTTTTCCAGAAATTAGAGGTGCTTATGGTGTGGGTAAGTTTGGTTTTGGTCAGTTACATTGAACCAAACGTCACCAAATTGAAGATTTCCAATTGTTCCATGCACATAGTGAAGCGGAACCGAACCAGAATCATAATAAAAGCCAAGCAAAACTGAACTCTTAGAATTGTTTGGGTTCGGTTCTGTGGTTTTATAATATTTTTAAAATTTTATTAATAGGACAACAACTTATGAATACTAAGAATAATGCCCACTACAAAAAAATTAAAATTAAACTTTTTCCCATTTCTCTAAAACACTCAAACTGAATGGTATTCCGTGTTCCACAATATTTATTAATAATAATAACAACAACAACAACAACAATAACAACAACAACAACAATAACAACAACAATAATAATAATAATAATAATAATAATAATAATAATAATAATAATAATTCAGATGAATTGGCTTAGTGATTCTATCGCATGAGTTGCATGAACAACCTTGTCAAGAATGTTGGCCATGTTTCATTAATCCAAAGAGCAAGGTGATATGCAATGTGCCTTAATTTGGGATTTGGTGAATATCAAATGTGTTTATTGACCATTTTTAGCTACCAGTACATAAAGGCAAATAAAACTTTGAGGGAACACGAGATTTTAGGGAGGCCCCTCCGACACCCAAGTCAGGAGAATTGTAATATACAATATATTAGAAAGCAAGAGAGATTGTACTCCTTATGTATAGTGAAGTAATAGAGTAAATAGTTAATGTGCCCTAACTCTCAAGTCCATGTAAGCTTTACTACACCTCCATTGCCTAATAATGCAGCAACAATCGGGCCTATTTCAAGTCATGGGTACCAATAAACCTAATCCCCTAATGAATGTAGGGCCTAAGGGATTCCACTGATTGCAAATGTGGAGAATGCCTAGCTCAAGGGATTGCTTGAGTGGTGGGAATTAGAGTTCACCCTTATGTGTTTAGACCTCTATTCAAGTTGTTTCCTTAGAGCAAGCCATCCCATGTCAGAAATAATGAATTTCTCTTAATAATGGCTTGGGCTGACGACATTCATGAGGCCTACTTTTGAAGCCAATAATTGGTCCATAGAATGAATAAGGTCTGGTTTCAACAAGTGATGATGAATGTGAGATGTTTTTGCAATAGGCACAAGAGATTTCATAGGTCTTTCATCTAACCTTCATTACAGTGATCCCCTAATACAAGAGAGACGCTTTTTGCAGTTGCCTTTTTGTTTATTTATTTATTTTGGCTTGGGGGTGGGGTGTCCTTACGACCTTGAGATCAATTTTCATTTGGGCCTTTAATGCAACAATCAAGTTGTTCTAGTGGGACCGAATGGGCCTTGAGGTCTTCTAAACGTGTATTACTGTTGCTTGTAGGGAGGGAGAGAGAGGAAGCCGAAAAATATAGAAACTAAAATTGATATTTTTAACTTAAATCTCGTCAAATTTAATTATGGATTGTAACAGAAAAATGACAACTGAGACACAATTTGAAACTTTAAATATTTTAAGAGAACAAAATAAAAGTTAAGAATTCACTTAGAATAACAAAAAAAGATTGGAGACAAATAATGAATTTTATCCGAATTTAATCTCACAGTTTAGCTCCGGTCCGATTAGTTTCCGGCGACGCGATCAATTGACTGTTAATTGGGAATTACTAAATTGGAAGAGCAAAACGAAATAGCTAGTCATCAATCTTCAGTTCATTTATTAATCCAACGCAAACACGTACCACACTCATCCATAATGTAGTATATATTTAAACACGCAATACAAATAGCCATTAAAAATATATAAGAAACTGATAATGTTGAAGCTCCTCTCAATCTCTCATACTGCTATTATTCTACGCAAGGAACGTGGGATCTTCCCAACCCAAGGAGCTTCTCTTCTGCGTACCTTCGCTTCACTCTTTAATTTTTGAATTAGTCTCCTTTCCAACTCTCTTAACTCTACCACCTCAGTATCCTCCACCTCCACCACCACCACCACCGTATCCTCCTTCATGGCCACCCCCACCGTAGCCTCCTTCATTACCGCCCTTCTCACCTCCATGCCCGCCACCGCCGTAGCCTCCTTCATATCCACCCTTTTCACCTCCCTTGCCAGTACCACCACCGTAGCCTCCTTCATGTCCTCCCTTTTCACCTCCCTTGCCAGTACCACCACCGTAGCCTCCTTCATGTCCACCCTTTTCACCTCCCTTGCCAGTACCACCACCGTAGCCTCCTTCATGCCCACCCTTTTCACGTCCCTCCCCACCACCACCGTAGCCTCCTTCATGTCCACCCTTTTCACCTCCCTTCCCACCACCACCGTAGCCTCCTTCTTGACCACCCTTTCCACCTCCTTTCCCGCCACCACCGTAGCCTCCTTCACGGCCACCTTTTTCACCTCCCTTCCCACCACTACCGTAGCCTCCTTCATGACCACCCTTTTTACCTCCTTTCCCACCAATTCTGTTGCCTCCCTCTTCACCTCCATGCCCACCACCACCATAGCCTCCTTCATGGCCACCCTCTTCACCTGTGCCACCACCACCGTGGCCTCCCTCTTCACCCCCATGCTCACCGCCACCATAGCCTCCCTCACGACCACCCTCTTCACCTCCATGCCCACCGCCACCGTAACAACCTCCGTGTCCACCGTCTCCATTGCATCCTCCGTGCCCACGGCCACCGTATCCTCCTTCGTGACCACGACCACCATAGCCTCCTCCATACCCCCCGCCACAGTAGCATCCTCCGTTCCCGCCGTCATCACATCCTCCGTGTCCACCGTCATCACAGCATCCTCCATGTCCACCATCATCGTCGCGTCCCCAGAGTTGTCCACCGTCAACTTCAGCATTCTTCGTATCATTTGCTACCTCCGCTGGACCTGAAAAAAAGCATATATTATTAAAAAAGACATCACATAAGCAGTAAGCGTGCAAAATGTTGTAAAAAAAAAAAATACAGCAAGACATGCTTTAGACATGTTTCTACAGCAAGACATGGAAGGAATAACGTTATTTCTGCCTTTTCTTCAAAACGGGCTTCTGGGAAATAAATATACAGTAATAGAATTTATTTTCATGATTTTTGTGCGAAGAAAATTACACAATACACAATACATTGAAGTTTTTTTCAGAAAAAAGAAAAGAACATTTACTGCGATGAAATTGTGGTTTTCGGGCAGCAATGGAAGAGGTGACCAGAAGTGCAAAAAGAAGAAGAAAAGCGAGCGCTTTGGACTTCATATTCGCAAATTAAGAAATTAAAGAGATTAGACTTCGAGTGAGACTTGGGGAGTTCACAGTGTTGATCCAAATTTATAGGGAGCTACAGGCACAAAACGGCAACCTTTGGGGCCCTGAAATCTACCCTACGGATGGGACCCTTTGTAGTCTTTTGTTTATACTCGGATAAAAAATATACATTTTTTTTGGTTAATCACAACACAGACAGTTAAGGGAATAGAGAAGCAGTAAACTGTAAGTTAGGAGTAAATACTTCTTTTTAGTGTCGACAAAAATTTCTTTTCTAATGGAGTAGATGTCAGTAAAGAATAGTAACACATCATTTGTTTTTTTCTTTTGATATTTGGAAGCATGATATAAGTTTACAATAAGAGGTATACAATTAATTAAGAAAATAGGCATCCTGATTTTTTTAGGATCAGATTTCAAAATGGCAACCGAATCAGCTTTTATATGACATGTTAGAGAAAATGGGATTAATGTTAGTTAATTTTGAATACTTGGCCCAAATTATGCATATGTTTTTTTCGGGTTTATGGGCCCGAACCCAACCCAAATTTCCATATAACACGAAGCAACCCAAGCCTGAATAAATTGGGGTTGGGTTGATCGGAATCGGGTCAACTTGATTCATCAAGTGCCACTCCCTTGGGACCAAAAAAATGAAAAAAAAAAAGTAAGCAATGACACAAATGATGGAACATAAATTCCAGTAGCTGCCATAATCAACATAACAATACAAAGTTTGATTGAGTCGCAAATGAAGAGGGCGATGAGGCGTTCAAGATAATGGCATAGGTCATTGGTTGAAGGCGAGGTGAGGTGGACAAGGAGAGACATGGCGACAACGGACGAGGAGGAGCGAGGCAACACTGGTGACTGGGTGAGAAGGCGAGGCAATTAGATGACACTGCTCTAGATGACCTCTACAGGTGGTGAAGACGAAGCAAAGTGGATGACAGTAGCCATGGCAGGTAGCAGCGATCTCAATGAAGGAAAGTGGAGGACGAGGGGAATTAGGGTTGAGAGTGGGTGAGAGTCTAAGTTTGAGAGTTAAGGAGGGTTACTAGGTCACAACAGGGTGTGGGCACATCAGGCCTAGGCCTGGGGAGTGCGACAATAAAGTCTAGTCGAATTAGGCGGGTTGGTTGGGTTGAAACCTGAGTCAAACATGCTATTCAACATATCAGCCAGGTCGAGTTGGGTTGGGTTATTTCACACTAATTTACCTAAACCCAACCCAAACCAGCTATTTTCATATCGGTAATCAGGTTTGGGGTTTTACTTTCACCACTAAAAAAAATGTTGAAATATAAAATATTAATTTGGATACTATAGAATAATCATGTAGCTGTGGCAGAGCATTGTAGTAATTTAGTGTTAATGTAATCTCTGATTGGGTAAAATCCATCGGGGGTTACCTAGCTTATTTTTTTGTCCTAAACGGGTACCTTACCTTCAAATTGTCCTACCGAGGTACCTTACCTCTTATCGCGTGTCCTATCTGGGTACTTTCCGTTGATTCCATCGTTAAGTCTCACGGAAATTGCTGACGTGGCATTAATTAATGCTACAATAAACGTAAAATAATAACTTTGGACCCTAAACTTTTCTAATAACTAATTCTAACCCTTAAACTTCCACCAAAATCATTTTAGCCACCGTCAACCTCTTCCTCTGTCGACCACCATCCCAGCCGCCCTCGACCTCTACGTCGCCCACCATCCTCCGATTATTCACAACCATGTGTCGGTTCAGAGCAGTGTCTGGGCTACTACCAGTATTAATTCTTTTACTTGTCAGCAAAACTCCCATTTCTTCGGGAAAACGGACGACCTATATAGTCCACATGGACAAGACGAAGCTCCGAGCCTCGTACCAGGCAGCCGCCACCTCCAAGCAGCTGCACCACGCCGTGCTCCATTCCGTGCACCGGCTTTCTCAGCAGCAACAAGAATATCAGTCAGAAAAAGATGGCACGCCTCCGCAGCTCCTCCACTCCTACGAGCACGCATTGTTCGGCTTCGCCGCGAGGCTGTCCGGGAAGCAGTTGGAAGCGCTGCAGAAAGTTCTGTGTAGTGCTCCTCGTAGAGCTCTGGCGCCATGAACTCCGGAGTGCCCAGAACAGAGTGAGCTGAGTGGTTTTTACCCACAATTGCAGCTAGACCCAGGTCACCAATCTTCACCTGTTCAACCACAAAGACCTTCAACCCCAATTTACAGAAGAGAATCCACGAATTTGTATTGATAAAATACGGAATAATGGATACCTGTCTTGTGTTTCCATTGACGAAGATGTTGCTGCAATTGAGGTCTCTATGAATGACACAGGGCTCATGGGTGTGCAGATAATCCAAGCCCTTCAAAATCTGGCGCGACCATTTCTTGACGGCCTTCATCGAGACGTGCTTGTGCTTCTTCCGGTACTCCCTCAGATTCCCAGAAATGCAGACCTCGGTGATGAAGTTGAGCGTGTCATGTTCCTAGTCCTTCCACACATGGAACAATCGGATGATGTTCTTGTTCTTCAAGCTTCGCAGCAACTGGACCTCCGAACCGAGGCGGTCAATCATCTCCCGATCGTTGCAGAAATACCGGAGCTTCACCTGGTTCCACGCCACTTCTATTCCCTCCTCCTGGTTGAAGGCTCTGTACACTTTCTTCACGGCGCCGCTCCCCAGGAGCTCGTTCTAGCGACCGTACCAGCCGGTCGGATCCACCTCCTCGAACGCCTCAAAGTCCCCGTTGACCGCCGGCATCTGGAGTCAATCACGACGAAATTTTTTGGGGTTTCGCACAAGAAGAAAAATCACACGCAAAAAGTACGATTTTGATTTCTACCCAGAAAAGATAAGCTATCTTTGAAGCCAAGAAACAATCAAAGAAGAAAAAAAGGAAGAGATATAGTTAATGGCTGGAATCACGAATGGCGGACGGGGAAGGCGATGGGGTTTTAGAATCGGGCCTCGCCAAACAAAAGCAAGGAGCTCTGCTTCAAATCAGCTGGAATCACGAACGAACGGAGGCCAACAAATCGAGGACGACTGACAAGAATTACTGGAACGGTTAGCGACTGGGATTGCAAATAGGGAATGGCTGGAATCGCGAATGGCGGACGGGGATGGTGGGCGACAGAGGTTGACGGTGGCTAAAATGAAGGTTGACGGTGGCTAAAATGATTTTGGTGGAAGTTTAAGGGTTAGAATTAGTTATTAGAAAAGTTTAGGGTCCACAGTTATTATTTTACGTTTATTGTAGCATTAATTAATGCCACGTCAGCAATTTCCGTGAGACTTAACGATGGAATCAACGGAAAGTACCCAGATAGGACACGTGATAAGAGGTAAGGTACCTCGGTAGGACAATTTGAAGGTAAGGTATCCGTTTAGGACAAAAAAATAAGCTAGGTGACCCCCGGTGGATTTTACCCATCTCTGATTTGGTTATTGGTATTTCTATTTAGCATATTTTGTACTACACCTTGTATTTAATTTATTTGTACTATTTACTATCTTCAACAACTAATTTTTATTTTTTTATCTTCAACATTTTAATATAAAAATTTTATATATGAATAATAGATAGAGATTTACCCAATTCATTTTAACTTAAGTCAATTGACTACAAAAAGACTTATTTTTATTTTTACATCTTTTTTATTTGAAACTAATTTTCATTGAAAACCAATAATATGTAGATACAATAATCAATTGAAAATACACTTTTTGTAATTTGACGAAAATTTTATGAATTTTTCTAGTTTAAAGCCTTAAAAAAAATTCATAAAAATTTAAAAATATCATAAAAAGTTACTTTCAAACGAATTATTGTATTTAAATAATATTAGCTTTCAAATGATATTAGTTTCAGGTGAAAAAGATGTAAAAATAAAATAAGTCAATTGACTAAAGTTAAAACGAATTAGCTCTAATATTTTCTAAATTTTTGTAGGTAATATATTTTTTAGATATAATTATTTAAAAATTTTCTAACTAATAATAATATGAATAAATTTAAATTAAATTTATGCAAAAACAATTAGCATGAATAGAGAAATTTTTTTTTCAACGAGTTCCTCGGTAATGTCGATTGGCCGTGGGCGAACGAACCCAACAGGCGGCGAAAACAGTGAAGTCACTGGATCATCTCCATTCTTCTCAACAGATGATATGATTTTATTTAGGTGACGAAATTGATGAAATTTAGAGAAATTAAATGGAATTTACTAAAACATCCCTTTCTTTTCACAAGAATTTGGTGGCGGTAACCTATTTCTAACCTGGAAGCTGGGATTTCAATTCTTATGGCTTCAGTTTCGCAGAGATCAGGAACTGCATTTCCGGATTTGAGCGGAAATGGAGCTCTGCGGAACCATTTGACCAAATAATTAAAATATTCCATTTCCCGCTTTTCAGGTATCATTTTTAACCTGAAAGCTGGAATTTGCAATATTCTTATGGTTTTAAACAGAAGAGTAGTAATTGGGATGGAATTATTGCATCACCAATTATAATCTACCTCATCCCAAAAATGCCCCCTCAACTTCATAATGCGTTTGAATGCCAAGAATTTTTCCCAGTCTAAAAGTAGAATTAAATTTAAGTGTACATTAATGAGATAATAATCATAGCTGTACCGCACTTAACAGATCCAACTAATTCACCAATACAACGAATCAAAAGTTAACTAGTCATCAATATTTCCATTTGATAAAGTTTAAAATGGCTGCCTAATTTAGTAAGAGATCCAACTGATTCAACCATCTACGCAACCAATTCATCAGATGTTAATACTAATATTTATTGTAAGTTAATTGATAATGTGAGTAATTAATTAATTACGCGCGGCTTCACTAATGTATACTCCTGCCTGGGCCTGGCTATGATGATAATACTACTGCCATATGATATGATACGAAATGGAGAAAGGAAATATATCACTGAAATTAATGGTTATGATTATAAATTGATTCCATCAGAAAGATTCTCAGTACAGGCGGAGATTAGAAAATCAAAGATATATAGAACCTTAAGAAAAAAACCACCACAAAATATTTCCAGATGAAGAGTTAACGAAAGAACTAATGACCGCGCTGGCAGCATTAAGTTATTGTGTCAGACAGTTGCCATCTGACGGGTGTGGAATGGCGACGTTATCCTCACATTATTGATGATCATATAGGTATCGTCTATATCGTCATCCACGACGTCGCCGTCAGCCACGTCGCGACAGCGCTGGTCACCGTCGCAGTTGACGCCGCCGCAGCGGGTGGCGTCTTCATCAGCGGCCTCGATCAGGAAGGCGCAGATCAGAAGGCTCAGCAATGAGCCGACCAGTATTCCTCTTGAAGTCGCCATTGATATATGTATACTGTTGGGATTGAATAGATTTTAAGCTTGTTTTTAGAGTTGGGGAACTTTTTGGTCACTTGCTGCCGGTCCTCGTAGTGTGTAGTGGAGATTTAAAGACGAGTGTTTGCGTTATTGTTTTCACGAAAAAGCTGTGTAACGGGTTCGATTGAACTGGTCGTATGTTGCTTTTAATCAACAGCTGTAATGATTTGAACAACTTTTCATCAACAGTTGGGATGTCCCTACCATGCATTTACCAAACAATTACGCAAAACAGATAATTTTCTATAATCGAACGACCCCAATAATGCCATCTAATAACGTTCCTTGCGATAAAAAGACCGCTGTTTTTTTTTTTTTTTTGTAAAAATATTGAAACAAAACTCCATACTTATAAAGTATAAAACCTTGCCATATTTGAGAGAAAAGAAACATCAGAAAAACTAAGATACTCAGTAGGACTCTTTAGACCCTTGGTAGACTTCTCCAAGTCGCTCTCTAAAGATTGGCCTCACTGATAGATAACGCTGTAAATTAAACGGGAGTCATAGCTTTGCACAGCTCAGAATTGTGGACGCTGCTATCATACTAGGGGCATAGTCGTGAGGCCTGCACTTCACATCTCCTTCTCCTAAACTGTTGCTTGTAACTTTCACAGGTGATACAAGCTTCATGACCTTCTCAGCAGCAATTATTTGCTCTTCTCTAAGCCCATTGTTTTGAATCAATTCCCTGCCATGTCCACCAACATCTTTAAACGACAGAGATTCAAGGGTCACAAACCATCCAATGAACCACAAACAGAAATGAAAGAAGATCACCATAACCATGACAAACTAAAACCCAGTTCCCGGACAACCCTCTTTCTTTCTACCAGCTCAACACTAGTTGCAAGTTTCATTATTAGGTTACAAAACCAGTCAAGTAGTTAGATGCTTCTATATACAGAACTTGCCTGATCATTGAAGCGAGCTTTACTGGTGTGCAAGCTTGGAATAGAGACTCAGGGATGACAGGAGAATCCAAGAGAATGTTGGGGAGAGACATGTACTGAACCTTGGCTTTGTACTGAATCATCAACTCAGTTAGGAAATGAGCTCGATATGCAACTAAACAAGGTAGCCTTGCAAGTTGCAATTCCATTGCAACTGTTCCTGAAGTACATAACGCACCCCTGCTTGCCTGTGCAGCATTTAAAATCTCTTTACTTTGGAAACAAAACCCTCTGGAATCCAATATAATTCAGAGGGTATATCTTTACTTTTTCCGTACATATAATAGCATGTCAATTTTCTATCTTTTAAATGGAATAGAAGGAAATAGGAATTGTATTACAAGAACAGCCATTCACATCACAAGCTCGTGACATGATACTCTGTTTAGCCTGAGTGGGAAAAAGGACATGCATGCGAATAACATTCAGAAAATTCAAAAGGACTTGAAGCCAAACATCACAAGCCACACAAAAGAAATGTATAACCAATATAACAGTAATCCCCTATGCAATGTACTCCCGACAAATCATTGAGATAACAATAGCATGCTGTAAGCAATAAAAAACCCTTATGACACGGTGAAGATATAACCTCAGGTAAATGTTATCAGTACACAGATTCTTCAGTTACTACCCCTGTGTGCTGGCATGCTGCTCCGACAAGCTCTAAAGGAATTTAGACTCTAGAGATGCATAAAGCATTTATTCTAGATTTCATCATCAAGAGAAATATTCTCAAGATTGACTACATTTTTCATTGAAGGTCAAAGATAGAATATAACGTTTATATTCAGAGTGCTTACTGCAAATGCATCATATTTCAGGGATGGGATGCCTCCGGGAACTGGTAAAGCTGGCACAGGCCATTTACGAATGGCCTCTTCTATGCAACTCTCTACAAGCTGATTTGGTGCCACAAGTATGAGGCTCAACAAATCAGGAAAAGAATTCCTTAACAGTTCCATTGCATTTGCAAAGATAGGAAGCATCCGAGTCACCTCCTGTAATCTGCTTCCAGGTAGCACCATTATTGTCGTTGCTCCTTGAATATTTATCCAGCATATGTTAGAGAAGTATGTGGACATGAATGGAACTATTATTAAAAAACATTACGGCATGTTCTTTCCCAAATATGATCCCTATATGCCATAGTAGACCTGGTTGCCATGCATGATTTTATTGTTATGACTCCAATAATCATTACTAAGTATGTTAGAAGAACCTTGCGGCCAGCATATAATGTTGCAGGTGCATTGCACCAACATTCCATGAAAATTGTCTCTGCACTATAGGACATGTTCATTTTAGTAGAGAACAGGTCTAAGGTGATTGAGGTGAATCGCTTAACAGAAACAATTAAGCATTCCAGAGGACATGCTTACCCTAATTTCTAAAATTTGAGGGTCATGTATAATGATACAACCAATACCGAGTTCTGAATAATAGGATAAATTTTGGAAAGAGAAACTTCCTATAGCTTAACTCTTGAAGATAAAGAATACTAGAGTCTAGTAACTAGACCATCCATAGAATTTCTCCCTGTTAGTTGAGCACTACCTAAGGGAATGGCATGTTTTCTTCGGAAGTCCTCACCATCTCCTTTTATCTTCAGTTCTTGCCATAGGCTTTCATTTCCCTGAACAACAGAACACTTCCATTTATTGGTGCTGGTGAACCTTGATATAATGTCACCTAGAGTGCGTGTGTGGTCTCATCTAGATAAAGAAGTCCTTTTTTCCAGACTGATAACAACTGAACTTCTAGTATCACAATCTAACAACAAAGGTTTTGAATATAGACCAATCCTTGCAGATCATACAACATCAATAAGAGACAAATGAGTGCTGACACCAGAGAAGACTACATAGGTACCAGATTCAGCTCCAGAGCATCTTCTAGTACAGGATGGCCCACAAAGGTCGCATCTACTCCATTTGACTGACAAACTTTTTCCTCGTTGGGAAGTATACATAAGATATGGTCCACAATTTCAGTGAGGCCTTTGAGTCTTGCTTCCCCACCTTTCCATGCCCAGAATGACGGTGCTACATAATGGAAGTGTACTGGAGCATCCAATGTTTTCCCTCCATATATAGCTGCAAAAAGATCCTGTTTCCACCGCATCCTTAACACATAATCAATCGCGAAGATTTTAACTCCAAAGAAGTTATAAAAACATTTACCTCGCAGCTGCTTGAGGAGACGGAAAGAGAAACCCTTTGAATCGACAGTCACGACAACATGAGGCTGGAAGAGGAATGCAGCCTCTGCTGTTTCCTTCAGCTTCATCTGACACATTTGAGCTCCAGTAAGCACCAGATACGTGAGAAATATACAATGCTCAAGTGAAGCGGTTGAGCTCCAGTAAGCACCAGATACAAGAGAAATATACAATGCTCAAGTGAAGCGGTTAACTATGACTCACCTGAAACTTACAAAGATGCGGCAACAATTCCCAGAGTCCCATAACAGCAATGTCCTCCATAGGGAAGAGAGAATTGAGGCCTTGTTTGCACATCATGGACCTTATAGATATGGAGTAAATAGTTTATGAGACCTTATTCCCCAGAAGCGCTTATTAATTAGTATATGGCTAGCAACTTCGCAATCCAGGAAAAGTATGAGAGAGAGGGAGAGAGAGAGAGAGAGAGAGAGAGAGAGAGAGAGAGAGAGAGAGAGAGAGACCTTCTTCCCGGAGGGCAAATTGTCTATTCAGACAATCATAAAGCAAAAGGAAGTACACCAAAAATTCGTATCTTTTCCCAAAAAACAGATTTTGGTTTAATCTCTGTGGCAAGTCAATGCTCAACATTCATCCAGTAATCACCCAACAAACCCTAACAAACATTCGTTCACAAATATGGCGACATAACAGCAAAGTGAACTAAACTACCGGTGGCAAAAAAAGCCGGAGCTTACCCACCAACGCCGGAAAAACTGACAGGATGAGGAGACAGCTTCTTCAGTGACGCCATAAGGCGAGAAGCAATGGAATCACCGCTAACCTCTCCGGCTACAATGAAGACTCTTAGCTCGCCATCTCCGGCAGCTCTATCGATTATAGCTCTGCTCCTGACGGAAAAGTATCTCTTCGCCGTGCAAAAGAAGCCGACTTTTTTCATGTTCCAATTCGCTCTCATCAGTGGCCGACGGCCTTCCACAATAACAGAATCGTAAGACTCCGACCGTGACCCCTGCCCTCAACGTTCCGTTGACCGGAGGCGGAGTCCAAAAGTTAATGAAGTTCCATGTCGAACCCTCAAGTTATTCTCCAGGACCAAATAAACCCTAACTACTTAGTTATTCCATCTTAACCGCTTGCACTTGTGATTGTAAATGAACCGAACGAACACAAACATAAACATAAATAATAAACAAATGCAACTTCTCTATTCGTATTCATTCATTTATTAATAAATGAACATGAACATGAACACAAATACAAACAATTAAAGTTGATGGTTACCACTAATTTGAATTGGAGCAAGTCTAACAATGATTGACAGAGCAAGTCTAACAATGATAAAAGAGATTACGGGTTTAGTTATGGGGCTCAACTTAATGTTGCAGTAGGTCTACGTTGAGAGCAAAATAATTAATTATATTTGAGGAAATAAAGATAATAAATTTATTTGGGGGGAGATTATGGCATAATCATGTGTGTGTGTGAAGTAAGTAGACACTAATAAAAATATATGATATATAAAATATATATAATAATAAATGTACAGCTAATATATAAATAAATAAACAAATAGACATAAACAAACAAATAAATAAATGAACAACAAATAAACGGTTTGTGAACATAACTGAATGAACAAGACCTTATTTGTATTTATTCATTTAACTAATCGAACAAAAAACTTTGTTCGTGTAGTTTAAAATGTGGTTATTTTTATCTTTGCTTATTTTATTTATCTAGAACTCATTTTGAAAGATAATTTATTTATCATTCCTTTTAGTTTTAATTTAGTTTTAATTACTTTCTAGTACAAATTTAAATTACATTTTTTAGAAATAAATTAGTTTTTGAGGATTTCAATTCATGGATTAATAAATTAATAAAATTAAAATTCCTTTTATAAAGAATATTCTCAAAATGCTTTTCAATAAAAAATTCTTGCAGTAGAAATAATTACTTTCTGGAAGTTCTAGTCCAACCAATAATGTTAGAACTTAAAAGGACATACTTGAAATCTCATCTTAATGACAAAATCTCCAAGCATCTGGAGGATGCCACCCTTGTCATTGGGCAATCATTCGAATCTTTTTTGTATGCCTTCAATAATTTAGAGTAAATTTATTTTAATTTAAGTCAAATTTTTCATTGCCTGATATTGTAAGTGCAACAACTTACTAACTTGGCTTTTCAATAGAAAGGAAAAACTAAAAAATGCCACGTAGAGTTCTTGTTAAGTTTTAGTTCAACTTGTTAATTTAACTTTCTTTTTCTATTGTCTTAAATAGGAGCCATGCAGGTTCTTAAAATGCACCAGCCTTAAACTTTGCAATGAAAAATATGGGTAGTATAAATCTAATGTAAATAATTACATGGAGATTAGAATGATATGACTATCACTTCATATATTTCAAACGAACTCAAAAAAATAACTTCAAAGTATTTTTTTCTTTTGTCAATATGAAGTATTCCCTCTGTCTTAAATAGGGCTATAAACAAACCGAACGAACACGAACAAGCCATGTTCATGTTCATTCATTTAACTTTAAACGAACACAAATATGAACAATGAAAAAAGGCAATTTCTCTGTTTGTGTTCGTTCGTTTATTAATAAACGAACATGAATACGAACACGAACAATTAAACCTGATGACTACCATCAATTTAAATTGGAGCGAGTCTAACAATGGATAACAGGGCAATAGGCAATGGTGAGAGAGATTATGAGTTATGGCAATGGGGCTCAGCTTGGTGCTGCAGCAGGTTCACGCTATAAGGAAAATGACTGATTATATTTGGGGAAATAAAAACAATATACTAATTTGGGAAATATTGGAGCATAATCACATGAGTAGCATAAGTAGATACTAATAAAAATGCATGATCTATAAAATATATATAATAATAAATGTACAACTAACATATAAATAAACAAATAAATCAATATAAATGAACAAATAAATAAATGAATATAAACGAACAATAACCAAACGGTTTATGAACATAAATGAACGAACGAGACCTTGTTAATGTTCGTTCGTTTAACTAATCGAACAGAAAAATATATTTGTGCTCGTTCGTTTAACTAAATAAATGAACATAAATGAACTCTTACCGAACAGTTCACAAACAGTTCACCGAACGTTCTGTTTGTTTACACCCCTAGTCCTAAATTATTACAGAATATTATATTTTTTGGAAATTTCAAATCTTTGCAACATTTTCATGTTTAGTAAGTTACTTTATCATACTACCATTCAAACTATTATTTTAATATTCACTTTTTCCAACTTCTCGATTTATATATAAAAAATCAATGACAATTGTGGAAACAACATATAATTTTTTTTTTCATTTTTCAATTTTTGTATCAAACCAAATGATTTAATTGATATGAGATGGAGGGAATATTTTTTATTATTTTGTTCGTTGGATAAGGAAAAAAATATACATATTAGTATTAGGCATATTAGTTTTGGATGAAAAATTAAATTTAACAAAATCAAATATTTAAAATGAAAAAAGAATACTATAGAAAAACACATATATTGATTGAAATAATATGAAAGCACTATATACTTATGCAAAATTTTCATAAGAACCACCATTCCCTTAACTATTTAAAGCTACATTTTCTCTTCAAATTTTTAGTCAATTTATTATTTTTTTATATTTCAGTATACCATTTTATCATATTCACCATGCATTAAAGAAGGATAACAAAAAGAATAATGTATTTCATGCCATAAAGTGGTCACTTACTTTGTTCTAGCAACATCATTTGAGTGGACTAAATCCAAATGGTTATAGGTAGAACTTTGACACCAATAGATAGTTTAATATGTTTTGGTCAACATGTGTTACTGTGTTATTCTCCCATTATACACATTTTGCATTGTTTTTATTTTTTATTTTTTCCCCTAAAGCCACCATCACGTAAAAGCTAATTCTATATTTAGAACTTGAACATGATTCTCTACGGAGTAACGAATTTTAAAGAATTTTTTGTCCTAAATACCTATTACTCCTCTGAACTATAATAACTCGGACAGTTTGTCCCCTAAACTATAAAGTGAACCAATTTGAACCCTACACTTTGACAAATCAATAATTTTAGTCCTTTGATTTAGTAATTTAACATCTGCCTATTGATAAAAAGGAAAAATTATGTAATAATCACATAAATTATATTTGTTATCCTTTTGCAATTGATTGAATATTGATTCATAGGTCATGATTCGCCGACATTACTTGCTCTTGGGTTCCAATTCCACTCGATCAATAAATAACTCGTCTATTGATGTTTGGGAATTCTTCAATTTTCCACCGGTTATCTTGATCAGACACGATTAGAACACCAACCTAAAAAACACACAGAGTAGAAGCCTCGCAAGTGATTGAACTAGAGCTCGAAAGAGGCTGTGAGTGAGGGGGCATGGGCGACAAACTTAGAGCACTTAAAGGTGGCACCGGATTGAGTGCCTTGCTTTACTCGATACTTAGAGAGGAGAGGAGGAAGGGAGAGGAAGCGGAGGCTGGAATTTGGCTGGTGGTGTAGAGGTGGAAGAAAAGAAAGAAACCCTTGGAGGGGGCTGCTACTGTGGAGGCGGAGGCTAGAGGGAAGAGATGGGGTGGAGGAAGGGAGGGATGCTGAGAGGGGGGCTGCTACTGTGGAGGTAGAAAAAGAGGAAGGCGAAGGAGAGAGGTAGGAGAGGACGGTGAGGGTGAGAAAGTAGAGGCCAGAGTGTGGTTGGTGGGCTGTCGGACGAGTGAAGAAAGGGTGAAGGGAGGGGGCATGTGCGAGGAACCCTGCTCCTCCATTAAATTACGTATGCCATCCATAGCACTTGCATTTACTTGAAGTTTTTTTTGAGTTGAAGGATCAAAGTGAGCGATTTCCTAACATTTTGGGCTCAAATTGATACGGTTCATAGTTTAGGATCTAAACTGTCCAAGTTACTAAAATTCAGGGAGGCAATAAGCATTTAGGCCTTTTTTTCTTACCTAGCCTAAAAAATTTAATACAAGTGGTATTATTGGTTGTTTTTGTTTTAAAGTTAAGAAGCTAATGCAATCCTAGTTCTAGTTTGATGAGCAACTTGAACGAGTTCTGAAATCCTAAAGGCCGCTAATGTATTTAATCCACTAAAAAAAAAAGTCATGTCAATGAATTGGACTAAAACGTATCGAGTTGCAAAGTTGGAGGGCTTCTCCACTTCTACAGATTGAGTTTTAGTTTGAGGATTAAATCGTGCTAGTTGGGAAAGTTCAGGGGTCTCTAGTATACTTTGTCCATCTAAAAACACATAGCCCACTACTCCTCATGGGCCGGCTATGAAGGACTTGAAAATGGGAATGGGCCGAATCTTAAGGCAGTCCACTGCGTAGAGCATATCCGACTAACATCCACCGGCGCGCGTCAGCTCTCCCGCCCTGTGACTCCACCTCATTGCTTTTACGTCCACCGGCCTGGAGCAAACGCCGTTCAACATCTACCGAAATGGACTCGCTTTTCGACAGAATCAACGTCCGAGACCTCCTATCCGCCCACGACCTCTCCGATCCCTCTACACCACTCTCAGCTCCGGATCTCCGGCTTCTGGTTAACCGCCTCGAAGCTCATTCTCAGAGCATTAAGTCGAAGGTCCACTCGTACATCCTCTCTCACCAGCATGACTTCTCGTCCGTCTTCTCCCAGTGCAACGATATCGTCTCCAGAACCGAAGAGCTTTCAAGTAACCTGTCCTATATTCTCGCTCTGGTTTCCGACCGTCCGGTTGATGTTGAGATCCGGGAGCTATTAGATGAGATAGGTAGCAAAGCCAAGGAAGCGAGAGTGAAGAACGAATCGTTACGATTGGTGAAGGTTATTGTGGGACTTAGCGACAGATTGGAATGTGTGAGAGGAGGACTGAGGAACGGGAAGCTTAGATCTGCTGCCGAAGAGTTAAGAGAGTTGAAACAAGTTTTGAGGATTGGTAACGAGGAAGAGGGAGAGCCTATTGTTTATGGCTTACTGAGGAAACGGTGGGCCGATTGCTTTGACGAGGTAAATGCAAAGCTGATTTTCAATTTTTAGGAGAACACGTCAAGTGTCAATTTAGTTTGGTTGTCCCTTTCTTTTGTATGTTGTCGCGTTATCAGTTAAATTGGCTGTGAAATGGGTTATTCTTTGCTTCCATTTTTTGGTTTTGATTGCTTGATTTGGGTTATGTAGCTGCAAGAGGTGCTCGTGAAGTTCATGGAGAAAGCTGTTCAGTTTGAGCAGGAACCTAAGAGAGTGCGAGTGAAATATAGAGTATCCATTTGTGGAGCTGATGGGATTGAGCTTCGTACAGCTCTTGAAGCAATGGAAGTGAGTCTTCAGTAGTTAATTTCTCGCTGTCAATGATAGGGCTTATAGATTTGTCTGAAGGTGCGTAGACTACCTAATAAAAGAAAGCGGAAGTGTAACATTCAGGTTTTCGTGGTGCTAATTTCAAAGAGTTTTCAATGAACATATCTGAGTTTTTATTGAAACAAATGTTGCATGTGGATTAAACATGTATCATCTTCGTCATGTTAGAAAGATGTGAGAAATAATATGGTTACCAAGCTGTAGTTTGCCTGTAGGCTATTGGAATTCTGGATTATGGTCTTGCTAAACCAGCTGATTTGATGATCAAGCACGTCATTACTCCAGCTGTTAATTATGGTTCACCTCTAAGCTTTGAAGAGGAGACAAATCAAGGCTCAGAAGAAATAGCTGACGCTCTCCTGAAGATATTACCATCGTGTTGTCTGAAGGTGATAGAACGGGGTTGGGTTTGCTCGGGAAAACTGTTTTATGGTCTTTGAATCATAGATCTGTTGTTGATTTTTCTCCAGATGCCAGATCTTGATGGCGAGGTTGTCTATTCAAGTGTGATTCAAGCTATCAGGTTTATCGTCAATCGCATATGCTTCCAGAATAGTTCTTGGATACATTCTTTTGGAAGGCTGACCTGGCCAAGGATATCAGATTTAATTATCTCCAACTTTCTGTCAAAGGTTTGCTTCTTAAATCATTTTAACTGGAAATGGTTCCCTCAAATCCCCCTTCAGCCTTGTTATATAGTATGAAGCAAAGCATGACTATTTTGTTTATTTAAATAGAAAGGGGCACTCAGCCTACAGGAACTTGACTTAGAATTCATTGCAAGTTCTAAACAAATGCTATGATCACTAAGACATATTGGGCTAGAACATGATATTGCTTTCAATGAACTTTTGGTTGTGTGCTAAATTTCATATAGCTGGCCAAGCAACTTATTGAAGTTTTAGTCAACTGTATAATGTATATGGTTATTTTATTGGAATGTACTCAAACAGTTCAGTGTAAGAGCTAGGGTTTTATGTTGTGGGTGAGATTAACTATCTGACGCTTATGAAATATTTTTGGAAAGCCTGCTTACCTTGCTGTTCCCAGTTGTTAAAGGCACTTTAGTTTCTTTCCTGTTTAAGCTAGAAATGGCTATAGTTGCGGTTTTCTTTCTTCTTTTTCTCTGGGCATTTTTGTTTGGGTGATGATATTGTTCCATAGCAATGATTGCTTAAGTTTTGTTTCTCTGTTATTAAAGTGGCTCTTTGTTTCTTCTCTTTTTAAGCTGCATAATGGCTGTATTTTCTAGTGAAAAGAATTTTTTGGGGGCATTCTTCCGTGAGTAATGATATTACTCTAGAGTGATTTAATATTCTTGAGGGACAGCATTACTGATAGCAGGCGTTTCGTGATACTTATGCTTAATTGCTTTTCTGGTCTCTTGTAAAGCAAGTTTTATGCTTGTTTTGTTGTGCAGGTATGGTTATGTTCAGTATATGGACACTGGGCTAGGACAATATCTATTTGATTCTTTCATTTTCTACTCGTTAATTTGCTGCTGCTAATCAACAAGGTTTAATGTTATTCTAGGTTGTTCCTGAAGATGCTTCAAAACTTGCTGATTTTCAGAGGATAATCAAACAAACATCTGATTTTGAATATGCTTTGAAAGAAATGATGTTCATTTCTGCAGCGAATAGCAAGGATGATAGGTTGAGCAACTTCGCTGAAAATGTTGAGGTTCATTTTGCATTTCGGAAGAAAACTGAAATCTTGGCAAAAGCAAGAAATTTGTTGCTAAACTGTGACTTGTCTGTTCCTCAAGTGAGCATCTGGTGACAAACTCTTCGTGTCGTTAATTGCTACATGTGTTATTCTACTCATGTGGATCTTCTGCAGGAGTATATTTCTAAAGTTCCTGTGTCCGGAAAGGGTGAAAGACTTGCAGTTTCTAGAAAAAATGTTGTTGATTTGCTTTTTTCCTCCGAGAGGTGTGTGGTCTCTGAAGCAGCTTTGCAACTGATGGAGATAGTGCATCTGACACTTAAGGTGAATAATTTGAAGCTTGTTAGCTTATTTAAGTTTTAGATTCAAAGATAGTGGAGGCATTAGGTCTTTTGTCTTGCAAATGATCTACTTGGCATTTGCTTAATGCCTTACAATAAATGTTTTATTATTATATATATAAAGAACTTGTTAGCTTTGTGTTTTGCTGTGGCACAGATTAGCTATAATTTCCTGTATATTGCTACTTTCTTGTCTTGTATATATACTAGTTGTGAGCTGGTGATCGTATACTAAGAGTTGAATTAACATTCTGCACTTATGAGATTGACCTTTTGCATCAGTGGAAGTCCTGGGAAGTTTATTCAGAAAGACTGATTATTTATGCTCCCAGTCTTTTACACATTCTGTTTTATTGAAATTAAAATTCCAGTTTCTTCTAATGCACCAGCCGAAATTTCTGTATATAGCTTCTATGGGCTGCTTAGTGCTTGATAGCCTGTTCTAGATTGTTAATATCAATTGGAATATAGTAGTCTCTTGCATACTAACAACATTTTAGTTGATCTAATCGTACAATTTGATTTTTTTTATTCAATAAACCTGGAGACAGTTAATTGGACTTCAAGTATATCCCTTTGCAGGATGTTTGTGTGTCATCTTCGAGAGTTGCATGGGAATTCTATCATGCTGCTAGAGATGTTATACTTATCTATGAAGCTGTTCTACCTGTCAAGGTTAGTGCATTGGGTGGCCGTGAGAGAAAGGAAGAAGCCACAATAGGGCAAACACACACTCAGTCTGTGCTAGCATATTTGTTTGTGATTTTTTTGGTGGTGGTTCTACAAATAAAATAGTAGTGAGGCTGGCATACTTGTATTTTTGATTTTGCCGTTTGGAAATGTATGGAATACACAGACTTTCCACTAAAGCTGACTGGAGAGTGCAGCATTGATAATAGTTATACCTACTTGGGAAAAACTATTTTTTTTCTTTTCTTTTGCAACAACCAGTGTGTTTTTTGTATTTGTAAATTGAATCCAACAACAGCTGTTCACATTTATGTGACCTGGTTCACTAAGGCTCACTTTTTATTATCAAATGGTTAGGCTCTCATATGTTGCCTTTACTTTTTAAATGCATGTAATCATCAACATTTCTTATCAAGAGTATTTTCTAATATTTCTGATATTATCTAGCGATTCTCTGCATTGGCTCTTGATGGAGAACACTTATTTAGTTCGGTGTAGCATCCTTCATAATCAAGTTATAGTCTGGGTTTTCTTTCTAATATATTTTTACTGGGGTTTTACAAATTTGGATTGCTGGGAAGAGTATTTGTTGAGTCCTTTTTATGTTAAAAATAGTTACTGTAACAGATATATATTTGGTCCTAGCATACCTTTAAGAACAAGACAGAGAGCCTTGTGTGCAATTGATCTTCTGTTTGCTCTAATGTTAATCTGATTGCATTGCTTTCAATTTTGGCTAATGAAGCTAGAAAAGCAGCTTGATGGAATCAACCAGGTTGCTGTACTCATGCACAATGACTGTTTGTATTTATCACGGGAAATACTTGGGCTGGCATTTCAGGTAATTTAAAATTATCTGATCCGGTATATTCCTCTCCATTCTTCTCTGTTCTGTCTTGATGATGTCTGCCTAAATTATTAACTAGATGGCTCCTTTTTCTAGTTTGTAAGTTCAGTAATCCAGTATGGATCTCAGATCACAGTTCTTGTTCATAGACTGCATGCTTACCAATTTATACTGAACACATGCATGGCCAAAACAAAAAAAAAGAAAACCTAAAGCTGAAGACAATCCTATTTGATTGATAAATGAGATAGTCACATTTGACTGATGACTGATCAGATTGACAGTGCACTTAGTCAGATGTTATTCTCATTCTTTTCATCTTGTGCCTGAAGACACAATTCCTTGTTAATGTCTGTTGCATTCTTTGACTTCTCCAGTATCGGTTGGATTTTCCAAATTCCATCAAAGAACATGCTGTCTTTGCTGATATGGCTCCAAGGTTCCATATGATGGCAGAAGAAATACTACACAGGCAAATCAAATTAGTTATTTCTAGTTTAAGAGAGGTACTGTTTACATGATAGAGCTTAGACATTCTGCGAAGTGCTTTAATTAACATATTTTAACTTGAAGTCTTGCGACCTTGTCTCTTCTCAGGCTATAGATGGTGCTGATGGATTTCAAAATACCCATCAGATGAAACAATATGAATCTGCCAAGTTGGGCATGGATCAGGTATAGTTGTCATACATGATGGGCCAATCATTTCATTTTGTGTTCCTGCCTCTCTGTTTTTATAGAAATTAGAGGTAGTCCTTCTGTTCAGGTCGTATTCATTATTGAGAAGGTACATATCATATGGGAGCCTCTCTTGTCACCTCCAACTTATAAAAGAAGTATATGCATGATTCTAGAATCAGTGTTTTCTAGAATCACGAGAGACATACTACTATTGGATGATTTAGCTGCTGAAGAAACGCTACAGGTATGATATATTTACTTTTTTATTTCTCCATGTTGCTATTGGGCAACAGATTTCTGATATTTAAACTGGTTACCAGCTTCAAAGATTGGTTCTTGCAATGTTGGAAAGTCTATCTTATTTGTTGGAGAATCTTAGTGCCCTCAATTCGGAAGAAAGGTCAAAAGACAACGCAAGAGGTTTACTTAATGATGTTATACCTTCCTTACGCAAGATCCGCAAACTAGCAGGCATGTTTGCTCTTTTGTACTTCTTTTAATGCAATTATGGTTTTTTATGGCAAGAGTATTATTATCTGATTAGAAGCCATTCTTGGAAAGGCCATTTTGAAGGCTGTGTTCTAGAACTATACTGAGAAGCCAGCCTTGGATGTTGGAGCTCATTTCCAGTTTCCGCCCTTATTTTTTCATTTTAAACAAAAGAGCTCGAGAGAGGTTGTCTAGGATTAAAGATTTTGTACATTCTCGTAGCTCAGTTTCTGTCCTCACCTGTACATACCTATGCACATCTATATGTATATGGATTAGCATAAACACAAGTTGGCTTGCAGATATGTGAAAGATCTACTTGCTGCTCAAATGTGAAATTTTTTAACTTCGATTTATATTGTCACATTTCCAGAGCTTTTGGACATGCCACTTAAGTCCATAACAAATGCCTGGGAGAGTGGAGATCTGCAAAGCTGTGGCTTCAGGTCGCAAGAGGTATGATTTGACAAATCTGGTGACTGCATTAGCTGGGGTGGATATATATCAGGGCTTTAACGGCAGCATTAGATGGTTCCTCACCCAATACTCAGAAAGAGTTGGTTTCATGCTCTGCAAACCTTATTTTAATACGTCAAGTCTAATTTGGTGTGTTGACTATCAAATTGACCAACCGTGGTGCAGACCGCATGATGCCAGTTAGGACTTTTTCCCCTGGCTACTGTTTGTGTGTTTCTTTTTCTTCAATAGAGACTTGATGGACCTAGGTTTATCCTTTACAGCTGGTACCCTAGTGGCTACTAGCTATCTATTAGATGGTGCTCATTCATGATAAACGTCATTGAGCAGTTATGTTCTCCAGTTCTTATTTGCCCAATTTGTCTGGCTTGGCAGGTGGAGGACTTTATCAGAGCAATATTTGCAGACTCACCATTGAGAAAAGAATGTTTACGGAGGATAGGAAATACCAGGTGGTAGAAAGCTCAGTTGCATGGAACCCATGGTTTAAGAGCAAAGCTTCATCAATCACCAAGCAAAACGGAGTATAAGAAATAGATGAAGATATACAGAGTATCTGAGCGAGGAAAGATGAGTTGGTCTACTCTGTTTGAGTCTGGATCTCATTCCTACAGCTGACTGGTCTAAAACTAACTCGACTAACAAAAAGAATGTTGATACGTAGACATAGCAGAGAAGAGAAAGAGACGGAACAAAGTTGGTAATCACAAGCAAAATGCAGCCCGTCTATCAAAGTAGGATTACTACACTACTCCTTTGTCTGTATAGTTCCATGTTGATCGAGTTTTCCCTCAGAAAGGGGGAAGATTTTGATAGGACACACACGGATTGTAGACTAGTTAAGAAGTGCAAGTTCTGCGGGGCAAACTGGATGAGAAATGAGAAAACCATAACCATATTCTAACGATCATTCATGTTCTAATCTCGGATCGTCTACCTGTAAATGTCAGCATTCATGCTTTTTAGCAGTAGTGAGTAAACGAATTCCAGAATTCCCTGAACCCCACAAGTTCCCTTTGATGGTTGTTTGGAATCAATTAATAAAGGAATGAGAGTGGAAGGGAAGGGAGGAGAAATTGAGGGATGAAAAAGTTTCCCAACTGCTCTCTTTCGTAGGGTTTTGTTATTTTTTCACCTCTCCTTCCTTCCATTTCCTCTATCCTAACATATCTTTAGGGTTTTCTATTTTAAATTTTTTTATTGATCAACCTTTCGGGGGCTTGTATTTCTGGACATGGAGTGGGAGACTCCTAACCTTAAACCGGTGTACCGTTTCACGAATACTAGAGGTTGCTGTTCTATTTAATGACTTGTGTAGTGGTATTAAATACTCCCTCTGTTTCATATTTTTTGCACCATTTGATTTTTTCACATAGTTTGACTTTAATTTATTTATATTAGTATTTATTAGAAAAAATTTTAAAAAAATATATTTAGAAACTATATATCATGATTTATCATTCTTATATAAAATTTTTTCATTTATATACTAAAATGTTGAAAATAAAAAATTATAGATTAATTGCCAAAATATGAATAGTGTAAAGAATATGAGATGGAGGGAGTATGTATATCAATTAAATTGATTTCCTTGTGTTTTAATCTGTCGATTGCTTTTTCTATCAATCGACTGAGCTGATATGTGAAAGATGTGAACCAACTGATATGGGTCGCTCATCCATTTCTTTCCTATCATCGTCATCAGCTTCGGGTTTAAATTTCAGTTTCCCAGTGTCTTCTTTCTTGTCCATCCATACCCTTAATCATGAGCAAAAAGGACGAAAATGCTGATGCTACAATCTGCCTTTTTAGGTAACCCCCCGCATCAAAATCAAAGCAAGTGATGAGCAATCCACACAATCCATGTGATGCATGCAACCACTTCTCTTCAACTTCACGCCACGTATACTTATAAATACTAGTTGTGTGTCCATTGAGGGCTGCAGGATGAAAATGGAGAGGCTTCTGAAGCTGGGTACAAGATTGAAGAGAATGGTTTGTTTTTGTGGGACAAATTCCGGTCAAGAGGATCGTCCCTGTGCCGTTCGCTGTGAGGAGCTCTTTTTGCAGTCTGCGGGGAAACGCGCTCATTGCAGCAGACAAGACTGCTGCTCTGATTCTTTCTTGGCAGCTCACTTTGCAGCTCAGAACCACTTCACTCTTAGAACAAACATCTACATTTGACCCACATATCAATGGAAAAGCAGACATATGTAGACGTTTTGCTTTTCTCTTGGCAGATCCATGAAAAAGGAAAATAACAATAGCGTGGCGATGGCAAGTATGTCTTGCAATTTTCATTAACTTCAGTTCCTGTTATAGTGCAACCTTTTTTAATAGGAATCTGTCATTTGGTCTGGACAACAAATCAAAGGAGGGTGTGTAAACTCTGTCCAGATTTACTTTAACTCTTTGCTGTCTGTAGATCAATCTTGGCGTCTGAAGAAGGAAATTATAGGATCATATATGACTTTATTCGCATTCACTCCGAGAATAAAATCAGTATGAGCATAATCCTTTCTGTACTGAGCCTCCAGCTTGTCTGCGTCATGATCTTTGAGGCTCTGCAGCAATGTCTGCACATCCTTAACATCAGCCAGCATGTCCTGACCTCCATACCCCAGGAAGAGCGGGAAGTCTTTCGGTATACTTGTCATGTTGTACATCGGTGGAGTAGGTTGCCCGTAGTGGTTCATGTTACCGTCTACATTCTCATAGTCATACATTGTTATGTTTCCACTCCTGACCACTGCAAAGGCAAAACCAAAAGTCTGAGAATCTAGTTATCGAACACTTAAAGTGAGGCACTTGTGTCTTACTTTGAGATAGGTGGATCAAGTTCTTTGTAGACGTTGGTTCAGGTTCATGCTTGAAAAATGGATCTGCCCTGGAATAATTTACGCAGCAATTTGGACCTAAAGAAATGCCACGGAGGGGATTAGAGATTTAACTCCAATGCTGCGGTGAACATATAGTCAATGAACCAACTAAGGTTTAGTTCCAAACACTTGTTGGGAATGGGGAGTGGTTCCTCTATAAGCTCTAAAAGGACATTATATTTTCTTCACTAGTTCTACCCAAATCAGCTTATTCAACTGGGGAGAAAACCACCAAAAAGATTATGTTACCTGTGAAGGCATTCATTAAACTGGAGCAGTTAATTCCTGGAGTGCTGCAGATTGTTTCCACAAAGTTGGCAACTGCCTCCCTGCAATGATTATTTTTCTTTCAAACTCAAATTATTGCAACCAAATGAAATCTGATAAGTAGATTATGTTTTCAGTTTTATCCCTCGTTCTCACCCTCCCGGAGCAAACTCATGCAATCCCAACCAGTACGCTTCCTGTCAAATAAAGATGTAAATATCAGCAATTCACATTGAAACCTAATGGCAAATGATCTAATCTTACTTCAGCTAAAAACAGATCAGCTGCAGTCTTTGTTGCTGATGATGTGATCTGGTTCAAATAAGCAATTGGGCTAAGCAGAGCTGCTGATCTGACCATGTTCAGCATCTCCTGTTTGGAGAAGGCAGCTAGAGCCATCAAAGTCCCCTAAATTCCAACATTTTCCTTGTTACCATTTTGTTCAGTGTACCGTTGGGCAGGATCTGAAAGCAGGAAAATCGAAATGTACCAGTGAATGACCAACATAATGCAGTTTCTGGCCTGTACGGTCATGCACATATTGGACAAAAGCTGCAAGATCATACTTCACTAACTCATCCCATGACCATTCCCAGTATGCCTGTCAATAAAATCACAAACGAATTCTTCAGCAAAATTCTTAACAAATGAGTACCTATCCATCAGCATTTGGGAATTATTAAAAGTATTACAAGCATACCGGATCATTAGGGTGAAGTGATGTATGACCGCGACTTCCTTTAGTCCCGCGAGTATTAGCAAGCCAAACATCATGGCCATTATCAGCCAACATGAACCCCAAAGACTCAGTTGGGGAGTTCAATAGCCATGATGCAGCATCCTACCACCAGACACCATCTTTAATCATTTAAGCACTTCTCTACCAAATAGAAATTCCACTTCAAATGTGCAGATAACGTACAAGGACGTCATGTTACCAAACAGTTCCATCATAACTGGGCCACATTAAGTAAAAAACAAGTTACTGAAATAGGAGAGGCCGAGTACTAACTATGAGGATGCCGTGTTGTAACAAGACAGGCGGCTTGGTTGCAGGCTTCCCAGATCGAGCTGCAGGAATTCTCTGTGTGCCCAGAATGTAACCATCTTTTGTAGTCACCTACAAGCATCACCCACTAGCCATAAACAAGTGAAGTGTTGCAGGGAGAGAAGTGCAATTGGTTACTTACTGTGTGTTCCTCACAGACATAGCCATAAATCTCCACCAATGATTTGCAAATAGTACTACCCTTAAGTCTGATTGGATGCACATGCACCTTTCTTGCTGATGCATTTGATACTACAGAGAACAGAAATAATAAAGTAGTAGCAACAATCTTTAGGGTGTTGGCCATCTGATTTTCTGTTGCCTACTCGCTAATGCCTAGTTCAATTTCAAATTTGTTGCCTTTATAAGAAGAGAATCTACACACAAAAAGAGAGGGAGAGAGAGAAAATCAGAAATCATGATTTTAGATGGGATGGAATCAAGTTTTGTTTTTGAGCATTGCCATTGCTTACACGAAGTTATTTGTAACTTTTTGTTTCGTCGTGGGCACCAATTTTCTTCAAACAAACAGTTAAGTTTCCACTTTTCTTTGTTCAAGTAGAGACGACAGGAACGAGCCAGCGATTCCTATCAAGTGGGAACGGAATTGAGAAGGCACGGAAAAATTGCCGTTGTTTTGACTGCTGATCCAATTGTTTAGATGTTCTTGACTCAGAAATTCAAATTTATGCTTTTCATTCAATTATGGCCAAAGAGCACTAGTAACCCTCCAATTTACATGAAACGGACGAATTAGTTCCTGAACTTGGACTCAACAAAGAAAAGCCCCCAAACTTGTGAAAATAGGGAGACCTAGTCCATTTTGTACAGAAATTGCGCCACCTCAATCATCCTTCCATGGGTTGAGTTAGGGGTGATCAGTATTCAGTTCAAATAGAAAAAACTAAAAAATCAAAATAATTTGAGAATTTGGTTTGGTTAATTTCGTAATTCGGTTCGGTTTTAGTTGAAAACGAATAACAAAAATTTCAGTTTTTTTTGTTTCGGTTTTGAATATCGGTTAATTTAGTAACCGAATTAACTAATTTTTTTATTATTAATTTTTTCAATTTTTTCAAAGACAATAAAGCTACAAACCGACCCAAATTAGTTTGGATTCTTGTTTTCTTTCTTTTCATGGGCAATAAATCTTCTATATTGAATAGAATTTGAAAGGAAAAGCAATGTCTCTCTCTCATATAATCCCACCCCCATCTTTTTAGTTAATTCAGTTTGGACTGAACCGAACTGAAATATTTAGGTTTGGTTTAAGTTCAGTTTTAAAATTTAATTTGGTTTATTCGATTTCTTATCATTTAAAAAAAAAAACCAAAAAAACCGACTAATTCAATTTGGTTTAAACTAAATAAACCAAACAATCACCTCTATGCTAAGCTACACTATTGGCTCTTGAATTCATTTAGTTGTTCAATTTCCTCTACAGATATTTTATATTTATAATTTAGTCACTTAAGTTGATATTTATTTTATTTCATAGTATAAAATATCCATCTTTGTATTTTCATTTTTTATCAATTTATGTTTATAAAAATACCTGGTGCTTTGTTTTTCATGTATTTTTAATAAAAAATATATTTGGTTTTTAATTAAATAATTCCACTTTTAGTAAACAAAATTTCCCTTTCAATAGAATGAATGGCACATCCAATCTAAAGCTAGTATATTCTTACAATAAAAAAATAAATTAAGTCGTGTACTTTATGCAACAAAAAAAAAAGCTACCTTCAGTAAACATTCATTTATTATTTAATGCCAACTTATACTAGTATATATCTAAAAATACTAGATTTTTCTTCTTTTAATCTAATAAAATTATATGAAAAATATATTGCTATATTTTTTGTATTAAAAAATATATTGAGGTAGGATGTCATTGATTGAATGGACAAATAGCACAAGATGATTATTGGTGATGACATCATATGGATCAATTGTTTCAATCAAATGGTGGAACTCCTCGCATAGCTTTGACTGCCAAGTGCCTGTTTTTTCATAATTGACGATGAAATGTTAAAAAAAGAAACAATTAAAAAAAAAAGAATCTTGTCAAAAAATTTCAGAAATTACATACAAAAATATTTTTAAATTCAAGGTATCAAACTATGATTTGATGAATGGGTAACTAGTTATTGGATATGAAGAACAAAAGAAACCTTTAGTATTTTTATAGCTAGGCTTCTTCTTTTTTATATTTATTGCAAATAAACTAGTGTTTCACTAGAAGTAGTATTTTTTATTTTATAAAGTACATGACTTGATGTATTTTTTATTACAAAAATATACTAACTATAGATTGAATGGTCATGTACTTTATATAAAAAGATATTTTGTTTACTAAACGTGGTATTATTTAAAAAATAATATATTTTGTATTAAAAATATAAGAAAAACAAAGCACCAGGTATTTTTTATGGACATAAAATGATAAAAAATGAAAAATATTAAGATGAATATTTTATACTATTCAATAAAGTAAATATTCACTTAAGTGACTAAATTATAAGTATAAGATATCTGGAAAGAAAATTGAACAACTAAATGAATCCAAGGCCCAATAGTGCAGTTCTACCTATGGAAGGATGATTGAAGTGGTGCAAAATGGACTAAGTCACCACATTTTCACAAGTTTGAGGGCTTCTCTTCACTGAGTTCAAGTTCAAGGACTAACTCGTCCGTTTTGTGTACGTTGGAGGGTTGCTGGTACACTTTGGCCTTTAATTATTATGTGGGTTCTTATAGGAAAAGAAAACTATTTAGTGTTCACAAAAGGAAAATAAAAAACTACATATTTTTCAGCTTTGGTGATTAGATGACAGGTAATAAATCAAAATACAACTTGTTATATGCCAATTATACTTTTATAAAGGTAGGAACGTTGGAGGAGAAGGGTTAGAAACAATTAACTGCCAAATCATTTTAGTTTAATAGGTTTGGGTTAACACGTTTTTTCCCTTGGCCCACATTTGCCAAAATTTACCCTAAACTTATTGCCGCCAAAAGAAGGTCAATTTTACAACTTGAACCAGGCAATAAAAGAAGACCGGTTTTTCCTTGAAGCTGCAATTGTGGAGTGGAAGCTTGTCTGTGCTGGTGAGATACAAAAAAAATTGGGGAATGTTTTCAGGATGAAGGTGAGCTTGAGGCATTATCCCATAGTTTCACTATGCAAGATGAATTCTTCATTCATCAAGTCTTGTTAAAGTAAATGCCTTTGCTATTTTTATTTTGACAGATTCGACGGCATCAAGCTCTTGCTCTGGAGTGTTAGAATGGGAGCAATTAAGGAAGCAATTTGTGGGGCCCAATAAAAGTCACATGGAAAAGCACAAAAACATGTTAATTTGGGTCAAATAATGTAAAACAAATGGCCTCTAAATCAAAATTATCAATTAATGATTAAATGAAAATGAAAGAAATAATAACTTTTTGATGAATCAATTAATGTAAAATGATGCCACAAGACTACAACGGACAAAAGTACTCTTGTCACGGACAAAACAACTGGTAACCTTTTGATGAATCAATTATTTCTGGGAATGTCTGAGAATTTACCGAAAATAGGGTGCAAAACGACTACAACAGGCAAAAGTACTAGCTAGCAGCGGGATTGTACTGAAAATCGGGGGCTGGATTGGCAGGTACGAAGTTAGGGTATAATAACAGGAAAAATAAAATGAGAGACTGAAATTGCTCTTCTGCCGAAACTTGAAATCTCCTGTAGAAAAAGCGATAACACCTAAATGAAAAGCGAAATATTGTAAATCAAACGAAGCGCTTTTGAAAAAGGTAGCCATAAATCAAGCTTTGAAAGAGGCCGTGGGAGGGGAATTACTGTAGCCAGAAATGGAACACTGTTGCGACGCGGATTGGAAATATTAATGCCCACACAACTAACAAAACATGTTAGGAAATGATTTATGTTCATGAAATTCATTACTAATCAACCATGCTATTTACATAATGCGCAGCAGAAGCAGAGGAAATGGAGATACAGATGCTAGCTTTCTTGTCAGCCAAGCAATCACTTCAATCCTCATTCATTTTAGTCCCAATTCCAAGGCAATAGAACGGTGTAAGTATGTTATGTACGAGTACTGCCATCCATGGATCATGAATCTTGGAGTTTGAAGAAGGCCATGATAGGCTCATAGATGACTTGATTCGCAGTCACTCCCAATACAAAATCAACATGAGCAAAGTTCTTTACGTACTGAACCACCAGCTTGTCTGCATCATGATCTTTGAGGGTATTAAGCAAAATCTGCACATCTTGAACATCTGCTAGCATGTCCTGTCCTCCATATCCAACGAACAAGGGGAAGTCTTTTGGGATGTGTGTCATGTTATATACCGGTGGAGTAGGCTGGCTGTAATGATTCATATTCTCAACCTTACTCCCATAGTCATACATTGTTATCATCCCCGTCCTGACCACTGCCAGAGAAATGAAGATGAGAGGAACAAGTTATAGAACATAACTTACCACACAAGGAAAGTGAGGCATTTGGGTGCTTACTTTGGGCTAGGTGGATCATGTTCTTGGTAGAAGTTGGTTCAGGCTCGTGCTTGAAAAATGGACCCGCCTTGGAAGAATTTACGCAACAGTTTGCACCTAGGTACATGCAATGGAGAGCAATGGAGCTTTAGTTTCAATGTTGCACCAAACAACTAAACAAACTTTAATACCAAGCAATTGGATTCGGCTACGTGAATCTTTGTGTTTTTCATTCGGATGCCAGTTCTTCCATAAAGCAAGCTGTGAGCATTTCCACATTAAAGCAAGTTTATTTAACGGGAAGGAAAAAAATAACAAGAATTCTTACCGGTGAAAGCTTCCATTAAATTGGAGCAGACAACGTTTGGCACCTCACATGCTATGCCCAAAAGCTTGGACACGTGGTCCCTGTTGAATGTTTGTTTTGGTTTCAAAGTTGGTGCAGAAATAGAAAATATTATTCAATGCAGGAAAAAAAAACAAGGTTTTGAAATTTGTTCTTACTCTCCTGGAACGAACTCGCGGAGTCCCAACCAGTATAGGTCCTGTCCCATGAATATTGGCAAGTCACTTGGTCGTTTATAACTGGAAATAGCTTAAAGGCTGTCTGTAATACTGGAAATTATGGTTCTGTATACTTACTTCACCTAATAACAGATAGGCGGCGATTTTAGCTGGGAGAGACGAAATGTGGTTCAAATGAGCAATTGGGGAAAGCAGAGCTGCTGATCTTAACATGTTCATCAGGTGATATTGCTTGGAGAAAGCAGCTAGAGCCATTAGGGTCCCCAGGGAATGACCAACGTAATGCAGCTTATTCCCAGTTTGGCGGTGCACATATTGAACAAAAGCAGCAAGATCATACTTGGCTAACTCATCCCATGACCATTCCCAGTAAGCCTGTAAATGAAGGAATCATCAAAATTGTTCGGCAAGATTCTTTAACAACAAAAGTTCCAAAAAAAATGCCCCTAGCTAATCAACAAATACTAGTATATACTATTAGAGATAGGTACCGATTCATTAGAGGTAAGCCACTTATGGTTGAGACTTTGTGTGGTGCCACGAGTATTAGCGAGCCAAACATCATACCCGTTGTCAGCCAGCATAAAGCCTAAGGACTCATCCGGGGAGTTCAACACCCATGATGCAGCATCCTGCCACAGAAATCACCACACATCATGTCAGATACATACTCAGGAATGGATGGAGGCTTGGACCCTACAAGGAAAACCCGCAAGTATAAATTATAAACAACATTGTGCCATGCATAAGCATAATTAGTGGCCACCAAACAGCAAGTTCATTGAAGAACAATGTCAATAAGTTGTAGTACAAACTGTTAAGATGCCATGCTGCAGCAAAACAGGAGGCTTGGTTGCAGACTGGCCGGATCGTGAAGCTGGAATTCTCTGTAAGCTCAGAATGTAGCCATCTTTTGTGGTCACCTGTTGGAAGATTAAGTAAGTTATGGCCGCAAGCCATACAGATATATACCACCAACTGAGTTGGGGACATATGCGTTTATGTTGGAGGGGTTGAAGATACGTACGGTGTGTTCCTGACAGAGGTAGCCATACATCTGAACCATTGATTTGCAGATGGTATTGTTGTCTACCGTGAGTTGCTGAGACAGCTGCTTTCTTGGTGACGAATATGCTGCATTTGAATTTGATGCTACAGAGAAGATAACAAAAAGAAACAGTACTGCTACTGATCTCTCTGTGTTACCAATCTTCTTCTTACAACTAGTAATGTTGGCCATTTGGGTGTTCTCTTCTGTGTCACCTTGGTAGTTGGTCCCTCACATTTGCTATGCCCCTTCGCCCTCTTGCCTAGCTATATATAATGTTTATGCCTTATGGTTTTGGCCTTTATAATTAAGGGACAAAACCATTTCAAAGAAAGAAGAAGGGAATAATTAGAAGTCAATAATAATGCTGATTATGTAATGATGTAATTTTCATTGCCATTACTTGCACGTTGAGAGTTTCCAGTTACAGGATATGTAGATAGGGAGGCAGGTTCTAGTGGGAACGAGAACAGCCGACCATAGACAACCCAAGGCCAACGACCCGGCCGGAGACAAATGATAACGACTTTAAATTGATTGGCTGTGTCCCCATTTTCTAATGCCCTGCCCAGCCGCATTATTGTTATTGTTCCAAGTTCCAACTCTGACTTGGATCATATAAATGCTTGCCTACCTCTGCCTCTGCCACACTCAGATCTTCTTATCTTATTTCTTTCTTTCGATTATTATTATATCCGTTGCGTATCACAAATTAATTGAAAGCTCTCCGCTAACTAATCATGTTTTAATCATGTTTTATAACTAGCTCCCAAGATTAGTCTGATAGAATTATCATACAGAATTTCAAAGCTAAATATTGTATTACTAGTACTTTTTGGGTTTGAAAAGTTTAAAATAATATGGAAGCCATATAATTAATCATTGCTTTAGATATACATACGAATATATATTTATTTTTTAGATTTATACAGCAGCTTGAAGAGATAATGTTTCCAATAAACTTTGGCATGCTGTTTTTATTCATTAAGATATATATATATATATATATATAACAATTGTGAAATTACCAAACATTTCCAAGAATTGGTCAAACTTACAATTAAACCCTCCATGTATGGGAAATATATAATGTCCCGACTCCCCTTAATTAGCTTCCTGAAACCTATAATTGCACGTTTGCTATTCGTTTATTTTTATTTATTTGATAATAAGAAGCAAGCAAAAGTTATACAGGGAACAAATATATTTTCTAGTTAGTAAATGTTAGGGGGAAATTTAAATTTTACTCCCAAGATTATGAGCCATGTTTGACACTTTAATTTCACAGAACAAGTTGGGTGGAAGTATTTGAACCCCGACAAATGTTCCTTGAACCGGCTAGGCTGGAGTTTCAAAACATTTTTTATTCATTTAGGATGTAAAAAAAGTGTGGACATGTACAAAGTGATTTGAGTTTTTTGCTCTTTTAGTGAGACATGTTTTTTAGCCCTAATTCATTTTAACTTAAGTTAACATAATCTGAAATAACTTATTTTTGTTTTTACATCTTTTTTGCTCAAATTATTTTCATTTGAAAGTTAATATTATGTAGATATGATAATCCATTTGAAAGTAAATTTTCATGATGTTATTAAATTTTTATGAATTTATTTTCATGATTTTATTAAGTTTTTATAAATTTTTTAATTTTAGGTGTTAAAAAAATAAAAATATATAAAAATTTAATAAGATTGTAAAAAAATATGTTTTTAATGAATTATTACACCTACATAATATTAACTATAATTAAAATTAGTTTCAAATAAAAAAATAAGAATAAACTATTTTAGATTATGTTGACTTTAAAATGAATTGACTTTTATAGATCCCTATTAGATGTCAAATTATTAAATGTAAACATTTACCAATTTTTTTTTTCAAAAATTATATTAAATAAAAAATTTAGTTAAAACTTTGTTTTATATAACAAGTTGTCAGTTGGACGTTTAATAAAGGTCTGCAAACTAATGCACAATATTGCAATGAATGTTTACTTTAAGGATATATTTGCTACATTGGTCGCTGTAAGGACGCTTTCATAACATGAAAATTAATTCAGGGACAAAATTGCAATTTACTGAAATTTGTTATGTGCTTAGATGAATTCAACGATAAATTTTTTAAAATATTTCTAACTATACCATCTTACTTTACGTCAAGCTTATGATAAATAAAATCAATTCTATATAAATACATAGTAATGTGTTTTTAAGGTTTAAAATGTTAAATATGCTCAGGTGACATAATTTTAATTTCAATGAATGAAGACGCATATGTGTGCATGTAATGGAGAGATACACAGTGAAACCAATAAATAGTAAAAAGGCTCAAAGCCCCTTCTGCCCTTTAAATTTCATCAACTTAGATTTTTTACCTCACAAATTTTGGTTTAGGTTCATTTGCCTCTCAAACTTTATAAGTTAGTGGCTTTTCAGTCCACTTAAATGAAAAAGAAATGACTCTTTGGGTTATATGAGAACCGAAATGAAGATAAAAGAAAAGATGAAAGATTAACTAATCATTTGTCCCACATAAAGCTCTAGTTCTACCATTTTGAATAAAAAAATAAATGGACTTTCTCACTTCAAATATAGCAGTTGCAATCTTCTAAATCTTAGCCATCATCCTAAAAGAATTCTTTGTGATGAGCACCAATTTAACAAGTTCTTGAAGATCTGGTATAACCTAAAAAAGTATATGAAACAAACAAAAAAAAAGGACAACAATATAAGCTAAATTGCTATTTTCTTTTCTTTAGAGAAAAAAATGACTCAAGTTAATTTTCTTCGGGCCGTGGATAGAGGGTTAATAAATTTATTGTAATTATGGGATGACTTTTTATTTTCTATTCAACATGGCAGAACTAAAGCTTTATGTGAGGTAAATAATTTAGTTAGCCCTTCAATTTTCTTTTTATCTCTGTTTCAATTCTCATGTAACCTTGAAAGTCATTTCTGTTTCATTTAAGTGGAGCAATAAGTAAAAAGTATTAATTTACAAAGTTTGAGGGATGAATGAACCCAAGTCAAAATTTAGCAATTGAAAAGTTCGAGTTGAAAAAGTTTGAGGGGACAATAGGGGTTTTAGGCCATAATAAAAATGACAAATGTGATGCACGAAATTGAACGAGCCACGGTATTTATGCAATTAATAGTAAGATGTTAAATATCGTTATCGTAAGGTATACCGTACTTTAAATTTTTAAAGTATATCGAATGATATACGGCGCCGCATAACGTTACCGTTTTCACAAAAAATAAATGTTAAAATATTATTTTAAGATGACATAATTTGTTTAATAATTTATTTTTGCACATTTTATATGTATTTTAATTTTTCTTATCATAATTTATCAAATATAAATAAAATATATATGATTGAAGATATTTTTTAATACAAAAAACATAAAAAAAATGTTATATATGGAGCAAAATAAATAATACTAAAGAAATAATTTATTGATATACTATAAATATAAATAATACCATCCATTAATTTTTTATATTAATTAAGAAAAGTAACAAAAAAAATTAAAAGTAAATGTTTATTTTATGATATGTGTATTATTTTTATTTTAATGTTTTATATATTTATGATATTTTGATGTAAAAAAAAAATTGGTGTGAAAAATTAAATACCGCGATGCATACCATACGGTATTTGCGGTATACTGAGATTTTTTGACAAATTACATACAAAAAGTACATGGTATGCAGTAGATCATAAAATACCTTGATATAGTGTTGTATTCCGTACAGTAAAATGATAAAATATAAAAATATTTATACCGCATACTGCAGGTACTCGGTAAACGGGTATATCACGGTATTTAATTCAATGGAATAAGAAAGATTGCTTGGGCAATCTTTGAGAAAATTGAAACACGAAATCGGGTTCCTACGTGTGTGTATATATTAGTAGTATCTGATTTCCCAGCCGACGTGTGTGTGTGTATATTAGTAGTATCTGATTTCCCAGCCGACGCCCACCTCATCTCAAAATTCCTTTATGTGAGTTTGGTGGACTTTGGAGCATCCATCTCAAAATTCCACCCTCCATCTCCTTCAATGACTTGTTTGTTGAAAACTAATCCTAAGTCACCTAAATCCTCCCCATCCGGCGTAAAATGCTTAAAAAAGGTTCAAGAGAGTTTATAATTCCGCTGACTAATGTCATTTGATATTATAAATTATTTCCATTAACTATTTTTATATTATTCTTCTCTGTTTTTCAACGTAAACCTTTACAAATTCAAAAACTAACAACTGAAATTCCTTGAAGCAAAGGAATTGTAAAACCCGGATTATCAAATTAATGACTCGAAGAGTAAAGGCAAGGTGCTTGACCAAAATAACATCTCATTATAACGTCAGCGAAAGGGTAATTACAGCGAGAGGCACAAAAATAAAAATTTATCTCCGTGCTTAAACATGTAATGCCCATCCTTGTCATTTTCACGTACGCCATGAGGGTCAACCATGCTCAACTTCCTTTACAGACAGAGAAGTACAAAAATAGTCTGTGGGTCCTATAAAAAAAAAATGGACTGTGGGTGCTCTCAAAGCTTGTCAAAGTTCCCACCTCGTTGTCCGCCCAAGTCTAAAAAATGGGCATATGACACATTTAGTCCCCAATTGACAAAGAAGCATGAGATGAGTCATAGAACTTTATTTGTGTGCAATTAAGTCAATTTTGACAAAAATAGAAGTTCTAATTGTTTAAAGCGGAGCTATGAGAAATAGTGTAAACCTTGCTTCTTCATAGTTAAAATATAAGGGAATTATTTACAAATTAAAAGGAAATGGTAAATTACTTTAAAAAAATGTAGCATAATAAGAAATTTAAATGAAAGTGGTATAAAAAAAAGTAGGCAAAATTATATAATATACGAACTAGAAATTCTTAGAGGGTAATAAATATGGGCATTAGTAATAAATGTAGCAGTTACTTGCAAAAAGAATTTAAAGATTGCCTATTAAAGGAGAATGACTAGAATTGGTGTTGTAATAATAAACTTGCCCAATATGGTTAAGTGGTGGTTAGAGTTAATTGATAAATAGTTGTTAGAGTTAATGTGAGTAGTCAGTAAAAGAGAGGTTTAGGGGATGTTTGTATCAATTCAGAAACATTCTATGTTTACTTAGAAACAAATTGAGAAACATGGTAGATGTTTGGTTCATGTGTATGCGAAGAAGATGGTTTGGAGTGGTGTTGTGAGATGTGATTGTGATTGCAATAAGATATTCAAAAGCAAGAGCAAAGAAAGACTTGTAGAGATTAGTAATTTAATGGTTGGTTTATAACTGTTTAAAATTTTAGGGTTGAAAGAAAAGAACATGTTGAAAACATTGTTCATCTATAACAAATGAATGTTTTTCAATCATACTAAAATACTTTTCATTTGTACTAAATCATTTTTGTCAGGTAAGGTTTCGAAATAAGATGGATATGGGAAAAGTGTCTATGGTAAAGCGATGAACGCATCTGGAAAAAATGATAAAGTTATGAACAAAAGCATAGAATGAAGAAGTGTAGAAGTTGAATGATAAATGTCACGCAGACTAACAAAAGTGATACACATTTTACGCTATTCTAGTAAAGTGATTTAACATTCCAAAAAAGCAGCATGTTGTGGCACTGTTTAGGAAAGGTGTTATATTTATTATTTTTGAAATTTTTTGGTTCGAGTATGTAAGGGAGGTTGAACTTGTAGATATGAATGAGGAAGGTGAAAAAGACTATATTGATGATGATCAGAATCAATTGGTGCTAAAGTTGAAGAAACTAGTCAATGAATGGGGCTTTGCAGTTGGTGCTAAATATTTCCTTACTAATGGTATCGATGAGGAAAGGGCATGTTAGGGAAAATGCAACTGACACACATGCTTCTAACCTCCAATGGTGCCATTGGAACATGAGATTGGCGATGATGTACTTGATCTTTGTATATTGTAATGAAGTACTATGTATGTCACCACACAAGCTATTTATTGAAATGATGGAGCTTGTGAAGTACTTATGTCCAGAGAAGTGGTTAGAGGTCATAGACACAATTAACCCTAATCAACGGACATAAGATCAAGGGGGTTAAGTGCTCCACTTTTTATTGTTGGGAGATGTAAAACATTTAAAGGGGCCTAAAACATTTCTATGTTTGATATCAATATTTTTATGGATGTTCATTTCAAGTATTAATGTAATATTGTAAGGAGATTTAATAATGATTTATTTAAGTCATTGTCAATTTTATTGATGTATCATTTAAGTTGTGTACTAATTGAACTCTATAATTTAAGAAGCCCAAAATTGAATTCTATAATTTTAAAACCCAAAATCATTTAAGTTGTGTAGGATTTTTGGAAAAATTAGAATAAATAAAAATACACATTTTAATTATTTATAAAAGCCTTCACCACACATAGCATAAGCTAGTTTTATAATCAATTTTTTACAAAGAGACTAGTTAATAGTGAAAAAAATAGCATGTAATTAAACCAACTACAAATGACCTAAATATGGAGAAAATAGAAGCTGCCGACCAGTGTGAATTTTTCCTCCAACACTATGAGTTGGCTTCAACCAACTAATATAATTTATCAATCTTTGAGTACTTAAATGTACTAACTTGGAGTAAGGGATTAACACATATGAGTTAACTAAGTTGAAGGGCTGTTGGTGCACTTAATTAGACCGAGTCAAAAATGAGTGAGGCCTCATCCTCATCCATCTCCCTTGTAGCGACTATTAATTAAAACCATAATTTTTAAAATATGCCACTATTTAAATAATGAAACCATAATTAAAATCATAATTAATTAAGATTTTTTCTCATATAAATATTTCAATATGTATAATAAAATCATAATTTTTAAAGTAGGGAAACTAATAAATAATACTTCATCCATCCCACTTTTTTTGCTTCATTTGACTTTTTTGACTAGTTTGACTTGAATTTATTTATAGTATTATTTGTTTGAAAAATTCAAAAAAAATATATATTTAGAAACTATAGATCTTGATTTTTCATTCATATATAATTTTTTTCATTTATATGCTAAAATGTTAAAAATAAAAAATTATAGATTAATTACTAAAATGTGAATAGTGTAAAGAATTTGGTATAGAGAGAGTACAAGTTTTCTTTCAAGTATTGTAAATGCTTGTTATACAATTAATAGAGTACACATACTTATAATATATTTTAACTAAAAATATGAAAAATAAAACTAAAAAAACACTTAAAAAATGGCCGGTACCAAGACATTTGGTACCAAGAAGGCCCATGAAAGTACCAATTGGAACCACAAAAGTAACAATTGGAACCATTTATTTATCTAGAGCCTTGGATAAGATGTTTGATGAGTGTTATATAGAGTATCACCCTAAATGTAAGCGTATTAAGCTTTCTCATGTACTGTTTGCGGATGACATTATGATTTTTGCTAGAGGTGATCGTAGCTCTGCTAGAAATCTTTCTCATTGTCTGAAAGTTTTCTCCTAAACTACAGGTTTGCAGATTAATTTGGATAAAAGCCAGGTATTTTTTGGGGGGTCTCTCCAGATATTGAGTCTGAAATTCTTTCTATCCTAAACATGCCGAAAGGCAACCTTCCTATTAAATACCTGGGAGTGCCTTTGGTTGATAAAGGTCTCCATTTTCAGCATTATAAGCCCTTGGTAGAGAAATTTTTTTCTAATTTTAATGGTTGGACTAAGCTTCTCTCTTATGCAGGCAGATTGCAACTTATTAAAACTGTCATATTTAGTATCCAAGCTTATTGGTCAAATATTTTTTCTATTCCTAAAGGGGTGCTCCATTATTTGGAGAAATGCTGTAGATATTTTCTTTGGACAGGTTCGACTACAAATAGGAAATTTCCGGTTGCTTGGACTAAGGTCTGTGTTCCTAAAAGCCAAGGTGGCTTAGGTATTTTCAGCTTGATAGGCTGTAATATTGCTTCAAATGGAAAAAAGCTTTGGAGACAAATGAATGATAAGGAAAGCCTTTGAGTCCAATGGATCCACGCTTATTATGTGCGTGGTTCAAATCTTTGGGAAATTATTGGTACAGGTGACGCCTCTGTATGTTGGAAGCATATTTTAAAGGTAAGGCCTCTTTTCTCTGACTTTGTGCATGGTAAGGTGTGGGATTGTGTTAAGAATGGTAAGTTTGTAATGAAAATTGCTTATTTGCATGTGGTGGAAAACTTTGATCAAGTTCACTGGGGCTCTTTAGTTTGGAGTTTTGTCCCAAAGTTTTCATTTGTTTGCTGGAGGGCTATGCTAGATAGACTTCCTACTTTTGATAGATTAAGTAAGTACATGGATGTTAGATCGTCTTTATGTCCTCTGTGTCTTCGAGTTGATGAATCCAGGAATCATCTTTTTTTTAATGCTCTTTTTCCCTTTTTCTTTGGCGGGAAGTAATGTGTAAACTCAGATTGAAGGATGCTCCCAGTAAATGGAACAAGTTCTATGACTGGTTCGGGCGTGTGGTGAAAGGTAAATCAATAAAATCTGCAATCCATAGAGCTTATGTTCCTGCATTGGTTTATGTTATTTGGCAAGAACGAAATAAGAGAATTTACCAACATAGGTGTAGAACACCGTTGGTACTTATGAGGATTATTGAATCCGAACTTTATATTAGATTTGGATACTCGTTGGACAATATATTCTAGATTGTATTACCTGATTTTGCTGTAAAGCACATGTTTAGGATTTGATTTTATTTTATTTCAGGGCAGGCTTTGCTTTTCTGTGTAGGCCCCTGCCTTTATTTTGTAAGTGTCGTTGGGCTTATTTGATGAAATGAATACGCGCACCCTCCGAGGTGTTTCCTGAAAAAAAAAAAAAACAATTGGAACCATGAACATCATTGAATGTACCAATTAGTACCCGATAGGCCCTCAACACTAGCTTATAACTTTGAGGGATGTACCAGCTAATACGCTTCCAAAGGTACTAGTTGATCCGTGGTAGGCCTTCAATGTACCAGTTGGTACCCCTGGGCCTACCAGGTACGAATTAATACCATTGATACCTCTAAGGGCCTACCTGGGAACAATTGATACCTTTGAGGGCCCTTTTAGGTACCAATTGGTACATTTAAGAGTGTTTGTGGTACCATGACAACAATTAATATTTTCCAACAGCCTTTCCAATGTTTTTATGTCGGAAAATAAGTGTTTTTGTAGAAAAATGAAGAATAACGAAGAAAGGCATTTTTCTTTGTGCAAAAGGTTGGAGGGATGCAAAAAGGCTTTTGTTTTTATGGAAGCCTAATCATTTTTGTTGAAGTCTTATTGCTTCTTGTTTTTTTTTACAATGATGACGCTTTTTCTGTACAAGGCTTCATACTCACACTTTTAGTTAAATGTCATTAATCTTTCATCAATGAATCCGACGTTGCTAAAAAGGACATCAAGCTTGCCGTGCTTTTTGGAGGACTAAGTTTACCATCTCTTCCACTTATTTCTCATCGCGGACATTGTAGTGCTGGTTGGTGGCAATATCGTGGACAATTGAGGAGGCAACTTGGCTCCCAAGTTCATCATAGATATCAGTAATGATAATGAAAGGACTATGATCGGTGAATAATCTAGTTGTCTTCTTGCCTATTTCGCTAGCGGCGCCAGCAATGAAAGGTAGGGTTTGGCTACTGAGTTTTGTGAAAACAATTGAATTGCTTAAATTTTCAGCTCAGATGTGGGGCCCATATTTACATTTTTTTTTTTAGTCTTTTGTGGTTACCGTAAGTTACGGTAGTTTTGGGATACCATAGTGAAGCAAGCCCCCCTACAAATTCACATACCACTGAGAGAGAAATCAACAAGTTGTTTTGCCCAAAGTCATACCCTTGCATATCCATGTAAGCTTCCAACAAACTATTGTGGAAATCTGACAAACAACAGTAAAGGAAACTACGCCCTAACGATCCCCCCTTAGTCCCTGCCCTTGAAACAGCATGTTGACATCAATATCAAACACCTACTATATTCAAAAGCCATCAATCCCATGTGTGCAGGCAAACAAAAAAAGGAGGTGCTGCTTCTTGCGGTGCGGGTAACAGAGTCCAAACCAAAATAATCTACCAACCAATTAAATTTAGATAGAAGAAAAAGATCAGCAATCTCAATTTTTGGCATAATGTCATCAAACGAGGAAAAAAGATCCTTTCATGCTCATCTAAGAGTTCTTATACACCAAAATCCCTAGAGATCTAGCCACGAAAGCTTTCAACACCCCATGAAATCCCAAACCCAAAATATCGACTTGGCGATCACCTACAAAATCTAACATTAAAAAAAAAAAAAAAGTTCTGATCGAACCCAAAAAAAACAAAGGGACGATACCTTTGGAGCGTCAACCACGTCCCAGCCCAGGCGCGCCCTCTTCCTTGGGATGTCGATCCAGTAACCTCAGAGGGATCCCGTATATACTACCACTGCAGTGTCAAAGTCCACCGGTGGTCTTAATTTGTCTTTTACGGTTATTTTCCTTTCACAGTACTAATATTCTAATATATATCTAGGGACCGTGAGTATCTTTTTATGCCTTTTCCATCGTTTCAAACATGTTAGGATTTTCAGATTCAAATAATAACTGTAATCATATCTAATTATGAAACACAATCATAACAGAACTCAAATTATTTTTAACTTATTTCTATGCGTCTTTCTCATGGATCATATAGGCAAATCTAACAGAAGGGAAGTCCTCGCCGTCGCCGGTCAGAGGAGGTAAAATCGTGGCGAAGTACGGGGATCAACTTCCCTTGCTCCTCGTCGCACCCAAGGAAGATGACAGGCCAATCTTGTTGTACAACCAGGGACGCCCAGGATTTAAAGCCAGTATCGCTTTCGGCGATCACTTCCGCTGCAACGATACTGAAGTTGCTGCTTCTAGATTTGGTTGGTTTCTTCTCTACAACGACAATGAGAATCGAAGTGGACATTTCTCGGACCTCAAGCCCATTATTTCTTTCTTCTTCTCCAGCCCTTTCGCTTCCAAAATAATTACTTTACCCACTTATCGGTATGCGAGTTTCAGCGCTGCCACCTTCTCCTCCGATCCCACTTGTCCTGGCTGCGCCGTGTTTGTTCTGTTCCAGTCCACTTGGGACGATCCCATGCGGATCTCCGTTTGTAGGATTGGTGCATCAGAATGGAAGACATACGCTTCCCCGGGGATTCCTGGGGGTATTGCCGACCAAGTTACCGTCGGGGGTGTTCTCTTTGGTCTCTCTCGGCTGGGAACTTTGGTCTCCTTCGACCCCACCGACGCAAAGCTTTATGATGAGACGGATTCTCCGATACTGCGTCCTGGGCAGCGTGGGCGGACTCGCATTGCAGAATGTAATGGAGAGCTTCTGTTGGTGAATTTCGTCAAAGGTCCGACTCCAGACGGGAACATATTCAAGTTTGATTTTGAGACGAGAGTTTGGAGGACCGTGGCCATTTCGGGGTTTATGGTGGCCTGTTTGATAGAGAAGCTTTCACCTGCTGGGTCCAACGTCCTGCTCACAGACCAAACAAGGGGAAATGGAAATTGTGGAGGGACACGGAGCGTATATGACTCGTAAAAATTGATGTCGGAGTTTGAAGTCTCCTTCAGGTCAAGAGTCTTATATTTGGAACTTGATTCTTGAGTCTATTCCTAGCCTAGGGGTCATCTCTTGCAAATCCCGTTTCTTCTTCCCACATCTTGTCACTAGTCTCATGGTGGTGGTCGCTATCTAATGTATTATTAGGATAAAAATTTAGCTGTGATGCTGCTCTACATGTTAATGTTCAGTTTTCTTCTACTATGTTACATGTGAATGTTAGTGGATTGCTTTTGCATATTTCCAGATTCTATTGCGTACCAATGAGACAACTCAGAGTGCCCAGTAATGTGATTGTTCAATTCTGTTGGCACTCTATTGCCTTCGAACCAAGGAGCATGTTTGCACTCCCATTTCTGGTTATGTGCGTGTAATCTTGTTCTGGAAGAGCGATTTTATTTCTCAGTTATCAATCCGATTAACAAAGAGTGAAATATGTGTGTGCTAATTAAGTCTTGCTGCAAAAAACATATGTATAGCTGCCAATTAGGAAACGATTTTTAAGTTCCTTAACCACTTTGCTACTTCCTGGCGTGTAAAAAAATTTTACACTACTAATCATGTGTTATGGATCAGAAATTTTTTCCCTTCGTAATCTTGTTCACCAAGCTTCTAAGTACTATACATGTTATTCAAGTTGCGGCCATTGAAGATCATGTTTGTGCTACTAGCGAATTTGATTAATTATTCGAGTACATATGGTTTTGATTCAGTTGATTGTAGGGATCTGGTCAAACTTCTGGTAAAAATGGCACTTAAGGTATTGGACACTACTTTTTTGTTTCATGTTTTGCAAGTTAAACTGCATAGAATGATGGCCAAATCAACGTAGGATCATGACAAGCCATATATATATATATATATATATATATATATATCTTCCTGAACAATGACAGGCCAACATACTGAATCACGTATTCTGTAGCATAAATATAAAAGAACACATACAACAAAAGCATTAGAAAACTAATAACCTCCTTCAGTTCCTTCCAACTTAGCTTGCTTTCATTCCATAGCCATTTGGGAAGAAGAATGGGTGGGTATATAACAATAGCAGCCTAGACATAGCAAAAAGCTAACCTCTAGCTCTCATCAAGCAGGGAAAGGGAGGACTTCCAGCTGTTGAAACCTTTTAGAATCCTAATATCCTAATTGTCCATCATCCTACGGACTGATCTGAGCTGTCAATTGTAATGGAACCAACTGGAATTTAAGGAGTCTCACTGCATTTTGATGACCCAGATTAATTAGTCCATTGTTGTCATTTTCCAACCTTCTATGCTCATAATCCAACTGTTAACTGTTTGCTCCTCTACTTTATGTCAGGGGATTTGTTCTAAAGCTTTGCACTACAATTTTTTTGTTTTTAAATGAGAAGCTTTATGGAGTAATTTAAACCATAATGAGATAATTCAAACTTATTGGAAGACAACTATTAGACAATTTAAGCTGTAGTGATTTCAAAATGTGATATCAGTAAATAACAGATAAGACCAAAAAGTGTTGTTTAATAGAAAAGAAGTGGGGTTTAATTTTCACGAGAAGATTACAGTATTACAATAAAATAAAGTACTGGAGATTAAATAAAGAGAGCCAAATTGATGGAGCCCTAGCTCACACCTTAGAGCACTTTATGAAGCATACTTGTGGCTTTAGCATCCATAGCCGAGCCAAAGGTGATTTACCTTGTAAGCCCATATATTTCTAGCTAAGGATGTCATGTTCAAGTTGGTTTTTCTGCCCATACCCAAGGAGACACTTCATGTCCAAGTATTTGTTCTATCATGCACAATTGAAGCTTAAAGAGGAGCTAGTTAAAGGAGTAATGTTTGAGTTGCATCTAAAGGTTGGATATGACCAAGAATAGCTGGGATTCTTATGGAAATAATCTGCCTTCTAGAACATGCATACAACACATTTTATGTACTTATGAGTATGAATGGCATGTTTGTCAAGTTAGTATTTGAGTCTAGTAGCTCTATGTTGTATTTACTCTTATTTAGGTAGGAAATCTAGTTTAATTATTATTTCTAAGTGTTTCTAAGTGTTTGGGATTAATACTCCTAGTTATTCTATGTTTTGTCCAACTAGGACTCCTAGTTACATTAGACTTAGGGTTTGTGTGTGTGGTGAGCAAATTTTTCAGCCTATTAAAGAGGACATTGTTCTATTGTAAACAGCAGACTATCAATATGAATTAGTGAGACAATTTGTCCACACATCCTCTCTTTTGAGTTCTTTGGAACTCTTCTATCTTCTATTTCTCTTGAATGAAGCTAAGAAGTTTTTCTCAATGTAGTTCATATTCAAATTTTATCTAACTTCACTTCTACAATTCTTTTCTTAACTCAATCTGTTTCTAACTTCTTTTCTTTCTTTTTAATTCAATTTCCTAGACCCAATTTGAGGAGTTGGTGATGTCCATTAAAGCTTGCAAAAAGTATTGGAATCAACCGTCCGTCACAAATACATAATTAGAAGCTTTTTTTTTTTTTTTTTTCTAATGGAACGTAATTAGAAGCTTGATACGTGGAATTGAACTGTCTCTGAGGGGCAAAAAACTAGAAAAAGAAGAAGAAGAGATTAGGATATAATGGTGAAAAAGCAAGCAACTGCAAATTCTTTCTATCAATTAACTTCCCCTGAAAGAGGCCATAGCTTCACTAATGCAGTTTAAAAAAAGCAATCAAAGAATCATACACATCTTGCTTAGCTCTTGCAGCCATGACATAATCAGCATGAGCATAGTCCTCTCTGAACTGGGTCACTAGCTTATCTCCACCATCGTGTGATTCATGATGTTAAGTGATAAGAGGAAAAGAAGCCGAAAAATTCAGAGTAATGGAGAGATTGTTCAATGAAGATGGGTTAAGAAATGTCTAGCATGCATTATTAGGCTTATAGGAGTGAATGGTAGTATCTTTTAGTATTAGTTTATCATGATTAACTTTACAGCTAGCATAAATCTGAAAATATGCAAGTGCTATTTATTGTAATTATCCAACATATTAGAACTATGTAAATGGTTGTTGTTACTCAGTGACCGAATTAGGACTAGTTTATGTATGAGCTAATGGTGTCGAGTAAGTATGGTAAGAGAGTGAAATGCAGGTGAAGAATGTTGTGACTGCCCAAAACAGAGAAGTTAGAAACAGACCAGTGTCTCTGAGTTCTTGGTGAGGCGGTGTGAGAGAGTGCTACCAATACAAGTGTTATGAGTGAGAGAAGATTAGAATGTATAATACATTTGGCCAAAAGTAAAAGTAGGTCAAGTTTATTCTTCAACACTATGGATCAAGAATCCCAGAATTGGAAGAAGGCCATGATAGGCACGTAGATGACTTGATTCGCAGTCACTCCCAAAACAAAATCTATATGAGTAAATTTCTCGATGTACTGAACCACCAACTTGTCTTCATCATCGCCTTCGAGGGTATTAAGCAGAATCTGCACACCCTGAACATCCGCTAGCATGTCCTGTTCCTCCATATCCAGTGAACAAAGGAAAGTCTTTTGGGATATGTATCATGTTATGTATCGGTGGAGTAGGCTGACCGTAATGATTCATATTCTCAACTTTACTCCTGTAGTCATACATTGTTATCATCTCCGTCTTGATCACTGGCCGAAAAGTGGAAACAAGAATACTGAGTAATATAGGTCACAGCTTGCCATACAAGCCAAGTGAGAGGCTTACTTTGGGACAGACGGATCATGTTCTTGGTAGAAGTTGGTTTGAGTGAAATTCTCGAAAAATGAACCCACCATTGAAGAATTTAAAGTTTGAGCTTGGGGACATGCAATGAAGAGGCAATAGAGCTTTAGTATCAACGTTGCAATAAACTTGCTTTCACCTTTTGTACCCTAAAGCAAGTTTATTACTGGGAAAAAAAAAAGCTTACCAGTGGCAGCTTCCATTAACTAGGAGCAGACAACATTTTGGTGCCACACATGGTATTCCCAAGAGCAAGGACATTTGCTCCCTGTTGCATGTTTGGCTTTCAAAGTTTGGTGTTGAAATATGTTCTTACTCTTTTGGAAGGAACTCACGCACCCCCAACCAGTACAGGTCCTGTCAAATAAATGGTACTACTATGTAAAAATATTGGCAAGTCACTTTCACTTATATGGGAAGCTTTCTTTTAAATTAAGGCCAATCCGTAATACAAGAATTATAGTATGTAGTTACTTAACTCACCTAAAAAGAGATGAGCGCTGATTTTAGTTGGGAAAAAAAGGGAAATGTGGCTCAAGTTGTTGGTTTTTTGGAGAAAAATGCAGGAGAGCAACGTTGGTTTTTAGAAGCTAAAACAAATGCTGGAATAGCTTGCATTTTCATTTACTTCATCAAATTTAAATACATAAGAAGATAAGATTACTTTCCTAATCTTTTGCAACTAACTAGCTGAAAAACAGCTTACATAACTCAACTAACAACATAATGTACCTAAGCAATCATAACAAATAGATTTAGTGAATCTTCCAGCAACTGTTTGTGCAACAAGGAAGAGTCCTCCTTCTGCACGTTTCTGTCCAGCTTTGCTTTCATGCTCCAAGGACATCTGATTAACACTCCTCCTTGTCCTTGGAGCTCACAATTCCTAGTCTTTCCCTTAGATCTTCAAACCGAGCTTTAGGTAATGCTTTGGTGAAAATGTCTGCCTCTTGATCTTGTGTATTGCAGTGAAGGAGCCTTACTTCTCCTTCCTTTTGAACTTCCCTCAAGAAATACAGCTTCAGTTTGAAATGTTTAGTCTTCCCATGAAACACAGGATCTTTGGACATAGATATTGCAGCTTGGTTATCTACAAAAATTGTAGTTCCTTCATTCTGCTCTTCATGGAGGTCCTTCATTAGCTTTCTCAGCCAAAGGGCTTGATTAGTCGTGGCACAGGCAGCCACGTATTCTGCTTCAGCTGTGGATTGAGCCACCACATCTTGCTTCCTTGAGCACCAGGAGAATACAGCTGTTCCAAGCTTAAAGCTGTAACCAGTAGTACTCCTCATATCATCAATGCACCCAGCCCAATCACTATCTGAATAACCTTGTAAAGCATAATCCTTAACTTTTCCAAACATTAAACCATAATCTGTTGTGCCTTTGATGTATCTGACTATTCTTTTTGCTGCTTGAAAGTGTGTGGAACTAGCACAATGCAAATACCTGGACAAAATACTCACAGCTTGCATAATGTCAGGTCTTGTTGCTGTTAGATACATAAGACAGCCAATGAGGCTTCTGTACACAGCCTCGTTTGCTTTCTCAGAGCCATCTTCCTTGCTGAACTTTTCTTTTGGATTCATTGGTGTGGAGACAGGCTTGCATTCACCCATTTTAAACTTCTTCAGTATCTCCAGGGCATACTTGTGCTGCTTCACGAAAATTCCTTGCTATTTCTGTTTTATTTCCATACCCAAGAAATACTTCATCTCTCCAAGGTCTGTCATTTCAAACACCTCAGTCATGCTATCTTTGAACCACCTTATTAGCTCCTTGCTGCTTCCCGTCACTAAAAGGTCATCAACATACAGAGAGACAATAAGCATTTGAGTGTCAGCATTCCTTACATATAAGGTGAATTCACTGAGGCTTCGTTTGAAACCTAAGTTAATTAGATAGGAATCTATCCTGCTGTACCAGGCCCTAGGAGCTTGCTTCAAACCATATAGAGCCTTTTTCAGTAAATATACTTTGCCCTCTTTTCCTTGGACAGAAAAACCTTCTGGTTGTTCGACATAAATCTCTTCCTTCATATAGCCATTTAGGAAGGCTGACTTGACATCCATTTGATGTATTATCCACCCCTTTTGTGCAGACACAGCCACCAGCAACCTTACTGTATCAAGCCTTGCCACAGGAGCAAATGTTTCTGAGAAATCCACTCCAAATATCTGTGCATAGCCCTTCACCACTAATCTAGCTTTATGTTTGTTCACAGAACCATCAGGATTTTGTTTGGTTCTATAAACCCATTTGACTCCTATTGCTTTCTTGTGTAATGGTCTGTCCACTAGCTCCCAGGTTTGATTCTTTTCAATCATCCTTAGCTCCTCATTCATTGCCTCTACCCATTTAGAATCATGGGCAGCAGCTTCATACCCTTCTGGTTCAAGCACAGCTACATTGCAGCTGTCATAGATCACAGCTAATGTCTTGGTTCCTCTCACAGGAGGGTCATCAACATCCTCAGTCTCCTCCTCGAATGAAGGCTCTTTTGTGTCTTCCTTTTCTTTGTTCCAGCACCACTCTTCATTTTCAAGGAATTCCACATTTCTGCTGACAGTGAGCTTGCTGCATTGTGGGAGGAAGATTCTGTAGGCCTTTGAGGTTTGACTATAACCCACAAAAATCCTAGCTTCTGCCTTCTTGTCCAGCTTGTCTCTCTTTACCTACGGTACATAAGAGAAACATAGACAGCAAAAAATTTTCAAGTTTTGAACCCTTGGCCTGAAGCCATACCAAGCTTCAAATGGAGTTTTTCCTTCTACTGCTTTGGTGGGCAATCTGTTTAGCAGGAACACAGCAGTGTTTGCTGCTTCTGCCCAGAATTTCTTTGGCAAGTCTTTGTAATGAAGTAGGCATCTGGTCATTTCCATGATTGTTCTATTCTTCCTTTCAACTACTCCGTTCTGTTGAGGGGTGTAAGGAGCAGTTTTCTGATGTTCTATGCCAGCTTCATGACAGAATTGGTTGAACCTTGCTGAGGTGTATTCTCCCCCATTGTCTGACCTTATAGTCAGTAATTCTGTGCCACTTTGATTCTCAATCCAGGCCTTAAATTTCCAGAAAATGTCAGCAACATCTGATTTTTGTTTCAGAAAGTAGATCCAACACATCCTTGTATAGTCATCAATGAAAGTCAGATAGTACTTACTTCCATTTAGGGATGGAGTTTTAAGAGGGCCACCTACATCAGTGTGTACCAACTGAAGCTTCCTGGTTGCTCTCCATGTTTTGCTTCGTGGGAAAGGTAGCCTACTTTGTTTCCCGAGATGACATGCTGCACACAAGGGTAGGTTTTCCTCGAGTGCAGGCAGGCCTTCAACCATTTCTCTCTTCTTCAGATGCTGTAGAGCACCATGATGGAAATGTCCTAACCTTCTGTGCCATAGCATGGTGTCACCTCCTGTCACCATTACTGTCGCTTGATCTTCTTTTACCAAGTCCAGTGCAAAGCTCTTGTTCTGCATTCTGACTTTGAAAATATCCTTGTCTGCCCCATCCTTTATTACGCAGCAACCACCTTCGAAATGTACCTTGAAGCCTTTTTCAAGCAGCTGGGCAACACTTAACAGGTTTTGATCTATGTTAGGAACATAGAGTACATCAGAAATTAACTTCAAACCTATGTGTCCTTTGATGGCTATGGTTCCTTTGCCTTCTGCTTCTAAGTAATCACCATTTCCAATCCTTATTCTGGATGACACTGATCTGTCCAGCTCCTTAAACAACTTTATGTCATGCATCATGTGGTTGGTGCAGCCATTATCTATTAACCAACTTTCTGTTATGCTTGCAAAGGAGCTCACTGTGAACAGTTGCTCTTCCATACCATCAGCCTGCTTTGCCTCTCCTGTTTACTGTTGCTCCTTGCAGATTCGTTCTATGTGTCCTAATTGACCACACTTATTGCATTTGCGGTTTGGCCTCCACCAACATCTCTCAGGTGGATGATTGAGTTTCTTGCAGTGGGGACATGGATTTTTCTAAACTGGGTTGGTTCCACCTTTGGCAGCTGAACTTGCTTTTGATCCTTCATTTCTTCTTTTATCTGCCTTGCCTTTTGTGTTTGGTGTCTTGGCCTATAGAGCACCTTCCACAGAACCTTCTTGTCTCATAAGTCTCCTTTGTTCTTGAGCTTGCAAGGCACTTAAGAGTTCTGTTAGAGTGATGCTGGTCAGATCCTTTGTTCCAGTGAAGACAGCGTGGCTTCAAATTTTTCTGGAAGAGTGACCAAAACCTTTTGCACAATCCTAGCATCCTTAAGCTTTGAGCCCAACAGCCTTACTTGATTTGCTATGTTTAGAAGCCTGTCAAAGTATTCCATGACAAGTTCCGTCTCCTTCATCCTTTGCATTTCAAATTCTCGCAGCAAGTTCAATGCCTGCATGTCTTTGATCTTCTCACTGCCTTCATATTCTTGTTTCAGGTAGTCCCATATCTCCTTGCCAGATTAAAGTGTCGTTATCCTGTTGAAGATTGAAGATGACATGGCTGAGAACAATGTGGCCTTTGCTTTGGACTTCCTTTGCTTTCTCTCTTTGTGGTTCTTTATTTGAGCCATGGTTGGGTTTTCTAGCAGTGGGAGTACTTCATAATCTTCTTCAATGGCTTCCCACAAGTCATTGGCCTCGAGGAAGGCCTGCATTCTGATGGACCAAGCTTGAAAATTTGAACCATTGAAGACTGGAGGTGCAAGAACGTTGAAGGGTGTTTCAGCATCCATTTGGACTGGTTTGATTGTTGGTGTTTTGTGCTCAGGTCCCCTTGAGAAAATGGGCTCTGATACCAATTTGTTGGTTTTTTGGAGAAAAATGCAGGAGAGCAACGTTGGTTTTTAGAAGCTAAAACAAATGCTGGAATAGCTTACATTTTCATTTACTTCATCAAACTTAAATACATAAGAAGATAAGATTACTTTCCTAATCTTTTGCAACTAACTAGCTGAAAAACAGCTTACATAACTCAACTAACAACATAATGTACCTAAGCAATCATAACAAATAGATTTAGTGAATCTTCCAGCAACTGTTTGTGCAACAAGGAAGAGTCCTCCTTCTGCACGTTTCTGTCCAGCTTTGCTTTCATGCTCCAAGGACATCTGATTAACAATATCTTCCACATGCCAATAAATAGTCTCATCGATCCAAATTAAAAAGGTCAGAAACCACTCTCCATTCTGGTGCTGCCCATGCGTAAGCCCTCATGTGCCCGTCGCTCCCAAAGCTGTATAAAACTAGCAGAGGATACTCCAGTGCCACTGCGAGTCATGAGATCCTCGAAGTTAGCATAGTGTCAACCAGTTTTGTTTTCCAGAGAGATGTTAAGAATTAAGGTCTCATAAGCTTCAGAATTGGGTTCCACATAAGCAGTGGCTCGATCAGGAGCATATACGCAACTGAGACTGCTAATATACCCTGTTCTGAGAAGAAAAGCTCGTTTGTCGTATTAATGAAGTTCAAACACTTGTTGGTTGTATCGTAGAAAACAAGGCAAGAGGTTTATAACAATAGCAGTAAAGAAAGGAATAGAAATTTTACTTGAATCCCACACGCCATTGTTATTCATTTAAATGCTCTTTATATAGAGCTCAAAATATAACAGCCAATCAAGATCTCTTCCTAGTATCAACTAAATATCCCTAATATCAAGCAAGTAACAACTTCCTAAGGACTTGGTCTATTTGCCTAATATTCAGCAAATCTGTAACTGAACCTACTGAGGCACGTTTCCAACACTCCTCCTTGCCTCAATAGCTGCAGAGGCCTAAGTTCTCTCTTATCATTTCAAAGCAAGCTTTTGGTAAAGCTTTGGTTAAGATATTAGCAACTTGATTCTCAGTCTTGCAATAAACCAGCTTGATTTCGCCACCCTTTTGTACTTCTCTTAAGTGATACAGCTTGATCTTGAAGTGCTTAGTCTTGCCATGAAAAACAGGACCATTTGAAATTGCGATTGCAGCTTGGTTATCTACATGAATCTTTGTTGGCTCATTTTGCTCCATATGTAAATCTGCAAGTAATTTTCTGAGCCAAATTACTTGATTCACAGCAGCAGTAGCTGCCACATATTCAGCCTCAGCAATGCTTTGAGCCACCACATCTTGTTTCTTTGAACACCACGTAAACACTCCTGATCCAAAGCTGAAGCAGTAACCTGATGTGCTTCTCATGTCATCAATCGAACCTCCCCAATCACTATCAGAATATCCATGAAGCTTAATATCCTGAGAGTGAGTGTACTTAATACCATAATCTGCAGTGCCTTTAACATATCTCACAATCCGTTTAGCAGCTTGAAGATGCACCTCACTAGCACAATGCATGAATCTTGAAAGTATGCTTACAGCAAACATAATATCAGGTCTGGTTGCAGTGAGATACATCAAGCAACCAATCAGGCGTCTATATTTGCTTTCATCAACTTTTTCTGCTCCATCTTCTTTGCCGAGTTTTTCCTTCTGATTCATTGGTGTGCTGGTGCTTTTGCAATCTTCCATGTGAACCTTTTTCAGTATTTCCCTTGCATACTTCTTTTGACTTATGAAGACTCCATCATGATCTTGCTTTACCTCCATACCCAAAAAATAGGTCATCAAGCCAAGGTCTGTCATCTCAAATTCCTTGAGCATTTCAGCTTTAAACTCCTTCACCAATTTATCATTGCTTCCTGTAACAAGCAAGTCATCAACATAAACAGAAACTATAATTAAGTTAGTATCTGTTGCTTTTACATATAATGTAGCTTCACTTGGACTTTTAACAAATCCAAGACTTTGAGGTATTCATCAATCCTGCTGTACCAGGCCCTGGGAGCTTGTTTAAGACCATATAAGGCCTTCTTTAACAAGTAGACCACCTCCTCCTGTCCCTTGACTTGAAATCCTTCAGGCTGCTCTACATAAATCTCCTCTTGAATATAACCATTCAAAAAAGCAGATTTTACATCCAACTGATACGTCTTCCATCCCTTTTGGGCTGCCAAGGCAAGCAACATTCTAATTGTATCCAACCGTGCCACTGGAGCAAAAGTTTCTAAGAAATCTACTCCAAACACTTGACAATATCCCTTCACCACTAATCTGGCTTTATATTTATTTACAGAACCATCAACATTAAATTTGGTCCTGTAAACCCATTTGACTCCAATGATCTTCTTGTTTTGAGACCTATCCACCAGCTCCCAAGTGTCATTTTTTTCAATCATTCTGAGCTCCTCTTTCATTGCTTCAATCCATTTATCGTCCTTCTCTGCTTCTTTAAATTCTGCAGGCTCAGAAACAGAAACATTACTTCTTTCATAAATGTCAGACAAGGACCTTGAACCTCTAACAGGAACATCATCTATGTTATCATTAGAGTATTGTGGAATTTCTTGCTGCTGCTCCTTTACTGGCTCATCCCAACTCCATTGCTTGTCCTCCATGAACTTGACATCTCTACTCACCAGAATTTTTTTATTTTGTGGTTGAAAAATTCTGTAAGCTTTGGAAGTGCCGCTATATCCAATGAAAACTCCAGGTTCTGCCTTTTATCAAGTTTGTCTCTTTTAACCTGGGGCACAGAAGAAAAACAAACAACCAAAAACCTTTAGATTCTATAAATTTGGTTTGTAACCAAACCAAACTTCAAATGGAGTTTTTTCTTGCAGAGCTCTAGTTGGCAGCCTATTCAGTAGAAACACTGCAGTGTTTTGCAGCCTATTCAGTAGAAACACTGCAGTGTTTGCAGCCTCTGCCCACAGCTTCTTTGGCAAATCCTTCTCATGTAGCATACACCTTGTCATTTCCATGATACTTCGATTTTTTCTCTCACTAACCCCATTCTGTTGTGGCGTGTAAGGGGCTGTGAGTTGGTGTTCAATGCCAGCTTCTTCGTAGAACTTGTCAAAAATGTCATTTGTGTATTCTTTCCTGTTATGGAATGTTATATTATATTTTAGGAAGGATAATATTTCTTTCTTTATTCCTAAGGATTTCTTTCCTTGTATTCCTCTCCTATCTAATATATAAAGGTCATGTGAGGGTCTTGTATTATTAAGCCCTCTGTTTCTTTCTCTGATATTGTTTAACATGGTATCAGAGCCATAGCCTAACTTTTTCCAGCCTTACGTTTCCGCTGCCAACACCAGAAAACTGTTTTCAGCCTTACGTTTCCGCTGCCCTAACCAGTAACCTTATCTATACTTAACCAAATCGAAAACCAAGAACACAGCCACCACCAGGAGTCACCGCCAACCAAACCAGTACCGGCGGTGCTGCCGGAAAACCTCCCACGCGCCGCCGTCCGGCAACCTCCGGCAACGGCGTTCTGATGGGTGTGCTCGCCTTTCTGTCCTATACAAGTTTCTGGTCTTGTTTTATGTCAATTATGACCAGAAGTTGAGTTTCTTCGTTCTTCAGTCGTTTCCAGTCAGTCAGTACATCATCAGCCTAGTTTTCTGTTAGTTTCTAATACTGTCAGTCATCAGTAATCAGAAACATGTCAGGACCTGATGATAACAGTCCTCAAGGGTGTTTTCTGCCGGTCATTGTCCCACCAGCATCACATGAGGAGTTATCTTCGGTTACAACCCCACAGCAGTTTGTCACGATATCTCAGGAAGAGTATACTAAGTACCTGCAGTATTAGTCCGCACAGCAGGCTTCCACTTCTTCTATGGCTTCTGTTGTTCATCGAGGTAACCCAACAAACCCAAAAGCCTGTTATTCCTCTAATCTTCCTAGAAATCAACTCTGGTTATTGGATTCTGGTGCCACTGACCATATTTCAGGTAAAATAATCAATTTTGACCATATTTCATCTTTACCAGTATCTCATAATAAACTCACCATTACAGATGGATCCACCACCACCATTAAAGGTGTTGGACCCACCCATCCTTGTCACTCTCTCACTTTACCATCTACTTTATTTGTTCCAAATTTTCCTTTCAACCTTATGTTTATAAGTAAGCTTACCAAACAGCTAAATTGCTCAGTTTGTTTCTTCTCTGATCATGTCATTATCCAGGATTTGAAGAGCAAGAAGACGATTGGAGAAGGGCATGAATCGAATGGAATGTACTATTTTGATAAACTGCAGTCATCAGTTGCTTGTCATACATCGGTATCACCTCAATTAGTTCATAGTCGTTTGGGTCATCCATCTTTAGCAAATCTCAAGAAGCTTGTTCCAGATTTAGTTTCAGCCTCCAATTTAGATTGTGAGTCGTGTCAACTAGGAAAGCATCATCGTGTTCCCTACTTTCCTCGAGTCAATAAAAGGGTTGAAAAACCTTTTATGCTAGTTCATACAGATATTTGGGGTCCAAGTCGTGTCAAGTCTAAATTAGGTTTTCAATATTTCATAATTTTTGTTGATGATTTTTCTCGAATGACTTGGTTGTTTTTAATGAAAGATCGTTCTGAGTTATTCTCTATTTTTTGTACCTTTTGTGCTGAAATTCAAAATCAATTTAATTCTCGAATTAAAATTCTTCGCAGTGACAATGCTAAAGAGTATTTTTCTCACTCAATGTCTAGCTACATGCAGCAACAGGGGATTATACATCAATCCTCCTGTCCAAAGACATCTCAACAAAATGGAGTGGCCGAGAGGAAAATCCAACACATTGTTGAAACAGCTCGTACCCTTTTAATTCACATGAATGTTCCCAAAAGTTTTTGGGGCGATGCTATTCTTACTGCATGCTTCCTCATAAATCGGATGCCTTCCTCTATTTTGTTGGGTAAAATTCCATTCTCTGTTCTCTTTCCTTCTCAAGCTCCGTTTTCTATTCTACCTCGAATATTTGGGTGTGTTTGCTTTGTTCATCAGCACCAACCTGGCACTGACAAATTAGATCCTAGAGCCTTAAAATGTGTTTTTCTTGGATACTCTCGTCTTCAGAAAGGGTACAAATGTTTTTGTCCTTCACTGAATCGATTTTTCGTTTCTGCTGATGTTACGTTCTTTGAAAACACACCTTATTTCTCTAATACTCAATCTGTGTCTGCTGATGCCGATGACTGTTTGCCTTTACCATTTGTACCAACCCAAATAGCTCCTGATGCATCAAACACTAGTAGTACATCTTTAGAGCACATTCCTGATACTGATCCCCCACCGTTAGAGCGTCTGTGTCGTCCTGACCTGCAGGTTTATACTCGACGTCCTCGAGTTGAAGTACCACTAGGAGATTCATGCTCATCACAATCGTCTTCTTCATCTTCAATACCTAAGGGTGATGATTTGGATCTTCCAATTGCACTCCGCAAAGGGAAAAGGTCTTGTACTTCTCACCCAATCTCCAACTTTGTTTCTTATGATTCTCTATCACTGTCATACTCTGCTTTTGTTTCCACCTTATCCTCTATACCCTTGCCTAAGTCTGTTTCAGAAGCCATCTCTCATCCTGGATGGAAACAAGCTATGGAAGAAGAGATGTCAGCTTTGCGGACTAATAACACGTGGGACTTGGTTTCTCTTCCGCGTGGTCAGACTGTTGTGGGTTGTCGCTGGGTGTTTACTGTAAAGGTTCATCCCGATGGGACAGTTGATCGATTAAAAGCCCGTCTGGTTGCAAAGGGATATTCCCAAGTATATGGCATGGACTATTCAGAAACCTTTTCTCCAGTAGCCAAATTGACATCTGTTCGTATCATCATTGCATTGGCTGCTACATATGCATGGCCTTTACATCAGTTAGATGTGAAAAACGCCTTTCTTCATGGAGATCTTGAGGAAACTATCTACATGGAGCAAGCACCGGGGTTTGTTGCTCAAGGGGAGGTTGATCGTGTATGTCGACTAAATAAGTCATTGTATGGTTTGAAACAATCGCCACGGGCATGGTTTGGTCGTTTCAGTTCAGTTGTTATGGAATTTGGTTTACAGCAGTGTGGTGTGGATCATTCTGTCTTTTATCGCCACTCTGAAGCTGGTAAAATCCTCTTGATCGTCTATGTTGATGATATTGTTATTACTGGTGATGATGCATCTGGTATTCAATTGTTGAAGGTTTTTCTGCAAACCAAGTTTCAGACAAAAGACCTTGGTCCACTGAAATATTTCTTGGGAATTGAGGTAGCACGGTCTAAGACGGGAATATGTCTTTCGCAAAGAAAGTATGTTCTAGACCTTCTAGAAGAAACTGGTTTGTTGGGAACCAAACCGGTTGACAGTCCCATGGAGCCAAATGTCAAGCTTGATGTAGATAAAGGGGAATTGTTGGAAGACCCTACCAGGTATCGAAGACTTGTTGGCAAATTAAATTATCTGACTGTTACTCGTCCAGATATTTCATTTGCTGTAAGTGCAGTAAGTCAGTTCATGGACTCTCCCCGTACTAGCCATTGGGATGCAGTCGTTAGAATCTTGAGATATCTCAAAGGTGCACCAGGACAAGGTCTTCTTTACCAAAATCATGGTCACACTCGGATTCGAGGATACACAGATGCTGATTGGGCAGGTTCCTACGATCGACGGTCTACGTCAAGCTATTGTGTATTCATGGGAGGAAACTTGGTGTCCTGGAAAAGCAAGAAACAAAGTATTGTCGCAAGATCAAGTGCTGAATCCGAGTATAGGGCAATGTCATATACTACATGTGAACTAGTTTGGTTAAAACATCTTCTCATGGAACTTGGTTTCGGACACTCAACTCCTATGGAATTAATGTGTGATAATCAAGCAGCCATTCACATTGCTTCTAATCCTGTTTTTCATGAGAGAACCAAACATATCGAAGTTGACTGCCACTTTGTTCGTGAGAAGCTTCAAAGAAGTTTGATCAAGACCCCATATGTCAAATCAGAGGATCAACTTGCTGACTTGTTCACCAAAGCTTTAGGAGGATCTAAAGTAAAGTCTATATGTGACAAGCTTGGAGTTTATGATATGTATGCTCCAGCTTGAGGGGGAGTGTTATGGAATGTTATATTATATTTTAGGAAGGATAATATTTCTTTCTTTATTCCTAGGGATTTCTCTCTTTATTCCTAGGGATTTCTTTCCTTGTATTCCTCTCCTATCTAATATATAAAGGTCATGTGAGGGTCTTGTATTATCAAGCCCTCTGTTTCTTTCTCTGATATTGTTTAACATTTCCCATTATCAGATCTTATCTTCTGCATTCTGCAACCACTTTGATTCTCCACCAATGCTTTATACTTCCAAAATGTATTAGCAACCTCAGATTTGAATTTGAGAAAATAAATCCAGCAAAATCTGGTATAATCATCAATAAATGTTATGTAGTACTTACTACCATTTAAAGATGATGTTTTCTGAGGTCCTCCAACGTCTGTGTGTACGAGTTGCAGCTTGTGTGTTGACTTCCATGTTGTTTGAGGGAAGGATTTTCTAGCTTGCTTGCCATATTGACAAGCCACACAATCAGCTAGCTTGTTTTCTAGCAAAGGAACACCTTTCACCAAATTATGCTTCTGCATATATAGAAGTCCATCATGGTGGAAATGTCCGAGCCTTTTGTGCCATAATTCTGCATTGCTTATGGTGCTTGAAAAGGCTATTTGCTCCTCCTCCAACAGATTTAAAGCAAAGCTTTTTGCTTTTATTTTCACCTTGAATACATCTTTGCCCTTCAAGTCTTTAATCAAGCACCATTTGTCTTCAAATATAACTTTGAAGCCTTTTTCAATCAACTGGCCAACACTAAGCAGGTTCTGGTCAATGTTAGGCACATATAGAACATTAGTAATATACTTCAAACCTGTTAAGCTTTCTATGGCCACAGTCCCTTTCCCTTTGACTGAAAAAAATTCACCATTTCCAATTTTTACGTTGGAAATGATTGTTTTATCAAGCTCTTTGAAGAGCTCTTGGTCATTGGTCATGTGGTTTGTGCAACCACTGTCAATCAGCCAGGAGTCGCCTGAGCTGTTGCTTGTTGCGAAGCAAGTTGCAACAAAAAGTTGCTCCTCTTCCTGTTGCTCGGTAGAAGCCCTTGCCTCCTCGTGTTGTTGGGACTTGCAAATCCGCTCCATGTGTCCAATCTTTCCACATTTTCTACACTTGACATCAGGCCTCCACCAACATTTTCTTTGTGGATGATTTGTTTTTTTGCAATGTGGGCAGACTGGATAGATCTCTTCCTTGTTTTTGTTGTTGTTGTTGTCGACCGTTTTCCTTTTATTGTTGCTCTTCTTATCTTTACCTCCTCTCGAACTTTCTGCCTTTGCTTGAAAAGCACCCTCCATTGATTCTTCTTTTCTCATCATTCTTCTTTGCTCTTGTGCCTGTAATGCATTCACCAATTCTGCCAAGGTTATGCTTGTCAAGTCTTTAGATTCTTCTAGTGAAGAAATTTTAGACTCGTATTTTTCAGGCACAGAAACAAGAATTTTTTGAACAATTCTTTCATCAGAAAAGTCCTTACCAAGCAACCTCACCTTATTAACAATACCCAGCAACTTGTCAGAGTAGTCTCTGATGGTTTCTGTCTCCTTCATTTTCAGCATTTCAAACTCCTTGATCAAGTTGAGTACTTGCATACTTTTTGTTCTTTCATTGCCTTGGTATTCCTTTTTTAGGTAGTCCCATATATTCCTTGTTGACTCCAAGTTCATTATTCTTGTAAAGACAGTGCTCGAAACAGTAGAGAATAGGCAAGCTTTGGCTTTGGACTTCCTGGTCTTCCTCTCTTTGTGGGCCTTGAGCTGAGCCACTGTAGGATTTACCGGCAATGGGGGCACATCGTAGTCTTCCTCTATAGCCTCCCAAAGATCCAATGCTTCAAGGTAGACTGTCATTTTGACAGCCCATACTTGATAGTTATCACCATCAAAAATTGGTGGTGCAATATGGGAGAAATTGATTTCAGTTTTCATTCTTGAAGGTAGTTGTGTTTTTGTTTTGTGTTTTGATTTCTCAACTCACAGGTCCCTCAAGAACAAAAGAAGCTCTGATACCAATCTATTGGTTGTATCATAGAAAACATGGCAAGAGGTTTATAACAGTAGCAGTAAAGAAAGGAATAGAAATTTTACTTGAATCCCACATGCCATTGTTATTCATTTAAATGCTCTTTATATAGAGCTCAAAATATAACAGCAAATCAAGATCTCTTCCTAGTATCAACTAAATATCCCTAATATCAAGCAAGTAACAACTTCCTAAGGACTTGGTCTATTTGCCTAATATTCAGCAAATCTGTAACTGAACCTACTGAGGCACGTTTCCAACAACACTCTCCGCCCTAGTACATAATGCAGAAATTTGGCTTCGCAGTTTAAGTTAATAAATCAATTAGTTGTGTTTTATGCGTTTGGTCTATATATTTTCTAGGAATTGCTATAACTCTTTTGAGAAGTTTGGGAAAGTTTGGGTTCATGGCATGTTTTAAGGTTTAGTTTGCAAAGTTTAGAACAATAAAGTTTATAATGAGAGTAATGTGTTTTGCTCTTAACCAACACAAACGCCCAGAATGTGCCAAAAAAGCATAACCAATAGCCAATGAAAACTCAACATATCAACTACCTGAAAGCATAGGGAAATCATCCTAAAGGTGGAAAAGGGATTCATATCCATGACAAATGAAAGCAATTCAGCAGCACTTGTTGGAACTTAACCAGCAATTACAGATGGTTCATTCATGGAAGAAAATGAAATCGTAGCCAATGATCTGTTCTTCAAACTGCATTTCAGGGGAGGCTTTTTCATGGACAGATTAATGTTTTTTAATCATCATTATAACTCCAACAACATGGATCATCCTCAGATCATCCTTTACTGGATGGAAGGAGTATCAACAGAGAAGGTGCTATCAAAAACCTGGAATGAAAGTTGATTAAATAACGAATGGCCCTGTTTGTGTTTGTGTTTGTGGATGAGGGGATTCTTAAGATGAGTGTAAATCCATATAACTTAGCTTGAGAACCTTTGGTCTGTTTGAATCATCAAAGTTTATTAGAGTGTGGTTTTTGGGTTTCCAGATCCTTTTTGAAATATGTAAATTTTATTTATGCTACTGAAGGGAAAAGAATCTTGCAAAAGCCTGAGTTAAAGTCTTTAACTTAGTACTGTGGTGTATTGTGAACTAAACTTATGTATATAGTCACTTCTACTGATGCTGCAGCTTTCCTCTAAGAGTCTATTTGCACAATTTACCTTTGAATGATTTTGGGTAAAGTCATGGAAAAATTGTTACAATCTATTTGTAAGATTATGTTGGTAAAGTTTGCCCAGAAGGTGATGAGATATTATGGTTTTAGTAACTGGATTCTATTAAAAGTGTATATATCCTACTTAGCCTCAGTCACCACCATGGCTTCAGATATGTTCCAAGGACCTCCAGACTGCTTTCTGCCTATGTTTTGATGGTTAATTTTATGCCTGCAATTTGTTTGTTTCTTATAACTACTCTTTTTCTTCTGGTTCTTGTCACAGGTTTTCATAATTTAACACTTTGTTCAAGTCTTCTGGCAAGCCTATGCTTTATGGACCTAGCCTTATCATCCATGTAAACATGATTTTGGTTTTGTTTTTCTTTCTTTGATATAGTGTTACTTCCATATGACTAGGTAATAGTTAGATTTGGCCATGTTTTGTTTGTGAAGCAACCATTTTGCGAAAATTTTCAGCAAATGCATTTATTTGTAATGTTGCAACAACTCCAGTCTAATATGTGCTTCACTGCTGGAAAATCTTTGTGAAACTAGATTGCATTCTGTTTAAGGATATTGTATTATGGTGTGTGTATGCTAATAATAATATGATATCTTGTAAGGACGGTGTGAATTGAAGTGTGTAAGGTCTGTTACTTTTCTTGCAGGTCTGCTTACCATAGTTGCTTCACTACTGACACCCTAGTGTTTGTCATTCTGCTGAAACATGACAAATGTAATCTAAACTACGCTCTCTTTCTTCTTCTTCTTCTTCTGGTTTTTTCTTTTTCTTTTTTCTTTTTTTTTTCTCTATGTTGGGCTTCACTAACAGTAGAAGCTGTAGTTAAGTGCTTGTGTTGTCTAATCAATTCCAGTTTTCAAGACTCTAATTAATTGGTGCTTTGGAAAGTAGATATGCTTTGCTTTGGTGAGTCTTAAGCGGGAACAAGTATATTTGAGAGGCTCATTTTAGAGGAAGATCGATAGGCCTTAGTTTTTTTAAATTGATCTAACAAAGCTGTACCTTTCCCTATAGAGAATTTGAAGATCAACATCATGAGTTGGCCACTTAGGAAGATCAAGAGTTTGAAGTCCCTAGTAAAACATGTTTAGGTATGCACTATTTTCTGTTTTGGGGGTTGTTTGATTAGGAGAAGGATTTGGTGGAGTTGGAAATTGCTAGAGTAGCATAAAGCAGCTTCTAGAAATATTGCAAGACATGGAATTAGTGGATAGAACAAAGAAGCTGAGCAAGCTTGCTTAAGAGCAGACTAACAAAGAAAAGAAGGCCCTCATCAACTGCTCTCTGTTTTTACTGATGTGATAGCTGCTGCATGTTGAAACTATGATGCCTTAAACTGCAATATATTGAGTGAAACTACTTGTAGTTCTTGCTAAGATTGAATGTTATCTCAGATGTTATGCCTTTTCTTTTACATACTGAAACTCCAGGGGACCAAGCCTGAACCAGTATAGCTTGTTCAAGTGTGTTTGAAGGTATGTTTAACTACGATAAAAGGATTCGTTACAGTTTCGAGAACTGCTGTGTATTTGGGAGCTTGATAGTCTGAGTATTTGCAGGCTAGTTGGTTGTATAAACCTTAGAAGTTGTTATTTCTAGCTTGAAGGAGGTTTTTTTTTCTTTATGGGTGAAGCAAATTATAATGTAGTTTCTCTTCAAGACTATTCCTGTATGACCTGCTCTAGGACTTACTAATGAGCACATGGTTTGTAATTGGGATTATGTATTTGGGCTTGTGTTTCATGATCTAGGATCATTGTGCAAGATGATATACACAATGGGATGATTTCCCTATTAGCATTTGGTCTATATATTTTCTAGGACTTGCTATAACTCTTTTGAGAAGACTCGGAAAGTTTGGGTTCATGGCTTGTTTTAAGGTTTATTTTCCAGAGTTTAGAAAATAGAGTTTTTGATGAGAGTAATGTGTTTTGCTCCTAACCAACACAAACACCCAGAATGAGATGCAAGTAAGCAAATCGGCCTAAAATCACCAACAAAGCATAACCAATAGCCAATGAAAAACCCCAACAACGCATAACCAATAGCCAATGAAAACTCAACCACTCAAACTACCTGAAAGCATAAAGAAATCATCCTAAAGGCGGATAAGGAATTCATATCCAAGACAAATGGACCCTTCGCAATTCTGCAGCACTTGTTGATACTTTACCAGCAATTAAAGATGGCTCGTTCATGGAAGAAAATGAAATCGTAGCCAATGATTTGTCCTTCAAACTTTGTTTCAGGGGAGGCTTTTCATGGACAGATCAATGTTTTTTTATTCGTCATTATAACTCCAACAACATGGATCATCCTTTACGGAATGGAAGGCGTATCAACAGAGAAGGTGCTATGAAAAACCTGGACTGAAAGTTGGTTAAATAGCCAACAGCCCTGTTTTGTGTGTTTTTTGTGGGTGAGGGGATTCTTAAGATGAGTGTGTAAATCCATATATCGTAGAAACCAACAGCAAATTAACAGATTTAAGGCAATACATAAAAAACATGATATAACTCTAAAAGAAGAAAGAATGAGTGTGGAATGAAATACTGACCTCTGAGATCTGCAGATAACAGCAACATGTTGCGCCAGGTAATGACCAGCACCAGAAGTCCGAAAAGGGAAATGCTCTTAGACCCATTCATGTCTGAAGTAGATGAAGCTGCAAATTTTGCAATGAGTACTGGAGCCCAAGACGTCTATGATTTTGCAAAAGTGAACCTTAGATTTATACAATTACGTGAATCACTTTACTTTTGTCTTTGGGTTAATTGGTTGAATCAACTATGAAGCTTTCTGTGTGTCTCTGTTTGTCTATACGTATATGTATCTATATATAAGGTGAGCAGCATTTGGTTTAACCAGGACTTCCAGCGACCACTGTAAAAGAAATAAGCCTAAAGCAATCCGACAACTGACACTAATATAATGACGTGGATTACTATATATAATTTTGACTTATATTATTTGTCCCCGAAACATAATGGACAAATAAACCTAACTCTCTCTTGGAACATTTTTTCTTTTCACTATTAGTCTTTTATATACATCCATACAGGCAAGACAAACATTTCTTTTATACAAATCATAGTTTTGTGGCTTGAGGCATTTGGGCTTCTTGGGTCCCGAGTTTACTTGGCCTGGAGACCTGAGTAAGGTGAGATCGTTTGGTGTAGGTTAGACAGTAATCAAAATTAAGTTCATCATATGTTCAAGTACTTATTTGGCTGGGTTTAGATCATACATGGTGTCCTAGATGAAAACTGAGTTTTTTCCTTCGAGTGAAGCAACATAAAAAGTAGAAAAGCGGGCAAACTTTTTTTTTTTTTCTTTAAAAAAGTGCATAAAATATAACTAGAAAAATGATATGATACAGTTCATTTTTTTATGTAGTTGGCTTGATGAATTTTTTGTCATCACCTAGGCCCAGTTAAAATTGAAGCTTGTATTTCGCTACTGCCAGCACTGGGTTCAAGTAGATCTGAGAATTCAAAGTTGAAGTTGTCATCAACTTCCACTGAGCCCTCTAAGATCTTAATCACTATAGACATAGAAGGCCTTTTACTGTGTTCGTTTTGTAAGCACCACGCAGCCACCCTCATCACCTTCAGGACTTCTAACGCATTTGCTTGCATATCATCACTGTACTTATCGACAAGATCCAGAAGTTGATCTTCTTCAGCTTTCCTCTTGAATAGCTTTAGTAAATGCATGTCCTCTTCCTGCTCAAATCTATCCACATTTTTGCGACCACACAAGATCTCCAAAACTACAATGCCAAAGCTATAGACGTCTGCCTTTTCTGTGATGATGGAACTCAACCATTCAGGAGCCATGTAACCTGGTGTTCCCCTCATAGTTGTTACAACTTGACTTTGCTCCCTTCCAATTAACTTAGATAACCCGAAATCAGAAACTTTGGCATTGAAGTTCTCATCCAAAAGGATGTTTTGCGGTTTGATATCGAGGTGAATTATCTTTTCCCAGCATTCGTCATGAAGATAGGCCAATCCCCTGGCTATGTCTAGTATGATTTTTCTTCTGGTTTCCCAAGAAAGAACAAGCTGTTGGTTCTTGTGAAAGATCCAAACATCCAACGAACCATTGCTCATGCATTCATAAACTAAAAGCCTCTGGAATTTTTCTGCACAAAATCCAACTAACCTTACCAAATTGAAATGGTGAATGCTTCCTATTGTTTGAACTTCTGTTATGAATGACTTTGTAACAGCACCAAAACCGTCAAGATACTTCACTGCAACTTCAGTACCATCAGGTAGTGTGCCCTTAAACACAGACCCAAACCCTCCTTGGCCGAGCTTGTCAGTGAAATTCCTTGTGATGACTTTCAGTTCTTCATAAGAGAATCTTCTAGGCATTCCTGATATATGATTTAGAAATTCCTGCCCATCATCTGTTATACCTTTCTTTATTTTGAGTATAATCAGAGTGCATAAAAGAAAAACCCCAAAGATAGCTCCAGCGATAGATCCCAATATATATTTCACAGTGATATTCTTTTTCTTTTTTGGTGAAACAAAAACCGAGGGGCTTTGACTGGCGACAAGATCTTTCACCTGAACTTTTATAAATGTAGTGTGAAGAGTTACTGAAGCATTAACCTGTTCAAAAAAATTACTGTATGTACCTTCATATTGCCTAAGTGAATAGGCTTCAAATAGTAATGTGCACAGTGGTTCTGAAAAATTCTCATATAGATTCCCAACGAGGGTCATTTTGCAGGAACAGTTCTTTTTGCAAGCTTCCATGCAATTATCTTCATCCAAGTAAATCATCTCCATGCTGCTCGGCAATAAGGATGGCATATAAGCTCGCTCAAGAAATGTCTGGTCCATGGGGGACTCACAGGACACTGGTGTGATTGGTGAACAGTCTGTCTGTGCATCAGGGTTCATCGGCTTGAAGTAGGGATTTCCATTTTCATCATCTGATCCAGGACAGGAGCACCCTTCGTCAGAACAGATGCCATATCTTCCACATGCCAATGGATAGTGGCATCGATCCAAATTAAAAAGGTCTGAAACCACTGTCCATTTTGATGCTAGCCATGCGTAAGCCCTCAGGTGCCCGTCGCTCCCAAGCTGTATAAAACTAGCAGAGGATACTCCACTGCCACTGCGAGCCATGAGATCCTCGAAGTTAGCATAGAATCGACCCCTTTTTTTTTCCAGATGAATCTTAATATCTAAGGTCTCATAAGCTTCAGAATTGGGTTCCACATAAGCAGTGGCTCCATCCGAACCAATGGCAAATGAATACAACCCTTCACTTGAATTCGACTGTGATACATTAGCCCTCAGTTTCTGCTCAGAAACCAGCCTCTGTCCTGGAAGTAAAGTATCTGTTGGATGATCAAAAGACTGCCAAACCATTCTATTATTTGAAGCAAACAACACGAGGTCTCCCTCTGCGGTCAAATTCATCGAAGAGACAACTTCCCCTTTTGTTCTTGTTGACCAAATCGCAGTATGGTTTCTATCTTCCAGGACTAAACCACTTTCATTTGTGTACTGCAGTCTTGCTCCTAGCTGAACCGGGTTGTTTCGGTTTGCAGACCATACCATGACTGGAGAGAGCTCTGAATTGTCACCGAAACTGCTCTGGAAGATGGAAATAGCGAGCAGACAGGAGCTTCCTACAGTTCCACAGCGGAAACCAAACACAAATTGACCATTAACTAAGATTGATCTAATACCAGCCGACTCCCAAACATTGAAATCCGAAGAAGGGGTGTTAGACCAAGATGCAGGGGGACTGGAAACCGATTCAGCACCCACATCTTGGGCTTTGATCAGCGGGGACGATAAAATCAACACGCATATGCATATAATGCACCAAGAATTCCGGCGGACGACCATTCTTCTACTGCTGCTTCAAAAGTTGATTGCTTGAAATGGCGACCTTGAACTGACTCTTAATATTCAAAGCAAGCTGTTTCTGCGCATTGCAACTTGCAAGATCCTCCTTGACTGACTTACGAATAGCAACATTTCCTCTCTTCCTCACACTTGTTTTTCCTTGATAAAATTTGGTTTCTTCGCCCCTCGAAAAAAATAAAAATGCTTGTTCTCTTTGGGAGAGGAGGCTCAATGGTCAATGGATTGTAATTTCCATGTCAACCTTCCTGGAAATAGCTTTTTAGACTTGGACTTTCCTTTCACAGTAGCACATACGCAGCTGAGACTGCTAATATACCCTGTTCTGAGAAGAAAAGCTTGTTTGCCGTATTAATGAAGTTCAAAAATTCATCGTATCAGATCACCATTTTTATTACAAGTTTTATACTCTCCGCCCTAGTAGATAATGCAGAAATTTGGCTTCGTAGTTTAAGTTAATAAATCAATTAGTTGTGTTTTATGGACCCAAAATGATGGTTCTTTCTTTTTCCGGACTTAATTGTCTCTATTGTTTGTTCTTGTTACCGGATCCATCTCCTCTCCATTAGATGGAGATGCCAGTCCTGCCACTCAAATAACCGGTTGGTCGAATACTGTAAGTGCTCCTCCGTTTTATCTTTGCATTTTTCAGCTCGCATGATGTCAGCTCAATGTTTTTTTGGCTTTGTAAGGGAAAGCTTTTTACACAGTATACAACATTAAAGATGAAATATTGCTATCGGTACTTTTAGTTTCCTTCTATTTTGATATGGTAATTTGTCTTTCTTGTGATTGGTTGATAAGGTTTTAATTTGGGCCCCTACCTATTCGAGAAACTATGTGAACAAACTTTAGTTTTTTTATGCTTGTAGCACATGGCTTGAGGGAGATGTGGCTTTTCACTTTTGGAGGGCTTTGTTGTAAATACAAAGTATACAGGAACATGTAACCAAAATGACAATAATATATCTCCAAGACCAAATTAAGAATTTAGTAATCAATATAATGGTATGTCAAAATGACATGTTTCATAAGACTAATGGTATAGAACTACCTAAAAAGTAAAATTGTAACAAAAACTTTTCACTGTCCTTCATACTCCAATCTTTTAAAGGATCTAACTTCAATAATCTAGAAAAAAAAATGTGATAATTTTTTTAACATTTTTTAGAATTATTAATTGAAATAAAACTGATAATTGACAAACTATTGAAGAACAAACATACAATAAATCATTTGGGATACCTGTGATAATTGACAAAATATTGGAGAAAATTGATCACGATGAGTTGAATCTATACTCACTGTACATTTGAATTGAGTGATTTAAGAATTCTTGGGATTTCAAAATACTAGAATTTTAAAATCAAGCATTTTTAAATTCCCATATTTGAAAATTCAATATTTGGGTAACAACAATAAAATTTTGAATTCTAAATTCTAGTGTTTAGTCGAGTCATATTTTAATTGAAGATATCAGCAAGCCCAAGTTGTGATTCAGTATTTCACCAACCCCTTCTTCATCCTTGTCGTCTCTCCTCCGGCCCTCCCTGCTAATATATATTCATCTTCAAAGGACAACTATTATGCAAATTAAGTGGGCTCATCATTTTTGACAAAAGAATTGGTTAACCAAAATGGCTTCGGTGGTTTTTGTTTTAGATTAATGTCTCTTCCCCCTTTGCGATCTCAGGTATTAGCATCAATTTCTACGGAGAAAGATGATCGATGGCCTGCCTTACCCTCCGTGGGCATGTCATCTGGTATTAAGAAGTTTGGAGGTTGTGGCCGTTGATAGCTATTGGTTTTATTCTTTGGTGTGTTCTGTTGGGTCTATTAGTCTCAAGGCTAACTTTAGAGAGTAAGTTCTTTCGCTGTGACATTTTTGATAAGTTGTTTTCTGTTTCAATGGCTTATTGGATACCTAATAAGGTGGTTTGATGGTACTAACTAACCTCGTGTAATGACTTAAACAAAGTATACCTTTATTGTTCTCTCCTAAGTATATACGAAAGGGGGCTGACAAAGGTATCTTTTTTAGGTTAGTTTTCTAATCCATTAGTCTTTTTATAAAATGACATATAAAACAAGCCTTGAGCACCAAACATGCCTGAGCATGCTGCAGACCTTCCTGATGGCCAATAAAGTGGGAAGAGGGACTATAGAACTTGTCTCAAGCATGTGAAAGCGTCGAAGACCAAGAGTTCTCATTTGCTTGGCCATCTTTTATCTCTTTCTTTCATTCACACTGAACTAGCTAGTAGAACCTAGGGCCCGAAACAGAACCATTTCCATTAGATATCAAAGTTCCAGGAACAATTGAAGGCCATCTGGAAGTTTACACTCATGAATGGAGCTTGTAGTTGCAGTTTCATTCCTTGGAAGCTATAAAATTGGTAAGAACTACGTCCCTGTCACCCAATGGCATGGCTTCTGCTATGATCCCAATGGTTCTCCTCAAATTTGTGGCAGAACAAGCATAAGAAGCCTAATATCCTTCTAATTCTTCTAAGGGAAAGTGAGTTATGATGAGGAGAGCAATCTCTTCAGCTCACATGTGTTATACTCATTATTTCTCTCTACTCGTGGAATGAATCTATATTTTGATTTGCTAGCTATGACCAAGAAGGCTGTGTCACAAGAGACTTGTACAAGATTTTGATGACTCTTTGATTTATTTCCATTGCATACATGACTGCTAGTATGAATTGTTGGTATTGAGAAAATGTGCTACTTTAACTGCTAGTAGTTCTTGCAGAGATTGAATGTTATTTCAGATGTTATGCCCTTTCTATTAGATACTGAACCTCCAGCGGAGCAAGCTTGAATCAGTCTAGCTTGTTCAAGTGTGTTTGAAGGTATGTTTTGTTAAGCTAAAAGGATTAGTTATGTTCTGAGAACTGTTTTGTATTTGGTAGCTTGATGATTTCAGCATGTGTTGGTTAGTTGGCTATATAGACCCAAGATTTTTCAAATATTATGGAGTGAACTGTATTTTCACATAACTGCTAAGCATTCCTTAAATCTACCCAATGTTTTAAAAAGATGGAGCATAACCAATGACAAGGGGGTAGGAGTTTTTTTTAAAAGGGTATTTTCTATGAGTTTCTACGCTACTATACATGTGAGAAATTTTGGGCTCACAAAGGTGTTTCTGCTGCTGATTTAAGCTATATGTTCAATTCACAAATGACAATGCTTTGAGGGTAGATGGTTTATGAGCTGTATTTTCTAAAACAAATTTCTAGATTTGGTATAGTTATGATGCAATTGATGAGTTCTTCCCAAACTAGGATGCCCTTAAGATCTATTAATGGTGTAAATATTACTCTAGTTTCTAAAACCTTAGGCCCTCGAAAAGTATGGGAAGGGGAAAATACAAAAATGATCAGATTGGTTCTTATAGTATGTAAGATTTTTCATTTATAGTCCAAAGATTTAGTAAGTGGCAACAAGGTTACTCCGACTCCGACAGTACAAAAGTACATATTACCGGTTCAACTGATTCAAACCATTATTGGAGACCTTAACAGTTCGAGGGAAAGTTCAACTTTCAGAACCATATTTAGAGCCCCTTATGACAGTCAGGATTGTTTTCGTTTTGACTTCTTGTTTCCACTTTTTTGGAATTTTTAAAAATTAATATTCCCAAAAAATCAAAAAGCACATAAGAATTTTTTTTCCTAAGTCAAGGGGAAAATATCATCTAACATAGTTAATATAACAAAAAAGAAAAAAAAAGACATCCTGGATGTCCTTTTTTTGAGCTTTTAGAATATTGACCTTTAAAAATGAGATAACAGTAAACAGTAATAAGTTAGAACGAAAATGACCAGTTTTTTTTTTTCCTTTTTAAAGGTGAAAAGAAAATCTAAATGGATGTAAATAATCAGATACAATACTGACAGACACCCTGTGTATGTCGAGATCACATTCCATATCATCATCAAGACTATCGGCTCTGCAAGATCCTGTGTATGTCTCGTTTGGAACATAATTCGGATTGTCTCCACCACATCCATTCTCTGCATCACCGCAACATTGGCACCTGTTCCTTGCCCGGCTGCATCTTCCGACCGCTTTATTTGAAAAGATGAACAAAAGATTGAATTGGTTGGAGTGAATTTTATTGATGTTTGATATGAAATATATATACAATTTACTTATCACTACTATAATCAAGGAATACATAAGAAAAATAAATATATATTTACTATTAATACAAATGACAAATTTGACTTTCCAGCACTCTCCCTCAAGTTAGAAAGTGGATATCCTGCACTCCTAACTTGTGAACCATAGATATGAAAACCTCCTTCTCTAAAGGTTTGGTTAGAATATCTGCCAATTGATGACCAGTATTCACAAACTTTATAGCTACAGAACCATCTTGGATCTTGTCCCTGATGTAGTGGCAATCCATCTGGATGTGTCTAGTTCACTCATGGAAAACTGAGTTGGCTACAATATGTAAAGCAGCCTTGTTATCGCAATATAATGTGACAGATTCATGATAGACAAGTCCCAAGTCTCTCAATAGGTTCGAAGCCATGTTAACTCAAAACAAGCTCCAGTCATTACACGATACTCGGCCTCGGATAAAGTAAGCAATATTGTTTTTTGTTGTTTTGATCTCCAATATATCAGTGAAGGTCCAAGAAAAACACAATATCCCGTAGTAGACCTTCTAGTGAGTAAACATTCTCCCCAATTAGAATCATAGCACGCTCGTAATCTAAAATCACTATTTAATGAGAAGAATAAACCCCTGCCACGTGCACCTTTCAAATATCAGACAATTCGAAGAACTGCTTTCATATGAAGTTTACGAGGTTGGTGCAAAAACCTACTCAAGATATGTACAGAATATGTGATATCTGGCCTTGAAACTGTCAAGTATATTAATCGGCCGACTAATCTTCTACAGTAGCCTGAATCCTTGAGCAAATCACTCTCATTTGACAACTTCAAACCTTTCTCCATAAGAGTATCAATGGGAGCCGCGCCCAATAACCCTGCATCTTTGATAATTTCTAGTGCATACTTCTATTGGGAGATAAAAATCTCACTTTTAGAAGTTGAAATTTCAATTTCCAGAAAATATTTTAATTCACCAAGATCCTTTAGATGGAAATTACTATGCAAAAACTTTTTGATATCAGCAATACTTCCAGGATCATATCCAGTAATTAGGATGTCATCAACATATATCAAAAGAGCTATAAAAGACTTGCCTCGTCTCTTGGTGAATAATGAGTGGTTAGCTTTGGATTGCACATAACCAGCTAATCGAATGGCTTCTAAGAAGTTTGCAAACCACTGACGTGAGGCTTGCTTCAGACCATAGAGTGATTTATGTAGACGACAAACTAGATGTTCCTTCCCCTGTCTCTAAAGCCTTGGTGGATGAGACATATATATTTCTTCATGAAGATTTCCATGGAGGAATGCATTGTTGACGTCGAACTGGTGGAGGGACCAACCCTGAGCAACTGCCAAGGCAAGCAAACAACGGACAGAAATGATCTTGGCAGTGGGAGAGAATATATCTTGGTAATCAACACCTTCTAATTGAGTGAATCCCTTAGCCACTAATCGGGTTTTATATCTCTCAATGAAATCATCAGACTTGTGATTGATTTTATAGACCCAACAACAACCAATTGGTCTTTTACCAGCCGGAAGAGGGGTAAAAGTCCATGTATCATTAGCCTCAAACGCCTCCAGTTCTGATTACATTGCTGCTTGCCATTCAGGGTGAGCGGCAACTTCAATATATGATTGTGGTTCCGCAGCTTGGCTAACATGAGCTATGAAAGATTTTTGCTCTGGCTTGTATCGATGATAAGATACATAATTGGATAGCGGATATCGAGTGCCTTTATTTGGATCTAGAAGCAAAGAATTTGATTGGTCGGAGCTAACATGCGTGACCTGAGAGCAAACATAATCTTGTAATTTTACCAGTAGATTATGCAGGCGAATAAAGCGACAAAGAGGCTCAAGTGAGGGTGGTGATGGTGGACTAGGAAGGACAAGGGATGGGTTAGACGGACTTAATGATGATGGTATTGGTGATTCTAATTTGGGAATTGTGGATTCTGGGATTTCTAATGAAGGTGCAGGAACATCTTTAGGTCCGCGAGTGTAGGTTTTAAGAGAAGCTGGAATTGAGTTGATAGTGTGATTGTCTCATTATCAACTGGAGATGGATTGGAATTGTTTGTAGGAATAAGGTAGTGATCAGAAAACGCGTTTGCCTCAAAGAAAGGATAGGGTATAGGGTTGTTTGGTTGGGGCTGATCAGAAGGAAGAGTCTAAATTATATTATATGGAAAAATATATTTATGAAATTTCACATCTTAACTAGAGAAAACCTTATGAGAAGAAAGATCATAAAGCTTATAAGCCTTTTGATTGACAGGAAAACCGATGAAAATATATTTTTTAGCACGATTATCAAATTTATTGGAAAAGTGGACATTGGTAGCATAGGCTAAACAACCAAAAACTCGAAGATGTGAAAATGATGGTGATTTAGAGAAAAGACGCTTAAAGGGAGTTTTGAAAGAGAGAATGGATGTGGGCAACCTATTAATAATGTGCACAGTAGTGAGAACACATTCTCCCCAAAACTTCAGGGGAAGATTAGCATGCATTTTTAAGGCCCGTGTAATTTCAAAAATGTAGCGATGTTTGCGCTTTACAACCCCATTTTGTTGAGGTATACAAATGCAAGAGTGTTGACAAATTACTCTCTTTTCATTGAAATAATTTTGCAATGAAATGAACTCTCCACCATTATCAGTACAAATATTTTTTATGCAAGAATAAAATTGGGTGGAGAAAAAGGAAAAAAAAAATTTTAATAAAAATTGTGTCTCATGCTTGTAACGCATAAAAAAACCCAACTAAACCGTGAAAAATCATCAACAATTGTAAGAAAATACTGAGCACTAGAAAGAGATGGATACTTATAAGGACCCCAAATATCACAATGAATAAGATTGAAGGGCTTGGCAGATGAAATGGAGTTAAAACCAAAAAATAGATGAGTTTGCTTAGCTAAAGGACAAATAGGACAAGCATCAATAGGCTGAACTGAAAAATTTTAGAAGTTTTTGGCAATGAATTTTAAAGGGGAATGAGAAATATTACCTAGACGGCTGTGCCAGAGATCAGTAGATGAGATTATGAGATTATAGGCCGGTCGATGATTTGGCGATGAATTGGAATCGGTTAAGGTTTTCTTCGTCACCAATGCTACTAAATAGTAGAGGCTATCACGTTGTTTACCCAAACCAATCATCTTCCTCATAGCCAGGTCCTGCAAAATACACTAGTTCGGGAAAAAGTCACTGAACAATTTAATTCATGTGTAAGTCGACTAACAGATATCAAATCAACTTTGATAGTCAAAACACATAACACTTTATGCAAATGGTATTTTGAATTCAAAGGCAAAGATCCAATAGAAATAATTGGAGCATTTTCTCCATTCGGCAATAGCAAGGAGGTATTGAATGACCATTACTTCCACATTTAAGATTAGCTGATGAAGACACAATATGATTTGTTGCAACGCTGTCGATGATCCATCGATTTGATTGAATTTTAGATAGATTTGGGATACCTTACACAATATGTATCTGAGAGTCACATTTGACAAATGAGAGTTCAGCAGGTAGACTAAGCTTAGCGTTGACCATCTTTAATCACGAAAATCTAAAGAACAGCAACAAAGATGAATCCAGAAGGATAGCAAAGCTCGACGGCAACAATAACAACAAGATGGATGAAAATGAAATCCGATCTGGAGAGAGGAAAAGATGAAAAGAGATGCACATGAGAAAGTAGAGTGTAGAGAAAAAATGAGTGAGGATCTTGATACTGCTCTAATACCATGAAAAGATGAAAGAAAGATTGAATTGACTAGAATGAATTTCATTGATGTTTAAGAGGAGATATATATACAACTTGTTGACTTCTATCACTACTACCATCAAAGAATATATAAGGAAAACAAATATATATTTACTATTAATACAAATGACAGATTTGACTTCCCGACATTATTTTCTTTCGACCGACACATGTAGTCACATAGTAGGTTAGCTTGGTCGGCTTCATCTTCATCACTGATCACATCACTGCCGTCATCAGGTACAAGACCAACATTATTAATGTCTACTTCTTCAAGACCACCATTGTTACTGCCTTCTTCATCAGATTGGCAAGCTTCGGTGAAACTCTGCCTGTCAACCCAAGGTTCAGCGTCTCCCAAACAGTCATCTGTCCGGTTTCAACACATACCAGAAACAAGCTTCTCTTTGTTAACTGCCTCATGGTCGAATATATGAAGGAAAATATTTTAAAAACCAAAGTGTACTCCAATATTTTATGTGTGTTATAATATATGGGAGCAAAAATCTAACTCGAAATAGTGGTTGATATAAATGTCTTTGCAATATTCCTCATGTCCTAAATGAATAAAATGTTTCTCTATTTTTCACTGAATTCCATGATGTTTTGCTTTTGCCACATTACTATTTATTTTTACTCTGAGTTTGATTACTTTTCTTAGCACATCTGCATGTCTCTTTCATACATACATATTAAGTGTCTCTTTATAAAATCTCATCTAAAATAACAACTGAAGAGCAAAAATAATTGAACCTACCATAGTTCACCACATTAAGAGATATTTAACACAATTCATACCACATCAACATTTAGATACACATATAGTTGGTACAATCTGGAAGAGCAACACATTAATTTAACAAAGAGAAAGTTGGCGTTAGGATTATTTTAAAAAGACAAAATCATCATTAGGATTATGTTTAAGAAATCAAGAGAAATTGATGTTTCTCTTTTGAGGTTTGAGAAGATGAGTATAAATTTTTCTCTCTGCATTAATTAGTCTAGTTAGGCTTGTTGCCCTACCTTCTTTCTCTGATTTTGTTTGTTTTGCATTTTGCACTTTCGAGATAAATTCAAATTAGTCGTGTTCAAAGGTCCTAAAAGTTGGGCTTAGCGTGAGAACCTTTGGTCTGTTTGAATCATCAAAGTAGATTAGAGGGTTGTTTTTGGGTTTCCCGATCCTGTTTGAAATATGTAAATTTTATTTATGCTACTGAAGGGAAAAGAATCTTGCAAAAGCCTGAGTTAAAGTCTTTAACTTAGTACTGTGGTGTATTTTGAACTCTCAACTTGTGCATATAGTCACTTCTACTGATGCTGCAGCTTTCCTCTAAGAGTCTATTTCCTCCATTTACCTTTGAATGATTTTGGGTAAAGTCATGGAAAAATTGTTAGAATCTATTTGTAAGAGTATGTTGGTACAGTTTGCCCAGAAGGTGATGAGATATTATGGTTTTAGTAACTGGATTCTATTAAAAGTGTATATATCCTACTTAGCCTCAGTCACCACCATGGTTTCAGATATGTTCCAAGCACCTCCAAACTGCTTTATGCATATGTTTTGATGGTTAAATTTAAGCCTGCAATTTGTTTGTTTCTTATCACTACTCTTTTTCTTCTGATTCTTGTCACAGTTTTCTAATTTAACACTTTGTTCAAGTCTTTTGGCAAGGCCATGCTTCATGGGCTTGCCTTATCATCCATGTAAACATGATTGGGGTTCTCTTTTTCTTTCTTTGATATAGTGTTCCTTCCATATGACTTAGTAATAGTTAGATTTGACCATGTTTTGTTTGTGAAGCAACTATTTTTGCTAAAATTTTCAGCAAATGATTTTATTTGTAATGTTGCATGAACTCCAGTCTAATATGTGCTTCACTGCTGGGAAATCTTTGTGAAACTAGATTGCATTCTGTTTTAAGGATATTGTGTTATGGTGTGTGTATGCTAATAATCATATGATATCTTGTAAGGAAGGTGTAAAATTGAAGTGTGTAAGGTCTGTTACTTTTCTTGCAGGTCTGCTTACCATAGTTGCTTCACTACTGACACCATAGTGTTTGTCTTTCTTCTTCTTCTTCTTCTTCTTCTTCTTCTTTTTCTTCTGGTTAAGTGCTTGTCTTATTAATTCCAGGTTTCAAGACTCTAATAAATTGGTGCTTTGGAAATTAGATATGCTTTGCTTTAGTGAGTCTTAAGCCGGAACAAGTAGATTTCAGACGCTTATTTTTGAGGAAGATCGATACGCCTTAAGTTTTCTTCAATTGATCTAACAAAGCTGTACCTTTCCCTATAGAGAATTTGAAGATCAACGTCATGAGTTGGCCACTTAGGAAGATCAAGAGTTTGAAGTCCCTAGTAAAACATGTTTAGGTATGCACCATTTTCTGTTTTGGGGTTTGTGTGATTAGGAGAAGGATTTGCTGGAGTTGGAAATTGCTAGAGTAGCGTAAAGCAGCTTCTAGAAATATTGCAAGACATGGAATTAGTGGGTAGAACAAAGAAGCTGAGCAGGCTTGCTTAAGAGAAGACCGACAAAGAAAAGAAGGCCCTCATCAACTGCTCTCTGTTTTACTGACGTGATAGCTGCTGCATGTTGAAACTATGATGCCTTAAACTGCAATATATTGAGTGAAACTGCTTGTAGTTCGTGCTGAGATTGAATGTTATCTCAGATGTTTTGCCTTTTCTTTTACATACTGAAACTCCATGGGACCAAGCTTGAACCAGTACAGCTTGTTCAAGTGTGTTTGAAGGTATGTTTAACTACGATAAAAGGATTGTTACAGTTTCAAGAACTGCTGTGTATTTGGGAGGTTGATGATCTGAGTATTTGCAGGCTGGTTGGTTGTATAAACCCTAGAAGTTATTTTTAGCTAGGAGATTTTTTTCTTTATGAGTGGGGCAAATTATAATGTAGTTTGTCTTCAAGACTATTCCTGTATGACCTGCTCTAGGACTTATTAATGAGCACATGATTTGTAATTGGGATTATGTATTTGGGCCTGTGTTTCATGATCTAGGATCATTGTGCAAGATGATATACACAATGGGATGATTTCTCTATTAGCATTTGGTGTATATATTTTCTAGGACTTGCTATAACTCTTTTGAGAAGACTCGGAAAGTATGGGTTCATGGCTTGTTTTAAGGTTTATTTTCCAAAGTTTTAAAATAGAGTTTTTGATGAGAGTAATGTGTTTTGCTCTTAACCAACACAAACACCCAGAATGAGATGCAAGTAAGCAAATCGGCCTAAAATCACCAACAAAGCACAACTAATAGCCAATGAAAACCCCAACAACGCATAACCAATAGCCAATGAAAACTCAACCACTCAACCACCTGAAAGCATAAGGAAATTATCCTAAAGGCGGATAAGGAATTCATATCCAAGACAAATGGACCCTTAGCAATTCAGCAGCACTTGTTGATACTTTACCAGCAATTAAAGATGGCTCGTTCATGGAAGAAAATGAAATCGTAGCCAATCGTCTGTCCTTCAAACTTTGTTTCAGGGAGGCTTTTCATGGACAGATCAATGTTTTTTTATTCGTTATTATAACTCCAACCACATGCATCATCCTTTACGGGATGGAAGGAGTATCAACAGAGAAGGTGCTATGAAAAACCGGGACTGAAAGTTGGTTAAATAGCCAATAGCCCTGTTTCTGCATGTGGGTCTAAGAGTTCTCATAGGTGGTAGTAATAATAAAGCCATTAACAGATTTAAGGCAATACATAAAAAACATGATATAACTCTAAAAGAAGAAAGTGTGAGCGTGGAATGAAATACTAACCTCAGAGATCTGCAGATAACAGCAACATGTGCCAGGTAATGACCAACGCGGGAAGTCCAAAAAGGGATATGCTCTTAGATCTTTCATTTGTTTAAGTACTTATTTGGCTGGGCTTAAGATCATATATGGTGTCCTACCTGCAAACCGAGTAGCTTTTTCCTTCAAGTGAAGCAACATAAATGGTAGAAAAGCAGGCAAACTTCTTCTTTTTTTTAAAAAAAAAAGAAAAAAATGCATAAATTGTAACTAGAAAAATGATATGGTACAGTTCGTTTTTTATGTAGTTGACTTGATGAATTTTCTGCCATCACCTAGGCCCAGTTAAAATGGAAGCTTGCATTTCACTGGCGCCAGCACTGGGCTCAAGTGGATTTGAGAATTCAAAGTTGAAATTGTCATCAACTTCCACTGAGCCCTCTAAGATCTTAACTACCATAGACATAGAAGGCCTTTCAGGGTGTTTGTTTTGTAAGCACCATGCAGCCACCTTCATCACCTTTAGGACTTCTAACGCATTTGCTTGCATATCATCACTATACTTATCGACAAGATCCAGAAGTTGATTTTCTTCAGCTTTCCTCTTGAATAGCTTTAGTAAATGCATGTCCTCTTCCTGCTCAGATCTAGCCACATTTTTGCGACCACACAAGATCTCCAAAACTACAATGCCAAAGCTATAGACGTCTGCCTTTTCTGTGATGATGGAACTCAACCATTCAGGGGCCATGTAACCCGGTGTTCCCCGCATTGTTGTTACAACTTGACTTTGCTTCCTTCCAATTAATTTAGATAATCCAAAATCAGAAACTTTGGCATTGAAGTTCTCATCCAACAGGATGTTTTGCGGTTTGATATCGAGGTGAATTATCTTTTGCCAGCATCCTTCATGAAGATAGGCCAATCCCCTGGCTATGTCTAGTATGATTTTTCTTCTGGTGTCCCAAGAAAGAACAAGCTGCTGGTTCTTGTGGAAGATCCAAACATCCAACGAACCATTGCACATGCACTCATAAACTAAAAGCCTCTTGGTTTTTTCTGCACAAAATCCAACTAATCTTACCAAATTGAAATGGTAAATGCTTCCTATTGTTTGAACTTCTGTTATGAATGACTTTGTAACAGCATCAAAACCCTCAAGACACTTCACTGCAACTTCAGTACCATCAGGTAATGTGCCCTTAAACACAGACCCAAACCCTCCTTGGCCGAGCTTGTCAGTGAAATTCTTTGTGATGACTTTCAGTTCTTCATAAGAGAATTTTCTAGGCATTCCTGATATATGATCTAGAAATTCCTGC